>ML685834.1:1837747-1910935 GCA_007922175.1 Pelusios castaneus
TGACGAAGTGGGATTTTCTCCCACGAAAGTTCATGCGATAAATAAATCTGTTAGTCTTTAAAAGTGCCACAGGACTCTGTTGTCTTTCTACAGTAGACTAATACGGCTACCCCTTTGGAATTTGACTTTTGGGCTATTGATAACCATATATTTTATCTCCCCTGGCTGATGAGCAAACCAACTTGTTTTGCTGCCAAAAGTTGTGTCTTTTCTTCCATTAAGCAACTCATTGAACTAAACAGGACAATGTTATTAGCAAAAATGAGGTCACCCAATTGTGTTTTATTATTTGTCCACAACATTCTTCAGTTGCCTTCAGTGGTTACTTTCCTCATGATACAGTCAAGACCAGTCCAGACAATAGGAGGGACATAATATACCCTTGCCTTACTCAAGTTGTCACTGCCAACCATTTGCCAATCAGCATTATCATTGATGATTTTAATTTTGCTGGTAGGCCATAATTTTCCAAAGATTGTCTCTGTGTGCACTGTCAAAGACCTGGAAATCTATAAAATTTATCACAAGAGGTGCTAAGCACTTCCCACTTTGTTCTAAATATGTCTGAGGACAATATTATGGTTTGTACATGATCTTAGTAATCTAAAACAGGCTTGTTCCTCTCTAATATGAAGACTCTGTGTGTTTCTTGATACATTCTAGGATGATGTTACACGTGATATTCCCAGGCATTGAGAGCGATGTGATTGCTCTCCAGCTATTGGTAAGGTCACCTTCTTTGGCAATTTTACTAAGATGCCTGTCTTCCACTAAGTTGGTTTCTTTTTGTGGTTCCATATTCTATCCAAAACCACAGGGAAAGTCTGGATGGGTGTTTTTTTCTCTTAGTTATGCAAAAATAAGCAGTAACACTGTTCTGGTGAATGAAAACAAAAGAAAAATGTTGCTGGTTTCTTTTTCATATTTCTTACTTGTTGCAAAAGTGCTTATTATAGCATCAATCATTTTAGCCTGTGCTGTGTAGACAACTCTGGTTTTTTAGAGGATTTGTGCTATGTTATTTCTTTTACAATGTTTTTCTTTTTTATTATTAAATTTATTTCTCCTATAAGCAAATACCAATTGACAACACTTTATCAGAGACCTCCATAATTATCATATGTGTCACATAATATATATATGATATTCAGTTAATGTAACATGACATATATAAGAATTATATATTACACATAAAAACTATGTTAAAAGAACATTATTAAGATTGCAAAGGCAAGAACTCAGAAGTAGGGAAAAGCCACAATTCAAGTTGCTTGTGCAACCTTAATTCAGCCGCCTTGTGCACATACAATCATATAAATATAGAACTGGAAGGGACCTCGATAAAACATCTCGTCCAGTCCCCTGCGCTGAGGCAGGACTAAATATTATTTAGACCATCCCTGACAGGTGTATGTCTAACATGTTCTTAGAAAACACCAGTGACAGAGATTCACAACCATCCTAGGTACTTTGTTTTTGTGCTTAACTACGCTTGAGGTCAGAAAGATTTTCGTAATGTTTAACCTAATTCTCCCTTGCTACAATTTAAATTCATTACTTCTTGTCCTGTCCTCTGTAGTTAAGGAGTACAATTCATGATCTTTCCCTTTATAACAACCTTTTATGTACTTGAAGACTGTTATCATATCCCCCATGAGTCATTTCTTTTCCCAACTAAATAAACCCAGTTTTTTCAATCTTCCTGGTATGTCATGTTTTCTAGACCCTTTAATAATTTTTGTTGCTCTCCTCTGACTTTGTCCAGTTTTTCCACATCTTTTCCAAAGTGTGGTGCCCAGAACTGAGCACATTATTCCAGCTGAGGCCTTATCAGTGCTGAGTAGAGAGGAAAAATTACTTCTCAGGTCTTGCTTACAACGCTCCTGCTTATATATCTCAGAGAGATGTTTGGTTTTTTTGCAGCATTATTACATTGTGGACTCATATTTAGTCTATGATCCACACCCCAAGATCATTTCTGCAGTACTTCTTCCTAAGTAGTAATGTCTCATTTTTTGTGGAACTGATTATTCCTTCTTAAGTTTAGAACTTTGCATTTGTCCTTATTGAATTTCATCCTGTTTATTTTCAGACCATTTCTCCAGTTTGTCAAAATCATTTTGAATTCTAATCTTGCCTTCCAAAGTGCTTGCAACTCCTCCCACATTGGTATCATCCACAAACATTATAAATGTGCTTTCTATACATCATCCAAATAATTTTTTAAGATATTGAGCAGAACCAGACTAAGGACAAATCCCTGAAGGACCCCACTTGCTATTCCCTTCCAACTTGTAAACAATTGATAACAACTCTTTGAGAATGCTTTTCCAATCAGTTATGTACCCATTTTATAGCAGGTTCATCTAGCCTGTATTTCTCTAATTTGTTTATGAGAGGGTCATACAAGATAGTATTAAGACCTTACTAAAGCCAAGATACATCACATCTATTGCTTTCCCCCATATAGAAGGGTAATTACCCTATCAGAGGAGGGTATTAGGTTGATTTGACGTAATCTGTTTGATAAGTCCATGTAGACTGTTACATATCTTATTTTCTTATAGGGGACTGCAGACAGATTGTTTGATTACTTGCTCCATTATCTTTCTGGGTACCAAAGTTAAGATACCGGCCTGTAATTGTCTTTATTCCCCTTTTTATAGATAGATATTACATTTGCTGTATTCCAGTTCTCTGGGATTTCTCCTGTCCTTCACAAGTTCTCAAACATAATCACTAATGGCTCAGAGATGCCGTCAGACGGTTCCTTAAGTATTCTTGGATGTATTTCATCAGCGCCTGCCATGTTGAAGATATCTGACTTGTCTAAGTAATTCTTGTTTTCCATTTTTACTCTCAACCATTTACACTCATGTTCACTATGTCAGTTGTCCAATCACTGCTAACTTTTTCTGTGAAACTGAAACAAAAAAGTCATTCAATACTTCAGCCCCTGCTGCATTTTCTGTTATTGTCTTTCCCTCCTCATTGAGTATCGGGCCTATTCTGTCTTTGATCTTCTTCTGGTTTCTCATATATTTGTGTAATGGTTTCTTGTGATGCTCTAGATAGCCAGGTAGTTTAATCACATTTTGTGCCTGGCCTTTCTAATTTTGTCCTTACTTGTCTGTGTTGGGTTTTTTTAATATTCATTCTACGTTATTTGACCTAGTTTCAATTTTTGGTATGATTCTTTTTAGCGTCTCAGCTCCTTGAAGATCTGATCAAGCCAGGGTGGTTTCTTAATCATACTTATCTTTCCTATGCACTGGGATAGGTTGCTTTTGCCCCTTGAATGTCTCTTTAAAAAAACTGCTAATTCTCCTGAACTCTTTTTGACACATGCATTATGATACAGATTATGGTACAGGTCTGAATTACATGGTCACATATTTATCTTTCCAAAGGCACCTACCTCGTTCAGTGCACAGGATGGACAATGATCTGTCAATAAGCATCTATTCAAGATTTTCTTTTATCCTTGTTGTTCAATGGGTAGCCTTTAGGCCTTATATATGAGCACATTATTCAAATCCTTCTCTGCAAACAGAACTATTAATTTCTTCCCAAGCTGTTTTATGGCACTTATCACTACAGCGGCATTCAACTGCCTTAACTATGGGGTCCCTCCGTTCTCTCCCTACAATCTCCTGCCTCATTCACTACAGTCTTTCTAACTGCTGCTACAAACGAAACAGGGGTCCTGCAGAAAACAGCCTTCTTCACAGCACAGCCTTGCCCCATCCCCACAGCAGGTGCATCCTGTGCCCTTGGCAGGGCTGTGGAAAAAACAATATGTTGTCATGTAATTAAAGGCTGTATCATAATGCTCATGCACAAGGGCAGAAAAGTGAAGGTGCACAGGCAAACTTCAGACCTACTAGCCTCACCAGACTCCTTGTCCAAGTCTACTCCTTTTCCTTCCATCTGTTGTGACTTTTGTCTCCTTTGCATTTGAATCAGATGGCTTCTTTCTCTGCAATCCATGGGTGCCAGAAAGAGGGGGTTGTTTAATACCCAGATGAGAGAGGCTCCCTGCACGTAGTTCCAGTGCATGGCTTCGGCCCAGCCTGGAGCAGCTGAGAACAGTCATTGAAAGGAAAGCTTTTCTGAGCCACTGTTGCCCTGGGCTGGAGTCTGTGGGTCTACCACATGCATAGTCTGGCCGGCAGCACTAGGGGTGCATCTACACTTACAAATTAAGTCCATTTCAGCTTGCTTAAATCGACTTAATTTAATCTGTGTCTACACTACATTTTCCTTAAGTCGATTTAAGCAGCAGCTTAAGTCGACTTAAGGAAAATTAAAGTCAACTTTATAAAACCTACTTTAAAGTCGACTTTACTGGCTAAGTCGACTTTATTAAGCCAATTTAGCCAGTGTAGACGTAGATTAGCCCTAAATTGACTTTAAATCGATTTAAAGGTCTCCCCCACTGCCCTCCCTGCCAGGGTGGCTGGCACAGGCAGAGCCTGGCATGCCCCCCCAGAGGGCAGGACAGAGCCCTGCCCACCCTGCTCCTATGCGCTGTCAGGGTCCCTGTCAGGCTCAGCCCCCATTGTACCCAGGTACAATGGGGCAAATTCTGAGCCCCCTAGCACTTGGCAAGGGGTGCCCCCCCCTGCCACCGCTGACCAGTCCCAGGTCCACCTAGCCCCTACAAGTTGACTTAGGTGTCCAGTGTGGACGCTCTAAGTCAATTTGGCAGGGTCCCCTTTAAGTCGACTTAATTTTTGAGTGTAGACATGCTAAGTCGACCTAAGAAAGTCGATTTAAATTATCAAGTGTAGACATAGCCTAGGAGCTGTGAGGACATGGAGCATGCGCAGTCAGGATAGAATCTTAGGAGATTTTAGCTGCTAAAAGTCAAAGAAGTCTCTACTGAGCATGTCCAAACTGCAAATTGATAAGGTTTATTATATGGTCACAAGGATGGCAAAAGGCACCTCCTAGATACAAAAGCTATCCCCATCCTCCCAGATTTCAGGTCTCTGCTCCAAATAATGGGGGCATCTCAAAGAAAAGGTCTCACAGGTTTTTTTAATATGGATAAAACAGTGTGTTTTTCCTAACTTTTGTTCTTGGCCATGACTGAACAGTATTGGCTGAACAATAAATAAATAAATAAAAATAAAGCAGACAACATGGAAAATTGCACTGCAAATGGTTAAAGTTTGACAGAATTATAAAGGACTGAAAACATGGTCCTGTAATGGGGTTTTTCCAGCCCAGTATGTAAATTTATACATAGAATTCTTGATGAAATTAAGTCAGTAACAAATAGGCAGTTTTAGGGTTAATCAGTTCAACAGAGCTCTTCCTGACAGATTACGTTAGAAAGGGGAAAGTGGACTCTATCATTAAATGTACTAAAATATTCTGCAGCAATGATGTAAAACACTGCAGCTTACAACAGAGATACTATAGTGGTTCAGTTCCAGAGGGGTAGCCGTGTTAGACTGTATATAGCAATCTGACTAAGTGGTTTGCAGCCCATGAAAGCTTATGCCCGAAGAAATTTAGTCTTTAAAGTGCCACAGGACTCTCATTGTTTTTGGTACAGTGGTTTAGGACTGTTCTTGTAGAAAACTACAACATATTTGAAGGGTAATGTACATTTTGTAGCCTAGTACATCTAATACATTCAGTGAAACTTTAGTTTAAAATCACCAGCTCCCTTTTTAACAGCCACTTTTCAAAAATACCTTCATTTTAATTCTCATCCTTCCCTTTTGCAATTGTAAAGCGTCTCTAAATTACTTGGCCAGGATCTAGGAGCAGTCGCAGACCAAATGAACTGAGGAGGGAGCAGCTACTGCACACCCAAAACCTAACCAAACAGCAGTATGGCTTTTGAAGGTCTGCCTTAGAGGGGAAAAATCAACATAAACTGCCTTTAAACAACCAGACAGTTTAGGAAGGTTGGGCAGCCCTCCCCCCACTTCCTCCCCTCCACCCAAGATTCCTCACTGCATAGAAATAACTGTTCTTCCCACAGAGTAGGTGTCTTGTCTAGTGCAAGCTGGCAGCCAGCGGTGGGTGTGGCCAGCTAGATACTGGAGGAAGCTCCTGCCACCAGCACATATAAACTAGAGGCTGAGCAATAGCAACACAACCGTCCAGAAATCAGTAACCGATTGAAGTGCCTTGTTTGTGCCCGACAAGGTCACGCTGAGAACATGCACGGCCCCGCTTCCTTGGAAAACTGTGCAAAGTTTCGTGTGTTTTTAACCCTTTCTGGTGCTGCGGTTGGGGCGGGAGGGGGGTAGGTGGGCGGAAACGGCACAAAGACCCCCCCCCCCGGCTGGGCCAGCGTCTGAATAAAGGGGTTTATTTGCAAAACTCTTCTCCCTTTGGGGAGTGCTAAAAAAATAAGCCGAGCATCTCCCCCGCCCCCTTCTCCAGAAGCGAGCGCAATCGGACGGAAAAACCCCTGCCTCCGAAGGCGGTGGTGTGGCAAATCCCACCATCGTCACCCTCCCAGCTGGCCAAGGAAGTTAGTTTTGTCCGGAGGAATAAACCTGGATCGCCTCCTTTTCCGCCCCCTCCTCCCCACCCAGCTGGCACTTCTGGGCGCCGCACGCCCCCTTTTTCCCCCTCTCGAGGGTCTCGTGCAGGATGTTTTGGGTCCCTCTGTCTGCCTCGCCCCTGAGCTGGTTATTTGCAAGAAACGTCTTTTTGACGCAGGAGAAATGGCAAATTTTAAGTACGTCATTAACATGGCGCCAAAAGATTTTTTTTTTTTTTTAAGTATAAGCTTATTTTTTTTAAGGTTGCAGCAGCAGCCCAGTGTACGCCTGTGCACACAGCTCGGAGAAGCGAAGCAGATGGGGGGAGAGGAGGTAAAGAAAGTGTGTGCGCTCCACGATGCGAGTGTGCACGGGTGCTGCTGAGTGTGCGGTGGTGTGCGTGCGTGTGCAAGACTGGGGAGCATTGCGAAAGCGACCTGCTCAGACTTGTGCAGCGCGTGTGTGCAACCCGACCCCACGCCAATTGGTTGCTTCCACCCTGAGCAAGAGATGGGGACCCAACGCATCGGGGGGAGGTGAAGAGCAAAAGGGGGCGGGGTGGGGAAGGCAACACATGCCCCAAACCCAGCCAGAGATGGGACCCATGTCTGCTGCACCTGGACCTGCTGCTGCTCAGGAGGAAACAACCACCAAGAAAAGAAGAAATTGAAGAAAGATTTGGGGGGGTGGGGGGAAATAATGTTCTGGAGCATATTAGTAATTTAAAAAGTCACTTCTGCGGTCCTCCCACCTGCCCCCCCAAATCAAAGGGCCAGCAGCAGAATTGGTCGCTGTTGCAAAGAGATCCTAAGGAAGTCTGGGTTAAAAAAGAAACAGAAACACGCACACAGGGCTCGCTGGATTGTGCAGAGCGGCCATCTCGGCTGGAAGCAATTCTTTGGGGTTTGCATCCATGGAGTTACTTTGTATCCACTCCTAGGAGGAGGGTGTCATCCTCGGATCCAGCAGGGGGGCTGTTTCCCCCCGCTTCGCAATGATACCAGATTGATCGTGCAAAGGGGGTTTCCTGCTCGTTTGAGTCGCGGCTGGAGCATCCCCCCGCCCCGTTTGCACACTCCTCTTTTGTAACCCGAGGGACAGGCTCAACTCTTTGAGGACACGCTCCCGGCCAAGGTAAAGGATGGACGCGAGGCTTGCATTTTGGATGGCTTTCCTTCTGCAGCTGCTCTTTATTTTGCATCTCTGGTTTTTTTCCCCTTCGCTGGGCTAGCTGCTGGGGGAGGGGGGCGTGCAGCCTTTTCTCCAGCTAGATTATTGCGCATGTTGCTCACTCGTGTTTTACAGAGTGAAAGGGAAGGCGCAGGAATGGAATCGAGAACTTTTAAAGGGTGGGCGGAGGAGGGCTTTTTTCTTATTATTATTTTCCAAATTAATGACTGCGGCAGATCTCACCCCGAACGGCCGCTGGGCTGGGGAGGAGGCAGTAAGGCATTTTTGCCACGGGCAGAGCACCCCGGCAAGAGGGTCCAGAGGGGGCGGATAGCTTGGGGGGGTGCGGCGGGGGGAAGGGGGTGCCTGCGCAGTGTGCTACAGGCGGCAGCCAGGGCGGCGCGGCCGGGGAGAGACGCGACACACGAGTTTCATTTTGTTGATACGCAGCACGTTTGGAGCCTGCTGCACATGATCCGCGCCGCTCTCCACGTGCCGGGCCCGCGCCGGATCGGGCCCGCAGAGACCCTGGCCGGGGGCGAGCAGAGCGCGGGGAGGCTGGGCCGGGCCGAGCCAGCGCTGTTGGGGGCAGGGGCGGGGGCGAGGCTCGGCAATGGAAATGTACAGCGGGCGGCGCTCCGGTTGCACGGTGGGGACAGGACGGCAGGGGGCCCGGCTGTTGTTTACCTTCGCAAACTCCCGGTTCCTCCATCCCTGCCCGCCTCCCTCCCGCAGCATCCCTCCTCCGGGGCCGTGCATTCCCGCACAGCCCCCACCTCTCCTCGGCCATGTCTCCATCTGCGCCTGGCTCTGGCTGGCTTCTCCGCCATCCTCGCAGGTGCCCCCGTCTCCCTGCCAGCAGCCCCTCGGGTCTGAATCCTGCCCGGCTCCCATTTTCCCCGCAGGGGATGCAATCGGGGCACGGAGGGAATTCCTTCAAGCCAAAGAGGGAAGAAGCTGTCCTCACGTTGAGCAGCAAATATTCCCTGCCATCCCCTCTGCACTCTTTCCCCTCTTCTCTGTCCCTTTGCTGGGGGAGAGAGACAGACCAGATAGCCCTCTTCTCACTGGGGGTTCTGTTCAGAGCTGGGTGCATCAATGGAGCCCTTCCCCTCCTGCTCTAACACTGCCCCTCTCCCCAATGCTCCAGTCCCTTCTACCTACATGCTCCCACTGGCTGGCCCTAATTCTCACACTTGTCCCCTTCACAGGGATCACTGGTCTCTAGCCTTCATTGCCAGAGACAGACCCCCCAGTCTGCCACTGGCCTCTTGATGGCCACGCTCTCTGCCAGCATCTCACTGCCCCCTTGATATTTACCTGCCTTCATTCTTTCCCTGATCTTACCTTCCTCTTTCTATTTCACGGGTTTCACTACTCTCTCATCTGTATCAAGCTTGGTTTTGCCGACTTGTTCTCTTTCTCTTCCTCTAGGGGGAAGCAAAATGCATCCAAGATAGCATCTTCTGCAATGTTTATTTTGCAAAGCAAATACCCTGGTTCCTTGTGTCTGATGTGCTCATAGCTTACAGAAATAGGCATGAGTTCCAGAAGGTTCATTTCCCTCTTGAATGACTGGACAAACTGCTGGGAGTCCTGCCGGTGTCTCTGGGGAATCATTTAATAATCAGTACTTGCCCCCTACTTGTGCAATCATGGCCATATTTTTTACCCAAATTGGTGTTTCTCTTTGGTGGAGCACCAAATGGGATTTTAATTTTAAGACCTGGGTTTGCATTTAATTTGAAGATAATTACCTTTTCAAATGACAGCTCCTCTCCTAGAAAGGTGCTTTCAGAGTCTGACTGTATGGGAAGTTGGGAACTGCTTGCTTCTGGAGGGCACAAAGCTACTGAATTTTCAGGCTCAGGTGCAGTTGTGGAAAGACTCTTGTGCCACTAAATCCTGTTGAGATTTTGAACAGCAAGTGCAAATCTCACTATCTGGCAGAATGCTCTTTTCAGACACCAGACCAATGTTTCCCTCCACCCCGCCTCCTACACCAACCATCCTTACAGATAACACAAGTACCATTTTAAATCTGAATCCTCATCCCAAGGAGATCTTTGAAAATAAGGATTTGGTGTCATGGGAGGTGGGTCTCTCTCTCTCTGGGGCAAAGAGCCTTAGTCTTAGGAACTGTGTCTGACCTTCCTGCATTTATTCGGCATTGAGGTTAACATAATTGTGAGCTGGATGTCAAAATAGTTTGCAGAAAGGTTAAGTTGACTTTTTGGCAGCAAAGTTCAGTTGGGTTTCTGAAAACCAAGGCTATGACCACAGGGTGGGAGGGTATACCTAAAGTAAGGGTTGTATGCAGAGAGGCAAAATTAATTTAATTCAGTGATGATTCTGCGAATACAGCAGTTGGTGCCAAGCTCTGAAAGTTGCCTGACAAGTGGTCCTCACTGTATTTACCAGTTCAGTTAGGACTTGATCTTGTAGGATGTTGCGTGTGTTCTGCGAGGTTCTGAGCTCCCTGATTTCAGTGGGAGTTGAGGGTGCTCAGCAACACTCAGGATGAAACCTCTGATTCTGTGCACAGCATATAATGCCCATCTTCATTCACTCTTCTCTCTGTGTTTGTGCATAATGAATTTTCAGTGTATGACACCCACCTTGTGCCTAGAATAACCTCTCTGATGTCCTTGATTGGTCTGGACATGTTGAGAGAGCTGGGTAATGAAAGGATGAAAATAAAAGTCAGAAAAGGAAAGTGAAGCTGTAAATGTGAGTAATAAAGGAGAAATCCCCTTCTAGATATGGAAAAAATGCAAAGCAGAAGGAATGAGTGGGACTTGTTTTGTTTTAAATTTAAATGAGATTAAAATTTGCTCCAGGAACCAGAACTGCAAACATGGTTAGTGCAGAAAAGAACAAGGGCGCTTGTCTTTTACTGAAACCCTTTTGATGCCCTTTTCTTTAATACACTGGTTCTGACTGCAACCCACACAGAAACCGGTGGGCTGGATTCACTCCTACAGGTGCAATGGGGTGCTGTATGATGCCACCCAAGCCTACGGGGAACCTGCTGCAGATGGTGTATTCATCCCTGGAGAAGGACAGCATTAAAATCCAAGTGGGACTTCATATTTGAATCCTGTCCAAGTGACCCAGCAAGCCGGGGCCCATCCTGTCTTAAGCCAGCTACACACGCTTGCAACTGTGCTGGCCAGCTCCAGGCTGTCCATCAGAGCAGGCATTGTAGGTAGTTTGCAGTGCTGGGGCTGAGGTGAAGGGTTGGGGAAGACAGTGCAGGAGGGGATCAGAGGGCAATATATTTTCCCTAATTAACACTGCAAAGTATCTGAGCTGCAGTGAGAACAGACCAGAAGGTGGCACATGGGGGACAAACCCTAGCTTACAAAATAGGTAATGAATCACAACAGTGTTTTGAATAGATACTGTCAACTGCAGGGTTATTAGAATGGATACTCAATGGACTGATCAATGGCTTTCCTGGCTCTTCCCTCTCCCTTCTACTAGCCAGTCCTCTCTGCAGTCACATCCCACAGACCTTGGTTTTCTCTCTCTTATTCCTCACCACCCATCTCTCCAAGGCCCTGATCTCTCCCTTTCTCTACCTCCTTCTCTCCCAGCCCTCTTCCTGTCCCTGCTGAGAATGGAAGATGCCCTCTGTCTTTCTACCTTCTTCTCAAAGCTGGGCAGGGCAGCCTTCCCTTTCCAGTCTCCCAGGAATGCCCTCCAACAGTATGAAGCCGGCAAAGTGCTGCGTACGGGATCTGACCCTTTTCCAGCAGCTCGTAGTTAATGAGAGCCTGCCACCCCACCCAGGCTTTACCACCAGAACCTAAAAAGCAGGAAATTGATCAAGAGCAACTTGGATACCAAGCCATTCTCCTTTTTCTGGACATGTAAGATTCTTGGGTCTCGGTACGGGGGCGCCCCCTCTGGTGGCAGTGGGAGGTAGTCCTTGTGCCGAGTGGGTCCATCAGGCTTCTTGGTTCACCGTCAGATCACTGAGCAAGTAGTAAGCAGACTGTAGCTCTTCGGCTTCCTGCCTGAGGGTTAAACAGATAAACAATCAAGGACTCATCCAGTCCCAAGTGCAGTGTTAGGGGTAGATCGCAGCCCAGGGCCTTAGATGCAACAGGTGATCCTGCCACATTGTCAGCAGGGAGGCATGGGGTTGCCGCCTTGTCTCCTGGCAGCAAAGTCAATGTCTCACTTCCCTGGGCTACAGCCTACCTGTGGCCGCTGGGGCCTGTCCTCATCTTCACATGGAGTAGCTCACTCTCTGCTTCCTCTCTGGGTCTCCCCGGGCAGCAGCTGGCCTTTTTTCCAGGCCAGCTCACGTGGATTGTCATCTGCCACAGTTGGCGGAGGGCTCTGTTGGTGCTTTGGCACCCTCAGAAGGACTTCTGGCTCCTTTCCTGGTCTCTTATGCTCTGTGTCCCACCCCCATATGTCCTGTGAGGGAGATGGAATTGCATTAGCTGAGCCTCCAAGGTGGCTAACCCACTCTGAACTGGAGTGAGGCCACGCTGCTTCGCCATAGGCCATATGCCTCCATGATTTACTAGCAGAATCAAGGTGGGGGGAGGGGGAGGTTGGGCCCAGTGTATGTATTTCTTTGCCAGGTTTTCATAATGCTTTATATTCAAAGCCCCATTGGAGTCCATGGGAGTTTTGTCTGAATAAAGACTGACTCTGTAGGATTTGGCTCCAGAAGTGTGAAGCTAAAATTTACGTTGTAGTCCAAAGAAGATGAGGCCATGTGCACACTACAGACTTGTCCCGCGATAAAAGTTGTTATAATGCTTTCCTGCGTCCACACAGCACTCCTTCTAGTGAAAAGGAGCGTTCACACGCTCCTTTGAATTTTCGCTAGAAGGAGCAGTGCATGGTGGGTACCTATCCCACCATGCCCTGCCCTGCCAGCCGAAAGGCTGGTGGTGGGGCTGCCTTGAGCCCCAGTCCTGCGGCTGCGGCTCAGATGGACTGGGGCTCAGCCAAGCCCCGCTGCGCAGCTGAGCCCCACAGCTGGGCCCCGGCGGGGGGCTTGAGACCCGTGCTGGGGCCCCGAGCTCCACAGCCAGGCCCTGGTGATGGGCTTGAGAACCCCACCAGGGCCGTGGCTGCTGCCGGGCAGCCGAGCCCCACAGCCGGGCCCAGTGGGGGGCTTGAGAGCCCTGCCACCCACTGGGCTCCAGCTGCAGGGGTTCGGGTGGCAGCGGGAGCTGTGGTGCTTAAGCCGCCACCCGAACCCCTGCAGCTGGACTAGGGGGCTGGCCAAAACCGGCTGCCCTCACCGGTCCAGGGGGCCAATCCCCCGGAGCCTCGGAAAAAAGTCAGTTTCACTGTGCTGCTAGAGCAGTGAAATTGACATATTTGACAGCTCCAGTGTCTCAGAGTGGCCTAGATTGGCACTCTGGGACATTTCCGGAGGCTGTCAAAAACGCAATAAGCGTTCACACAGGCTGTACCATGGAACAACTGTTCCGTGGTGAGCCTTACCACCCTCGTCTGGGCGGTTTACATGTTGCGCGGCAAGAGGGCTGTTGCCGCGCAACAAGAAGCTTTCCTCTGTGGACGCTTCGATTGTTATCGTGCGGTAAGGAGCCTTTGTGGTGTGTACAAAGCCTGAGTGAACCTGTAACAGTATAATGTCTAAAACCTCTCTATCCTTTTCTCTCTGTTATTCCTGTCTAATTGCTTATCAGCACAAGACAAGACAAATAAACAGATAAGAGAAAAGGGAGGAATGCAAGAAGCTGCCTCATTCTTCTAACTCTAAAAAAGTGGAATGGGAGTACTATGGATTGTTAGAAGAAAGTTACAGCTTTGGAAAAAAGTTTTCTAAGTTGCCAATGGGGCCTCTGTTTTATATTTGCATTTCTGTTACCTTATGTTGGAGTATCAAACAGGGAAGTGGTTTCTCACAGCTCCATTGCAGTTTAGGAGGAAAACACCAAATTCACTGTATTTTTCATAACCAGCACAAAATAAGAAGTCGTTGGAGGGGGGAAGCTATGAGTACGAGAGGCAGTCTGAGGATAGGCATACCAAAAAAACAAACCCAAACCCTGGGAATATTTGATGACCAAATCATTTTTTACTGTAATTTCCTCTCAGAGGAGGTACTTAGATTAATTAGAGTTTAATACAGGGGCTCCAATCATATGTTAAAATGGTTTAGGAGTTTGCAAATAGAGTTTGTTGTATAATTCTTTTGTGTTAAAGAGGGCCTTTGTGGGAGATACCTTTCCACCCAAAATTATATTGGATTTAGCATCATATTTTATTCATGTTTCTTAGTCAATTGCTGTAGAGGTGGTCTCGGAAATTGTCTTCTGAAGTTAATGTGGCCTACTTGGAATGCATTTCTGGGGAAAGTGACTCCGTTTTGTTTCTTATCATGGCATTGTTTGGCCATGGTTCTGTGCTTCAGGATGAACTGAAAAGCAGAAACCTGAGGAATTCAGACAGATTTTTGTCATTTGGCCCCCACTGGACTGTGGGACCACTCATCACTGACATACGTGAAGTCTTTTAGCACTTCTGGCTTCACCTACGATGTCCCAGAATGCTTTATTCTTGTACAGCACATTGCTACCCTGGGTAGCATCTGGAGACGAGATGCACTTGCTGAGCCAGCAATTTCCAGTGAGCTAAGAGATGCCAGAGGTTTTCCCAGGAATATGAAGGGTGGAGGGTTGGTCAAAAGTATTTCATTTGTCAATACCTCCCAGAGCCTGTTTTAGGGCTAGACCGAGCCTTTAGGCTTATCCCTGGGAAATGGACAGGCATATAGCTTCACCATCTAATAGGCACGCCTGGAATGGATGTTGCTCAGAGCTATCTCAGTGAGGCATGTTCCTTCAGAGCTCCTCTTTTGGGGTGGGGAAGAAGTAGGTGAAGATATCCCTCCTCCCCATAATAAGGGCAGAGCCATGGCTCCCAATAATTCCCCTCCCTATCCTTGCTCAGTACTACATGCAGGAAGAGTAGAAGGGGTTAAGCCTTGGTATCCCTCCACCACCCTGTACATGGACTCAAGCTTCAGAGAGGTCCTCTGAGGGTATTCTGGGCAAGTCATGTCCTTTCTACCCCCTTACTTTTACTTCTTTTCTTGGGTGTATAAACCCAAGGCACAATATAGCCCTTCATTTTCAGTTTAGTTTTGCTGCAGACCCCAGAGCAAATGTGCCCAAAGTCTGATCATTTTAATTGCCTTTAGGCTAACGGAGGATTGCCGGGTTCATTCATTTAGCACTTATGCACATTTCCCAGCCTGAAAGCCGACAATATTGTATATAGTCCATTTGCAATCAATTTTGCTTTCAGGTGTCCAGGCACTTGTACAGCGTTGCCGTGTAGAGTTGCAGCCTCTTCTGGGGGATGTTTATTTGTGTATATACTCCTTAACCCCCACATCTGTTTGTATTTGACTTTTTAAACAAGCACACATAAAAAGCCTTTCTAATGGTCTTTGCTCAAATTTCTTGTCAATTTTGACTTGATAATGACCTTTTAAGAGCATTAATGTTTTTATTTGTTTGTGACTTGGATAAAGATCCTCTGGGGGGGAGGGGAAAACATCAATTAAAGGTGAAATGAAATTGAAACATAAATCACTATTTTTAAAGTGTCAGATACATGTGTGAACTTAAAAAATTACCAAATAGTATGTTTTCAAACCAAATTGGCTGTGAAAACTTCTTTCATAGACCTGGCAAGGCTTTCAGGCTCTTATGGATCTGTTTTCTCTGCGAGAGCTGATGACATAGCTAAAGGAATGTAACTCCCTGCATTGTTACGTAGCATGCCTGAGGGATGGCTTAGTGATCTAATCAGCAGGTGGGGGCTACTTAGACTCCATGCAATCACATGTTCAAATGTTGGCAGAGTTGACTCAGCTTCTAAGACTAATGAATTCAGTGCAGTGTACTTCAATGTATGGTGCTTTCTGACAAGCCCTTCAGAAGGCAACATCCGTTCTGTGTGGAAATTAAGAATCCTTGCAACATTTTTTTCCCTACGAGTGGTTCAGTGCCTTTGGCCAAATACATCAGTTGGCTGTCTTTGCCATCCTTAGCGCTGGATGCGGTTCAGTAGGGTTGGATGTCTCTGTGGCCAGATTCTGCTCAAATCAATGGAGTTAATCCAGATTTATATCAGAATTATGGAAATCAGAATTTGTTTTAGAGGGTGCAGTCCTGCCTCCACTGAAGTCAGTGGCAAAACAATGGATTTATATAGAGCCAGGGATTTACACATGCTGTGTTAATCACTTTGGAATGAAAGACGCTGTGTAAATGTAAAATGGTGTTATATACTGATCCTGTGGTCTTCCTCTACTTAGAATTCACGTGGATTTTGAGAGGGGAGATGTGCGTGGAATGTCTGTATTATTGCCTTATCAGAGTAATGTTTGGCCTTCTATAATGGCTTCCATTTAAGGATCTCAAAGCACGTTACAAACCTGAATTACAAGGGAATATGAGTTTCACAGCTGAGGAAAACACGTTTCAGAGAAGTTAAGTGACTAGTCTCAGGTCATTCAGGAAGTCTGTAGTGTAGCTGGGAACAGGACCAGATTCAGTCTGGGTGAATTCAGTGGAGTTTCAGCAGAGAATGCCAGGGCAAAAATTAGACCTACTCACCCTGTGAGTGACCTCACTCCCAACCTGTGCTGTAGCCACATAACCATCCTTTCTTCCTTGGGTGAAGGCTTTAGGAGTCATTGATCCATCAAGTCTTCCAGGAGAACCATATATGGATGACACAGGCTTTGGTGATCTCCTGGAAATTCCATGGGGCACTGCTAGATTCCTTTGGTTTGCATGGCTCTCTGTTTCATTCTCCTGGCCTCTATTTATTTCAGCTGTCTGACAAATAGCTTGATGATCAGTCGATCATTGTGTGCCCAAATCCTATATGTCAGCTGAAACCAATAGGAACCAGTTGAAAATGTCCCAACTGGCATTTCCACTAAGGATCAGAAAGCTGTTGTTAAATCCATCTTCAGATATATTTTCCTCCTAGCAGAATCTAATGGCTACTAAGTACATGGCTGGTTTAATAACATCTGTTTCCTCTTGAATCATTCCAAGTATATTGCCATTGCCATATTCTCAAGGAACATTTTTAATCATGTTTTGACAGCCCAATGTTTTAACACAACACTGATAGTTAAATGTTTCTGTTACTTTTTAGTAGTATCCCCTATAATGGTGTGATAAAACACTACTGAGAAATAAAGACATTGCTAGGATTTTATATGTTGAGTTATTCGTGGGTATTCTTATATTCTCCAAGGGGAAATGGCATGCTACGGCCTGCTGTCAAGTGTGGTTTTTCCCTAATATGTACTGTGATTAAATCACACACACAATGTGTACAGATGTTTTATTCTCTTTTCCTCCTGAGATTTTAGGGAAAATGTTCATTCATGGCTGTCAAAGCTCTGTGTGTAGATGGGGAAGTATCATTATCTACATTTTACAGACTGGGAAACTGAGGCAGAGAGAGATTAATTTCTTTAAGTGTCTCAATCTGAGTGCTTCAGTTTTTGTGTGTCCGGTGTTAAGACTCAGAGAGTGCATCTACACTGGCAACTTAGGTCGACTTAAGGATGTTTAAGTCGACCTACACAAAGCCGCGTCCACACTGGGCTTTTATTAAGTTGACTTAAGCGCTTCCTTAAATTGACATATTAACAGTTTACGTTGATTTAATAACACCACCACTGAAGGTCAACTTAAGCTGTAAGTCGACTTCTTAAGTCCACTTAACAAGGTCGTCTTAAGTCGCCGTGAAGTATAGCCACTCTGTTAAGTCGACTTAACAAGGTCAAATTCAAGTTGACTTAAAGTTGACCTTGTTAAGTCGACTTAACAGAGTCGACTTAACGTTACAAGTGTAGACATAGCCCTAGGGTCTTATTTTCAGGCCTGCTGGGTAGTCACCACTCCTGTTGACTTTAGTCAACTCTGTGACTTGTCTAAAGTCACAAGGTGAGTCAGTAGCAGGGGAGGGAATATAATTCAGCCCTCCTGATGTCCAAGTTTGTGTTGTATTCCTTGTACCATGCTGACAGCACCCTGAGGCTGGATTGCTGAACACGATGCCACCCTTTCGAAACTCTGGGGAAACTGCAGTTAATGCGGAGTCTGGCAGCGCAGCCAAGGCTGAGTAACCAATTCTCCCCCATACACCCCAAACAAGTAGGCGAAGAGGGCTTGGGAGGGTGAGATGTCAGTGGAGCCATGGCTTGTTAGGCACTATTTGTCAGGCAGAGAGCTCATTTCAGCTGCACACCGTAGTCTACTTCGGCTTCCATTTGATTTACAAGTGAAGTTTCTTGGCCTGGCTCCTGTCTGCTAGGCTATGTCTACACTTGCACTTTTAAGTCGACTTTAACTAAGTCGACTTAGTGTGTCTACACTTAAAATTAAAGTTGACTTAAAGGGGAACTTACAAAATTGACCTAGAGCGTCCATACTGGATGCTCTAGGTCGACTTTGTGGGGGTAGGGGGACCTTGGGCAGGTCCACGGTGGTGGTGGGGGGCACCCCCTGTGTACAATGGGGCAAAGGGGTACAGGGACCCTGGCAAGGCAGAGCCCTGTGTGTGATGCTGTCTGGATTTAGGGAAGCATTTATGATATCATTTTCTATGGATATCTCATAAATGCTATAATCCATAGGAACTATGTCATGTTTGGTATCAATAGAAAGGTAGTAATTTGCTGGGAATGATTATATAGTTTATGTTTAGGAATTCTATTTCGATTAGAAGTTAAGAATTTGATGTTATATCCATACTTTAACTTGTGTCATTCTGGACAAAGGCCTTAGATGGGAGGGTGTGAACAACCATTGTCTCCTTAATGTTAAGTAATCTGCCAGGTGATATGGTCCAAGGGAGTAAACCGGTGAGCCATTAAGGACACAATGGTTGTATTCTTTATGTCCTTAATGGCTCATCAGGATACTCCCTGGGACCATTCTACCTGGAAAATTCCTAAACATTAAGGAGACAATGGTTGTTCACACCCTCCCTAAATCCAGACAGTGTCACACCGTGCCCACATGCCCTGCCCTTTGGGGGGCATGCCAGGCTCCCCCGTGACCCCCCTTGGCAGGGAGGGCATTGGTGTAGTCCTGGGGTAGCCCTAAGTCGACTTAGGGCTACCCCAGGGCTACACTGGCTTAGGTCGAGTAGAAAGGTGGTTTAATAAAATCAACTTAATTTTCATTAAGTCGACTTAAGCAAGCTGCTTAAGTCAACTTAAGCAAAGTGTAGTGTAGACGCAGGGCACATTAAGTCGACTTAAGCCAAGCTTAATTTACCAGTGTAGACGCAGCCCTAGAGACTTGTCACTTCAGGTGATTTCTCAGCAGCTGTGTTGCAGGATGTTTAACAGACTCATTGTTTGACCTGGGAGGGGACTGGTAGCAGGGTGTCGTCATTGGTGTAGGGTTTAGGTCTTCGGGGCTCACTGCTCACTTTGATTTTGCTAGGATGCGTCTACACTTACAAGTGAGGTTGACTTAAGGAGGCTTAAATCGACCTAAACTGCTCCGCGTCCACACTGGGCTTTCCTTAAGTCAACTTAAGGAAAAGTTAAGTTCACTTAATAACACCTCGTTTTAGGTCAACTTAACACTTAAGTCGAATTAAGTCAATGTGGACGGGGATTAGCGCCTAAGTCGACCTTATTAAGTTGTTCTCGCAGTTTTTGCCTGTTTGGGTGTAGGTTGAGATGAAAGCCTTGATGAAGGTTATGCTGGTGTTATGGAAAAGACATTGGGGATCTGTGTTTTGGGAAGTATGTTTCAGCTTTGTTCAGAATGCATCTAGGATTTGAGAGGCATGTGTGAAATCTAAGTTAAATGGATAGTGGCTGACTGGGCAAGTGGGAAGAGTAGTCAGAGGGTGACATTCTGGCCCCCTTGAAGTAAGTAGCAAAATTCCCAGTGACTTCAGTGGAGCCCAGATTCCACCCAAATAGCCTATTAAAAACGCATATAAATCCATTTCTTACATCTATCCCCTTCTTAAAATTATAGCTCGAACTTATAGTTTACTGGCTATCTAGTGCCATATTCAATAAGTGAGTGCTGCTCGATTTAGCAAAACAAACAAGGAGTCCTGTGGCACTTTAAAATTTATTTATCACATGAGTTTTTGTGGGTAGAATCCCACTTTGTCAGATGCCTGAAATGGAAACTACAGTATCAAAGGGGATATATAAATGTAGAGAAAGGTTAAGTCACAAGGTCAGTTCAGTTTTTTTCTGCAAAGGAACCAAGTTGTTTTGAGTCTGAATTTATGTAACCCCTTCCATACTGCAGTTTCCATTTCTTGCATCTGATGAAGTGGTATTTTATCCACAAAGCTCATGCCATAAATAAATTTCTTAGTCTTTATGGGTGCATCTACACTTGTAAATTAAGTCGACTTAAGCTTGCTTAAGTCGACTTAATTTACTCTGCATCTACACTACACTTTCCTCAAGTCGACTTAAGCAGTTGCTTAAGTCGACTTAAGGAAAAATTAAGTCGACTTTGTTAAACCTACTTTTAAGTCGACTTTCTGCTTAAGTCAACTTTCTAAAGTCGACTTAAGCCAGTGTAGACGTGGAGTAGCCCTTAGTCGACTCTAAATCGATTTAGGGGCCTCCAGGGCTTCCCAACTGCCCTCCTTGCCAAGGTGGCTGGCACAGGGAGAGCCTGGCATGCCCCCCCACCCTGCCCCTATGTCCTGCCAGGGTCCCTGTCCCCCTTTGCCCCATTGTACCCAGGTACAATGGGGCAAAGGCTGAGCCCCTGGCACTTGGCATGGGGTGCCCCCCCCCGCCACCGTGGACAAGTCCCAGGTCCACCTAGCCCCTAGAAGTCGACCTAGGCGTCCAGTGTGGATGCTCTAGGTTGGCTTTGTAGGATCTCCTGAAAGTCAACTTAAAGTTTAAGTGTGGACATGCTAAGTCGACTTAGCTAAGTCAACTTAAATTAACAAGTGTAGACATAGCCTAAAAGTGCCACCAGACTCCTTGTTTGTTTTCTGAACTAGACTAACACGGCTCCCCCTCTGCTTGATTCAGTAGCCCTATATTCCAGGCTTTAAGTGCATCTTTCCAAGAGTTGTGTGTTCTGCAGTAGTGAGCATTCTTTGCTAGTGCATTTGCCGGACCTGAATGGGCATAAGTTAAATTGCCATGCAGAGCAGAGTGACGAAGTTATGATCCCATCATTACCTCCTAGAAGCAGAGAAACTTGAGAGTGAAGTGTTGCGACCCTTAAAGTTTGGGATTCAATGCTGTTCTCCATTCTTTACCCCCTGGTGTTTCTCTGTCATTAGGTATTTGCTAGTGTGGCTGGGTTAACGTGATCCATGGGCATTCAGAGATAACTGTGATTTGGTACTGTGATGACTTTCCTAAATAGTAAGTGTAACGTTCGATTTCTTTTGTTACAGATGGAAGAGAAACGGCGAAAGTACTCAATCAGCAGCGATAACTCAGACACCACTGACAGTAAGACCTTTAATTCAAGGCTTTGAACAAGATAACTAAGCGATTCACCTCCAGCAGGGAAAGCATTTGAATAATTACTTTGCAAAGAGTTGGGGAAGCTGCCTTTATTGGGTAGTCTCGGAACAATAAATTGTGCACTGGGATTGGTTTTCAAAAATGCATTACTGATGTACATTAACGAGTTGATATGAATTTAAATGTCCGGCTGTGGGCGTCTCTTATCTGATAAAAGTGTCTTCCTCTGGTGAGCTGTTTGGGTGAGGGAGCTGCAAAGCATTGCTGGTTGCAGAACTTCAGATGAAATGAAGCCCTTATTAGACAAGACACGGCAAACCGTTTTGTCACCTTTATTACACCCAAGGGGGCGTTCAGCTTCAAATGGAATCATGTTGATGGAAAGTAAAGTTGCTATTGGGAAACTGTATTGAGCACTCCCTGTGCTCTGTGTGAGAGTGGAACCCTGTGGTTCCGCATTGTCAGATGTGGATTAGATTGAGGAACGTCATCAAGGCCTCAGTGCAGCAAGGCATGTAAGAAATGGACTTAATTTTAAGCACGTGTTTCACGTCATTCCCTATTCAGCAACGCGGTAAAGCACATGCTTAAGAATAAGCAGGCGTGTAAGTGCTTTGCAAAATCGGGGCCCTGGGGCAGAGCCCTGTGAATTGCAGAATGCCCATCATACCTGCTGACTTGAGTGTTACTGCTCCTTGCTGCAGAACCGTAGTGCCCCAGAGACTCGATTGTAATCCCTCAGCTGGTCTTGGCTGATTTCTGGAGGTTTCAGACACAGGACCAGTAGCTCCAGGAACAAGTAAGTAGACTGGTCTTTACTGAGGGCTACAGCATCAGCCTCGGAGCCTCTCTGCCGCTCATGGCCTGCTGCTCCTTTCTGGAGCAGGTTTATGTCCTGATAATGGGGGCTAGCTCTGATAGAAAGTGGTCGCATTCCCACAGCTGTAGCCAGGGTAGATATCCTCCATGACCATCGTGGGAATCCCAGGAGGCAGCCTCAGTGTGGGGGATTGCAGTGTTAAAAGGAATAACTAGTGCTGGGTGCCAGTTGTACCCGCGGGTTAGTCAGGGGCACTGAAACATGTTTTATAGCAGGGGGCTGAGAGCCATTGACTCAGTCTGTAAACCCTGTATATAATGGAACCACTTCAAGCCAGGGGATGTGGTAGCGCCCCAGCATCCCGAGTGCCATCATCCACCCTGCCAGTGGCCGCAGAGAGCAGCGCTGCTCTGGGCTTCCTAAACAGCGCACTGGGTGCAGCGACATGGTGGCATTTGTGTTGCAAGAACAATAGTCGTGGAGAATGTGTGGCCTGTCGCTGGAGACGGCGCCTGAGACAGCCCTGAAAGGACTGAGGATCATTAAGGTTGGGGTGGGAGCAGGAGTTCCATAGGCAACAGTTTAGCACCAAGATGGGCAGGAATTTTTGCGCAGTCCTAGGATGTGCCAAGTGCCCCTTGTAACGTCCCGAGCGCTGGTGCATCCTTTGATTTCGGTGCTTGCTGAGGGCATTTGAGACCTCACAGGAGGTGCTGAGTACCGCTAGCGGCTTTTCCCCTGATCTCAGGACTCAAGAGTTAGAGTGTTATAAATATGTTTTGCATTTAATTTAAGCCCCCTGTAGGAGTGTTCGGTCAAAATGTGCTTAGGTCTGGTGTTCCGGATGGCACAGGGTTATCTATTGGGTACAGAGCCTGTGGCTTGTTCAAGTATGGTACAGCCCAGGTAAGTGGTGGCTCTTCACTGTCTTACATGAAATCGATTTGAGTCCAGTTTCCGTGAAACAAGTGTCCACGTCGCGACGTGAATCCTTTTCGCTGCCTGAGCCAAGAACAAAGTCTAAAAGGAACCTTTGCTCCTGCAGTTTGTTCCTGCTCGTAAGGAAGAGGTTTGGTAGGACAGTGGGAATGCTGCCACCTATCCTGTTTCCTGGTTATTGGGTCTGTCCAATTCCCATAGGAGTTTTGGGAGCTGGAATGGGCTCATGTAGAATACGTACAGCTCCAGGGCTGCTCCTGTGAACAGTGCGAACTTCTCATAAAATAAAATAAATAGCCAGGGTTCCTGAGCTCTGACTCTGGGTTTTCCCTTCTTTCAGAGGCTAAACTCTAACTTCCCGTCCTCTAATTTACAAAGATTCAGAGGTTTACTGAACCTGGTAGCGTTAACTAGCTTCTGCGTGTTTCTTGTGGTAAGGCATATTTAATCATAATATTAAACAACACGGACTTATCTCTATTGGACTTTGCTATTTATGCAGCAGGTGATATCTCTGACAAATGCTCTCCTGCAGTGTAATTGTAAATAAAACTATGACCTTTTCTAGGCCTTTGCCAGAAAGAGAGGGTAGCCCTGAGTATTATCTTGGTTCACGTGGTTTTAATGCCACATTGTCGTTTGCTTTGAGGCAGGTAAAGTGGGAATTATTGATCTGATCGCTTAATGCAAACTACGGGTCTGGTCCTGTAACCCTTATTGATTGAGTCAGGTCTACTTCTGGGAGTAGTGGCTCCTGGTTCAGCCCTTACGCCAGGTGCTGTACCCACATGTTCCTTTTGTGCACCTGTGGAACCCAAAATGGATTACATTTATACTGAACCCACCGTCATGGCACCTGGCTGTACGTTACGCCAATGAAAATCAGCAGCTGGCACAGTCAAACCTAGTCCTGATTCCACCTCCAGCAAAAAAGGGACAGTAAATAAAGAGGCACAAGATGAACTAACGTCTCTTTTCTTGTGCCTTAAAATCAACACATCTGAGTTGTAGTCAGTCTTGTGAGGGAGCTGATATCAAAGCCAGGGTTCCCCACCAAGAATGCCCCTGGGTAGAGACAACTGAGAGCATCTGTCGTAGGGAGGTATGTGGGAGAGGGCTTCTCTGAGATAAGATGGTGAGAATTTCCAAGTGCCAAGGATTAAAACTTGCTAGTGGTGCTGCTGTACTGGATTACATTTTTACCAAATGACACATTATTCTGTGGGGTAGGACAGATATTCCTTGGATTGTTTAGCACAGCGCGGTCTTGCCCTCCCATTGTTCTTGCACACTTAGGTGGAACTCTTGACCCTACAGTATACAAATGCCTGTTACCTTTGAAGTAAGCACTAGATCATCTCTTGGTGTAAATCAGCGTTGTTCCATGACTTCACTGACTTACACTGAGGAATTAAATGGCTGATTGACACCACCCAATGGGTGAGTCTACACTTAGAAATTTAGTCGATTTAAAGAAGCTTAAGTCGACTTAATTTACTCCGCGTCTACACTGCGCTTTCCTTAATTCGACTTAAGCTGCTCCTTAAGTCGAATTAAGGAAAAGTTATTTCAAATTAATAACACCTGGTTTTAATTCGAACTAGCACTTAAGTCGATTTTATTAAGTTGACTTAAGCCAGTGAAGATGTGGAGTAGTGCCTAGGTGGACCTTTTTAAGTCGACTTAAAACATTAAGTCGACTTAATAAGGCCAAAAAGGAGCCACATCTACACTTGAAAAGTTAAGTCCACTTCTGTTAAGTCGACTTAATAAGGTCCACTTTAAGTCGACTCAAAATCAGCCTTATTAAGTCGACTTCATAAAGTCGACCTAACTTTTCAAGTGTAGACGTTGCCTTAGATAGTTAAGCCTTTTTGAAAGCTTCATGTTAGGCTGTGTTTCTGTCAGCTTTTGCCTGGGTCGGTTTTGTTGATACACAACGTAGAGTTGTCCCTGTAGGTGCCCATTCAGCCTTTGGCTTAAGCTATCAACACATTTAATTCTTAGTAAACATAAATGACTGTTATCTTGCGCCCAGATATAAAAAAATCTATTTATAATGGTACCTAGAGGGGTGCTGCTGTAGATAAGATTGTTGTTATTATTGTGTTTAAATAATTACGTTCTTATTATTATCTGTTATCCAATACATACAAGATTTATATGTATGCTTATATTTTTCTTATGCTTGGTGCTATACAAAACTCAAAATAAAGAGAGTCCTTTAATTGTAATGTAATCCCAAGGTAAAGATGTTTTTTCCACTAGAATGTGATGGGAAATTTGTGTTTATTTCCCCAGTACAAAGTGTAGCATGACTTTTCACTGTATGCCTCTGTGTCCGTGTTTCACCGGGGGGCAATAATGCTTACCCACCTTTGCAAAGCACTTTGGGATCTACAGTTGAAAAGTGCTGGATAAGTATTACATTTTTCTCAGCGTTGATCCCAACCCACAGAAACCCGATGCTCTCCATGTAAGCTATTGGCTTTAGAAATGCCAAATAATGGAGCTGGGATTGGACTGACAGGAAGGTAACCACAGGTCATATCTAGCTTCTTGCTCCACTGGCTCTTTTTGATGATTATTTTTGGTCCCTTATGGTTTAGAGTGGACTTTGAGTGCTCAACAAAGGCACTAGATTGACAGGCCTGGAGATCTCTGAGTGTTTGCAGAGTAGGGACAGCACCGATCTCCTAGCTTCCCCCTCCTCACTCCTATTCCTGGACCCTCTACCAGGGAATCACTGGAGAGGGTGAGAAGGGAGTTTATTCCCCATGACCATTCGCTCTTTGGCTTCCTAGTCAAACCCCAGCAAGGAGGACCTGTTGGGATTGTGGGTCATGTGAAAGAGTTGCCAAAAAAGCTTTGGTTAGTTTCTTCGGTAGGTAACTCTTACCTTGTGTCTCCTTTCAGGTCCCACCACCTCACTGTCAAGATGCTCCAAAATTCCAAATACAAAATCCACTTGGCCAAGGCAGAAGGAGAAGAAGCCCTCTGAGGTGGGTTGCCTTTCTTGTTTCTAATCAGCTTTCGTTTCTATTATTTTAGTGCTTGTCCAGAGATGTAATGGAAAGCGGCATCTCCCAGGCTGGCAGTAGGCTCAGGTGCTAGAGTCAGATGCTTCTCTGGGAAGCTCCATATCTCTGTCAGCATGCCTTCCACCTCCTCATGGGCCCTCTGTGGCTGTCACTCTCCGTGGGTCTCTCCTAGCCCATGGCTGTTAAGAGTCTTTCACGAGAGCATGGAGTTGTGAGGAGTTGGGTAGCAGCATGAAGGTGGGAAGAGTGTCTGTCTGGAGACACTGCACTGACGTGGCATGTATCAGGGATTCTCCCTTTGCACTGATAGGAAAGACACATTTATTGTCGCTGCTCTTCAATATAAACTGAAAAGGCTGAACTTAGTGGCCAGCTAGCTGGAACATGGTTACTCCTGCTGAATGACAAGGAAAATAAGCCAGTGTTTATCCAGTTACAAATGAATTAACTGGAGTTGGCCCTGCACCAAAACATCAGACAGCCCTGGACCCTGAGGAAGTGCAGACCCATGGCCAAGTACGGCTGTTCTATGAGCAGAAAGCAAACCCAGCTCTGAGCTCCACAGGACTTCGGAAAAATTCAGTTCCAGTGCCGTATCCAGCTCTGCCCCACAGGCTCATCAGCTAACACAGATGATTTGTGATGGCTTTCATCCCGACAGATCCTATGCTGCTTTATGAACTGCCCTATATGGACCTCATCTCAAACCAGGGGAATGTAGTCAGCTCTGGACTGCAGCAAATGGAAATGGGGCAAAAACTTAAGGCATAACAGCACTGCCCAGCTATTAAGACAGAAAGTGAAAGAGGATGTCACATTGAAACTGAAACTGCAGGGCGGATTTTGGGAGGCAGAGAGTTATTACCCACCTTGGAATTTGGGTACTTGAGCTAACAGCCCATCTTTTCCAAAAAGTATCACGAGAGCTTGAACAGCCACCAGTGGACACGATCTTAGCTATCCAGTTTGTGTCCTGTGTATGTGAGGGGTTTGAAAATGGAAGTAAACCCAAAACAAACAAAAAATTTCCACCTGTGATTGTGCACTGAGGTGCTGTGTTCTCTAACACTGTATTCGATGTGGGAAGGAGAACAAAGAGGGAGATAGAAAAAAAGGGATGAGGCTGTTACTAAACCTGCATAACCCCACACTTGAGCAAACCAGTCCACTGTGGGGAGACAGGTGTAGCCGTTTCCCAAGCCAAAGCCAGATCCAGATTTGGCAAATGGCCCATTACAATGAGCTGAACCGAAACCTCAGCCACTGACATTTCCGAACCATGGAGCGCTTGCAACCTGGGCCGTGGATAGTTTGAGCCCATCTTTTGCTGTTAACCTCGGGGGCTTTGCAGGGAGCCCTTGGTGTCAGGAAACTCCCAGGAAGAGATCCTGGAAACCAGTGATTGCATGTACTTGGCTAATCTCAAACCTCTTTTGGTGTTCCTGCTTCACTGTGAACAGGATGGGGGTTCAAGTGCCACCTGCATTCCCTATGACAACAAAGACATTATGGTCACATAGTTATTAGCTAGATCGGGACGATGTTTATTATGAAAGACTCTGTGACAAGGGATTAACCATACATATTAAAAAACCCAGTGCAAGACAACTGGAAAAACAAGCTTCTTAGCATGGCAAAGTACCGAGCTGTTTGCAAACGTCTGCGGTGCATATGATTGCCGGGGAGCCCACTGGTATTCATTGGGGCGCGTTACAGAGTCCTGCCTGGGCTATTCTTCGACATGATGCAGGCCCTGAGGCTGGGTCCCTGTTGCACATTTACACGAGGGTAAAGGCAAGAGTCAGTCCCCTGCAGCGCAGCTCAGTAGACACACCCAGTGAACTGAAGTAGTCCTGGCGCTTCTTTGCTAAGGGCGAGACTGAGCCAGCTGTATGCGGCCATTCCTCCTTTGGGCAGCCCATGCCCATCCCACTGCTTGCTGCTCTGTGTGAGATGCCGAGTTGATTGAGTTTCCTGCTGTGTGGTGAGCACCCCTCCCATATCCAGCCCTTGCACAGAGACAGCAGAACCACACTGGTACAGCATTCACAGTGTCTTTAGTATCCTCTTGCCTCACTCTATAAAGATTTTGATTACCTTGATTAGAGCTCAGGCTTCCTTGAACCCAACACCAGCTTGAGTTAAAGCCAAGTTGGCTCACCCAGTCCTGAGTATGATTTGTGGGTCCTCAAGCCAGCACCGGGCCCCCAAAAGCTGGGGACCACTGAAGAATGTGTAGATTTATCGCTCTCTGCCCTTACTGCTGCAGGAACTGTGTGAGCTGGGGATGCCTATTGCATGTAATAGAAAGTTCTCTGTCACTTTGGTGTTGGGACTGCAGGTCTGCAGGCAGCTGCATTGGCTACCTGTTCATGAGGCCCCTCTTGCCTTCCGCTGGTGGGTCGACGGGTCATCGTGAAGTGGGGTTAGTTACTGGGAATTCCATCCTGTAAGCAAGACTTCTACAAAAAAACATCCAGCTAAGCAAGAATAGTCACATTTGCAGCTCAGCCTTGTTCGGAAACACAAGAGGCCTCACTGAGAAGTTTGCAAATTGAATCCAACATCTTTGTCAATCTTCCCAAACCAGTGTGGTTACAGCAAATTAATGCCATTGTCTTTTGATTTGCTGAGAAGGGCGAAACAAAGATGCCTCCTATTCCCACTTTAATTTCCGTTGTTCACTGCATCCCTGGCATCCCGTAAGTCGAAAAGAAACAAGACTAGATTAAGGGATACCAGATTGGTTTCCTGACGAACAGATTAAGTCTTTTTTTCCCCCCAACAGATAGATAATATAATTGCTTACAGATACACAATAGGCATTGCTGCATTTCTTAGTGCTGCTGTTGAATATTGTTGCCTCATCTCAATCTGGAGTGCACTAGAAAAATGGGACATAATCCAGTTGGATGAAAAGGGCACTGGCTAGAGCAGTGAAAGTAGAAGTGAAACTGGCTGGGATAATTTAGGGAGAGTGGTCCTGCTTTTTAGCAGGGGGTTGGACTAGATGACCTCGTGAGGTCCCTTCCAACCCTATTATTCTATGATTCTATGAAATGGACAACTACGGTCATTAACTGTCTGGGTGCTGGCTGGACGCTGGCATGGAGACACATCCTTAGAGCTTTCGTTGCTGAAATGACCATGTTATTTTCTCTTTTTCTAAAAGCATCAGTGCGTTATGTGCTGGTGAAAGTGAGGGGCCAATAGCATTGGTGAGAGCCCAGCATGAGTAGATAATGTAACAGGTCTTGTGTGGTGTTACTGTGTATGGAAACTGCCCTTAATTAGCTCCGTCAGTCCTTTCCTAGGAAGCCCCTTCCTGGGCCTTCACACACCATCTTGATATGGTGCAACCATGCTCTTTCATTCCTGAGCTCCTCTTTTATTTCAGCTGATCAACACTCACCTGCCACATCCTGCTTTTCCGGGGCGTGGCTCTGCCCATGCACCTCAGTTCTAACCTACAACACACTGTAGAATGACCTATTGCGTCTGCCTCTGGATGGCTTGGGAAGCACTGATACATGCATACATACATGCCTGCCCTTAAACGAGACGAATAAGCCTTGCAAAGGAAGATGTATTTGTCACTCAATTATATTATCAGTAAACTTTGCATCTAGGAAGTCATTGCCCTCAATGCATTAGCTGTTATGTCCTATGTAATATCAGTCAAGACGGCAGTCAGGAAGAACAAAATGCTGTAACTAATTCCTAAAAGAAAACCATCCCCCTGTCCTTCATGCTGTGAGCCATTGCTTCGCCACAGAAGAAATGATGACCGTCATTCATTGTGATGGACATACACCCATCTGGAATATGTGAACTGTAGAGAAAGTGTCCACAGTAAATCTTGTGTTACTCTTGTGGATAGAAAGATATCAATAAAAACTTCCAAATGATTAGGTCTATAAAGGGGAAGAGATTCAAACGTGCGATTTGAAAAGCAGACAATAGCCCATATTTTTCCAGCTGTACCGTACCCTGTCTCACTAATCTGGTTTTCTGCATGCTCTTGGTTTTGAAGGATGGATATATTGTCCCTCGTGTTTCCTGGCAGTGCTTTGCACTAAGGACTTTGGAGTGGGTTTGATTTATTTTTGCTAAAACTTTTGGGGCAAGAACATTTCTCTTTATAAACAAGGTGTGAGTGTTGGGTGCTGTTGCCTCCTACTGTGAATTCTGGGGCAGTGGCTTACAGTACCCTGAAGATAGCACTCAGGTGTCATCATTCTGCTCTTGATTATGGGAAATGGAGTCCTGTGATGTGATCGAAGGGGAAGGATTTGGAACACTGTCTTCACTCAGGCAAATCCTGCTGAGTAGAACGTCAGGATTTGACCCCGCAGGTGTAACTTTGCGTTTTATTGAGTGAATTGTGTCCTATACGCTCTGGTCTCACCCTGGCTAATCTATGGACTGGAAATTTATGATTGATTCCCATAATTTATGGACAGGCTGGATCTCTGCATTAGCATGGGAGCTGGCAAAAATGAAATACATCTGTCGTTTGTTGTGTGGACCCAATCCTCAACCCACTGATATTAAGGCAGGTCCTCCCACTGTTTGCAGGATCATTCCCACAGGCGTAAGACACTGCTTATTACTTGGAGAGGCAAATTGAAACCTTGGAATTCATAGGGTTTGTTGATGGGCCAGATACTGAGAGCCTCTCTCAGTAAAAACTATGCTGTGAGTGACTCAGCTTCTCATAGGATGTCCCAGAGGGCCCAATACAGTGAGAGCCTGAGCACATCCTATGAGAAGCTGAGTCACTCATTGCATAGTTTTTACTGAGAGAGGCTCTCAGTATCTGGCCCATCCTATTACATATCCATTTAACTGCGCTTCACCTCCCCATGGACTCTGAGCTGCTAAAAACCTCGTTCGGTACTAGTCTTTTTCTAAGAGAACAGAACTGGGGAAAGATGTGCTCCATTTGCACTTGCTGATTACCAGTAGCAGTGGGAGGAAATAGATATGACATGCCTCTGGGGCTATTAAATAATAATCTTTGTGGACATTAGAGATAGGAAAAAACCTACTGATCTTGTGCATCTTTTAATGTGTGTTTGATTAGACACGTTCTGGTCACACAACACAGTGCAGTGCTGTGTGCATTCACACAGTGCGGCGTTCTTACACAATAGTCCCTGGACTCACTGCCGTTTCAAAAGCTAATTAAAAGCCGTGCCAGACGTATGTTTCTTTAGTTTAGATTTAAAGACCAAAACAGATTCAACCCCTTGGATTTCAGCCAGAAGCTGATTTCACACAAGTGGAGACAAGTTACTAAAGGATCTGGATTTGATATTTTAAATGGATATTTGGAACTAACCAGATAAGTGGCATATTCAGCTCTACCATGCAGTTGTTTTAAAAGCATGGCCCTTGACTAAATATATAAGGTAGGAGCTCAGTGTCAGCGAGACTATTTAAAGATCTTTGTAAGTGAGCAAAGATGCTTGAAATTGATACTGAAATTTTACAGAAAGTTAGTGAAGAGACTTGAAAATGGGGCAGATAGGCAGAGAAAATGTGAAGTGGTAAGAAATGGAGCAGAATTGTTTTGCACTGAACCCTGTGAAAGGTGGTGCACGTTCTGGGAATCCTACAGCTTCTGAATAGGACCAGTCAAGTGTAGAGGTGACCGAACCATTGGCCGTCATCCCCAGGTCTTTCTTGTTTCACTGTTTCAAAGGTAATGGAAGGAAGTCCCAGAGGCAGTGAGAAGAAGGTACCCTAATCAGAGGCCAGGATGACACCAAGGCTGTCTGAAAGGGCTGCTACAAGAGCATAGAGGAACTTGCTTTCAGTGAACTCAGATGGAAAGAAACTCCCTTTGTTGTGAAATGGGACAAAAGCCCAGACCATTACACAGTGCACGCATTACAGTTCTGTTTGTAGTGAACCTGGGATTACAGTAATCATTGTTTGAACTGGTATAGTACCTTCTGTCTGAGGCTATCCAGGTATGAGGTTCTGTGATGTGCTGGAGGCCGACTAGATGGCAATAAACTCTACATATGACTCTAGGACTGTGGGCAAGGCAGTGACAGCTTCCCTGTATTGCCCCATAGTGTGACCCAGCCCTGACCTGCAGGACCCACCTCTCAGGGAAAAGAGGACATTCGGTTCCCAGCGCCCATTCATTCCTGAGCCTTTCGGTGGCAATTGGTTCATGCTCGTTTAAGAAAACAGTCCTAACTATAAAGTTACGGCTCCTGAATCGTTAAGATCTGTGAGATGTTAGTTGCAGCTGGAGTGGAGCTTGAATGTAGGAATTGGCCGGATAGCCAGGATTCTCTCATGGGATGCAATTCACCCAAGTGCAGAAGGAGAACAGCGAGACTCTGCATTACCTAAGCCCCGTGTCTGGAGTGGGAATGAAGTGAGATATCAGCCCAGCACTAGCACTCACCACGGTGAATTTCACCAGTTTGGTTCTCAGGCCTTGGTCTCTGCTGCTATTTTCTTGTTGCTTTCTTTTTCCATCTGATTGAAGTCATCTTCCTGTAGCAGGGAGGTGTGATTAGTTTAGTGGGCTTCAGGAGACAGAAGACACTGTACCAGTTTTGCCCATAAGTTGTTGTGATGCCTATCATAATGTGCATCTCTCTGACTTCCTTTTGATTTTATGTGCATTCATCCAGTCTGCTTAAAAAGTTATCTCCCACATCCCTGAATAGGCGGTAAAGAAGAGCGTTGCAAATGGCATATTGAAAACCCCCGCTGATTTAATTATGTACCTCACAGAGCCATGGCATTGCCATATATTTTCATTGGGCTGATATTTAATGATGATATTTATCATGTTAAAGCAAGTGTCTAGGCAGGACCAATAATGCAGAGGGTTAAAAAAACCAGGGGGGGAGAAAGATGCCTGCCTGCTCCAGCACCGGTGACAATTCACAGCCCAAGCTCCCAGAGGTGGCGGGGCCTGGGCATCTGCTGCCTCTTGGCACAACTTCTTTTGGAGAAGTCCAGGCACATGAGCTTTATGCTAGAGGAGGGGGCGGCCACCCCTGGCACACTGGGGAGCGCAGCCAGCAGGGAAAAAGTCAGAAGCTGCAGCGCAGGGCTCCTGGGCAGGGCTGCTGGAGGGGAGTGGGCCCACCCAGAGCTGCTGCTGCTGGCGGGAGCTGGCCCCCGGCCCCAGCTGGGAAGAGGGCGGGTGGGTCTGCCCGGATCCACTGCTGCTGGCGGGAGCCGGCCCCGGCCATGGCTGGAAAGAGGGCGAGTCTGCCCACCTGGAGCCGCTGCTACTGGCCGGAGTCTGCCCCAGCTGGGAACCAGAGGCCTGACCCCGCCCCTTTTGTCCCTGCCCCCAGCACTTGCTGAGGTTGCCCACCCCTGTGCTAGGGAGATGCAGCATTCAGAACTGGTTAGGAGGGAGCAGCTTGGCGAAGGGGCACTGCCTTTTGGAAGTTGGTAACAGCACATCTGTGCACACAGGAGCGTTGCTACATAGGAAAAAGATTTGGGGCACAGGCCCCAACCCCCCATCCTCAGCCTCACCCAGCTTCTGAACCCCCTGCCGCTATTTCCCCCACCTTGCCCGGCTTCAGAGCTCCCCCGCCCCGGCTTTCACGCAAGCCCAAGGCTGTCCCCTCCCAGCTTCTCCACCATGTGAAGGCAAAGTAGAGAGGGCGGCCACGTGCCAGGCTCCCGATTCCAGCACACTCCCCACTACCCCCTAGACTGGGCATCTGGCACCCTTCACTGCATCCTCCCAGGAATGGATGCCACAGCAACCCCCAAACACTCCTGCCCCCACTTCATTTCCAAGTTATTTAGATACACACCAGAGACCCTTTGATATACCACCCAGCCTACACCCCGTCCATCTTCCCCTTACAGCCCCTGATAAATCCCAGCTGTCCAGACTTTCTGCATGCACTCCTGCTGGTGTGGACCACCTCATCAGCCCCCATGGATACCCTAGAAACATCCCCCTATAACAGAGCCGATTAGAATCAGGTCCAGCCATCACCCCAGCCTCCCTCCCCCCTGCAGTCCCCTAGCTACCTCTACTTCCCTCTCACCCTAGATGAAACTCTTCACTCTCAGTTCCCCCAGTCCCCCACTCCTCATTTACTCCCTCCCCCACAGATGCCTATATATGACATAGGGAGGCATATATTTCGGTCCTACATGTACCCCAACCCCAAAGTTTCCTCTCACAGCTTTATTTTCCAATAACCAACACTTCCCTCCCATCAGGTTCCTCTGTGAATGCCCTTTCCCCATCTTCCCCCAGAGACCCCCCAAATTAAACCCTCCCATTCCTCCCCCATTTGCCTTTTACCCTGCTCCCTTCCTTCAGCTACCCCATCGCTCTGGGAAGGCCACCCCTACATCGCCGCCTCCCCATCTGTCCATCCCTCCTCCAAAGTATCCCCATTCCTTGGTCAGCCCAACATTTCCACATTTGGAAACAGGAGTGGTAGGAACCCCACCACAGGCAGGATTGGGGCCCAGGGACTCCAGGTCCACTGGTACTTTGGCTGCACCCCAGGGAGCACAGAGGGACGCACTGAACATTGCCCCTGCTAGTGCTTCCTGCTCAGACACTGCTCCCTCCTGAAAATGTCCCCCATGGACATTCAGACAGGTTAGGTAGGAAAGGTTAAAGTTTACTCAGTACACAGACTTCTAGGCTATGTATACACTAGAAAAAGTTAGGTCGACTTTGTTAAGTCGGCTTAATAACGTGGTGTCCATGGACGTGGACTTAGTCCACTTCGTTAAGTCGACCTAACTGCCTTTAGGTTGACTTAACCAAGTGGACTTAAGCGTCCACACTGGGCTTAGGTCGACCTAAAGAAGGGTTCGGTCGACCTAAGGAGGGTTAGGTTGACCTACCTGGCAGGTCTTATTAAGTCAACTTAAGCTTTCATTAAGTCGACAGTGTGGACTCAGAGTAGCCCTAAGTTGACTTTAAGTCGACTTAAAGGGCTTCAGGGCTTCCCCACTGACCTCCCTGCCAAGGTGGCTGGCACAGGCAGAGCTTGGCGTGCCCCCCCACAGGGCAGGACAGAGCCCTGCCCATCCCGCTCCTATGCCCTGCCAGGCTGAGCCCCCATTATACCCAGGTACAATAGGGCAAATGCTGAGCCCCCTGCCACTGTGGACCAGTCCCAGGTCCATCTAGCCCCTACAAGTCAACTTAGGCATCCAGTGTGGACGCTCTAAGTCGATTTGGCAGGGTCTCCTTTAAGTCGACTTAATTTTTGAATGTGGACATGCTAAGTCGACTTAAATTAACAAGTGTAGACATAGCCGAGGTGTCTAAAGATGCGGATAGATGCCTTCTGGGATTCTCCAAACTACTTAAATAGGCGAGGTGTCTTTGAAATCAATGACAGACGGCTAACCCAGTGTTTCCCAACCAGTGTTCCAGGGCACCCAGGTGTGCCGTCAGGCCTGAGCAGGTGTGCCACGTAATTTTTTGAAAAACTACTCGAAGAGTTCTGGATTGGCTCATTAATATTCATGAGTTCATTTGGAAACTATATGGTGGTATGCCTCAAAATAATGAAAGGTATCAAGGTGTGCCACAGCACTGGGCTACCCTGCTGAGGGGCTTCGGAAAATCCCACTACCCACCTTATCTGCCTTGTTAGATAACTCAGTACCTTTGAAATTGGGGCCCCTGGGTCTTGCTCGCTTCCCGGTAGACACAGTTCTCCATAAATTTAGATCCATTCCTGAATGTGCTATCTTCCGCTTCAGTGAAGTGTGAGAGGGAGAAAGCTACCGTGGCCAGCACATTACTGAAGTCGCTACATTGCAGTAGCAGACACCATAGTTCGTCTCATGGCTCACGTTGGTTATTAAATTAGAGTTGTAGCTCTTTAAACAGTTGTTCAGATTGTTTGAAGAAGCAATTAACATCTTCCAAGCAGATCAGCGGAACCAGTGTTGCTAAGCAGCAGACCTTTAAAGACTATTTGTCAATTTCTGCAGAAGGGAGGAAATAGTAAACAGTCCTATTGAGAGAAAATTGCTTGTTTTCTAGTACACAACTTTCCCTCCACTGTCAGGTCTTCAGTTCATCAGTGCCCAATTTATCCTTTATTTAGTTTTCATAAATAATTCAGAAGAGTTTGAGTAGAATAATTGATTCTTTTCCCAACCCTAATCCCTGACAATTCAAAACAAAAAGACACTTAGATTACAATTTGAGCATATTAGCTGCTGGTAGATTTCCAGACAACTGATCTGCTTTCCTTTTGAATTTCTGTGGCATTCTATCATTTCTAAAGTGTTCTGCTTTGATAGTTGGTAATTTGTGCATTTCCCATTCTTCGTGGAAAAACAGAGGCATCATCCTGATAGAGCGTTGGCACATGTGCTGTCTTTGAATGTGGAGGCTTATCTGTCTTCGGAGAAGGACTAAACAAGCGAAGCAGTAGGATTGCAAATCCAGTCTGCAATGTGCCTTATCATCTTTGGGGAAATAGATACAATCACACTTATTTGGTTTAAAATTAGAACTAATCTTCTAGCCCAACGTGAGATGAAAAGCCAAAAGGGACAAGTTTGGGGAAAGAATTAGTGCGGAAAGACACAGGCCTGTGATTTGTTCAATATGTTGATGAGAAATTGTGCAGAACACTGATTTGCTACTCCTTTTTTAATTGTAAGGACAGCAGGTTGCGTTCTGTAGCATTAAGGGAGGACGTGCATTCACAACACAGTGTGCTTCATTTTAACCCCTAAGGATCTTGTGAACCATTTGTAAAGATGGTCCTACTTTATTCAGACCAGTGATCAAAGTCAGGTAGACCGCATGACATAGTTTTCAATGGAGATGCTATCAGTGGCGCTGAAGGCACCCAGGCAGTGAAAGAATTTTGTCCCCTTCAAGCAACCATGTAGGCTAAGAAGAAATTAAATAAATAACCCCAGGTAACAGCTGCAAACAAAGCAAAATGTGTTTATCTTAGTCTGTATGGTGAGGAACTGAGCTCCCACACAGAACAAAGATCCTGTCCACAGAGCACACATCAGGATAAAATGAGTCCACCTTTTACAAGAGATGCAATGGATTTTTAGAGTTGCCCGTGTGCTCCTATGTCACAGAAGTCTCCCTGCAGACAGAAACCACTAGGGAAGGATGATGAATGGAACAAAGTGGCCCTGCTTAGCGGCAGGTGAAATTGATCACCAATTCTACAACTACTTTTTTCCATTCAGAGCCTCTTTTCAGCTCACTGTCTGCAGGAAGCCTCCAGCGGGGGGGGAGGGGGGGACTCTTTATGGCAGCAATGAGAGATTACGTAGTCAAGCTCAACAGATGACATTTTCAGATGGCGGGGTACATTTGATGGGTGTGGCAATATGAGAGTGATGTGGCTGTATAAATAGGTAGACAAACAGATTAGCTAGATCAAGCCAACTTTATTTTCTGAACTTTTACTATGGCCATTAGACTGATACATACAGTTGGAGGCTCCATCACTGATTTTTTATGTGGGCTCCAAAGCTTCTGCAGTTTCTAAGACTTAAAATAACCTACAGAGACAACAACCAGTGTAGCATTTAGTTCTCTGTACACATCTATCAGATAAGGCACAAGGGCTATGTCTGCACTTGCACGTTAGTTCGAATTAAGGAAGCTTAATTTGAACTAATTTAAGCCTTGGCCACCCTAGGCTTTCATTAGTTCGAATTAAGGGCTTCCTTAATTCAAACTAATACATTCGATTGCTTATTTTGAACTAACCCTTAATTCGAAATAGTTAGTTCGAATTAAGTCAATGTGGCCATATTAGTTGGAACTAACTGCTTAGTTGGAACTAATCGGCAGATTGACCTTCATGCAACTGACTAATTTGAACTAAGCAAGTGCCCTGCATGGACGTGGCTAGTTCGAACTAGCATTCTAGTGGGGCCATGCTAGTTCCAATTAAGTTAATTCGAACTAACTAAAATTAGTTTGAATTAGTTAGTTCGAATTAACTAATTCGACCTAGCTTTTGTAAGTGTAGACATAGCCAAGATGCTCTTCTCATCACTGCTACAGACTTGGGTGACTTTGAACAAGTCATGTTGCGTCTCCATACCTCTCCTTCTTCAATTTGTAGCGTAAAGATAATGGACCAGATTCCAGGGTGGTGTAAATCACCTTTGCATACCCCTCTCTGGTCCTGTGCAAAGACCAGAGGTTCCAACCCGCTGTCTTTAACATACTGCATTCATCTGATTCTGGCTTTGTGAATAAGAATTAAGGTCCCTAGCTAGGTTACTCTTCTAAAACAACTGCTCTGTAGCTGCCAAAGTTATTTTTCCAAGGGACAAAAGAAGGATCCTTGGTCTCTTATATTGATGGTGGAAAGTTAGGAGCCCACAGAACCACTCTTCGGGTCACACTGCTCTCCCTCCCATGTGTAAATCCAGAGTAACTCTGTTGTCATTGTGTTACTAGCCCAAGGGAAAACAAGTGCAAGAAGATCATACCATAATCTTCACTCTCCAATCATACTTTGGTTTAGGCGAAAATATTTTAATGGAATCTTATTTTTAAAACCTCGTACATGATCCTTATAACTTAGCCTAGTTTTTTTAAATCTTGCTGATAATCAAGACAATAAACATCACAATACAGTTAAACCCATGATCTCTTGCAACACTAAATATCAGATGATAGGTAACTCCTTTACTGACGGCAGAGGTAATTATTGGGAAACGTTTCTGTTTCTCTGTAGGGTTATGTTCTCAGGGTAAATGACGGTGGGACGTGGAACCTTTTGTTTCTAGGTTTGTTTCCAGTTTAAATCAAGGTCCGATGGGGAGTCAGGTGGCTTTTCCCTGGCCTACGTACACGGAGTTGGTGGAGTTAGTCTAGTTATTGATAGAGAGCTGTCCATATCCTAATGTCACTATTACAGCTGGCATTCCTTTTGGCAATCTCAGCTTCCTTCCTTCCCCCCCCCCCCCCAAATCCTTAATGAATCTCATCTCTCTTGAGTTCTGAGGCTGCATTTGTCAGTTACAGACAGAAAAAAGTAGAGGCGGGTTTCCTGCGAGAAAACTAAAAGCCATACATGATGCTGCAGACTTTGCTGGAGCTGAGGTGCTGGTAATTCTGCTTTCCTGACAGGTTAGTGCAATTGCACAATCACGCTGCAATAAAGCAAGTAATTGGGAGGAAGAAAACATTCTTCTCAAATTTCCACACAAGCTGTGTTTTTCTCGGCAACATTTTGTGGGCTGTGCCAGCTTCTGACTCTTGAGCCAGATAATTCCTAGACAAATTCTCATTATTTGCGTAGGGGTGATGTCATATTTGTGATTACTTATACAACTAAGTCTTTGAAGTCAGTGTCATCCCCAGGTAGCTGATATGGGTGGGTGGAAAAGGCGGAAAGTACCAAGAAGCCAACAAGGTCAAGTAGCTGAATGCATACTTTAGAGAGCCTCGAGCAATCTCAGAGGCAGACAGCATCTCTGGGACTGGGACTTCAGACGAACTTAGGAGTTGTTTCAAAGAGAAAAACTTGGATCTGTGTGTCTCTGGTTTTCTCCTGCTTATAGTCAAATAGCACTTAGCACTTCACCTCAGGCTCCCAAAGGGTGAAATTGCTGAGTGCCAGAACACGATCATGAGTCCCACTTAAACCTTTTCAATAGAGTCTAAGTGTGACATTGTGTTTGGACCTTACGCTGAAGGGTATATTTTATCCATCAGTAGGCTAAGCCTCTGTTTTCCCCGTGAGTCCGGTAAAACATCATTATCCCCATTTTATAGATGAGAAAGCTAAGGCACAGATTGGTCACACCTTAAATTTTCACAAGTTGTTTACTTGTTTTGGGTACCTCAATATTTTGTTGCATGGCCTTAGATCTGGTCTCAGAGGTGCTCCTGCAACCACACTTCAGCTGGACTTATGGGTGCTGGGCACTTTTGAAAATAAGTTCCTGTGCATCCAGAAGTTGAGGGACCTCAAGATGAGTAAGCCCTTCCTGAAAACATTGTCTGGAAAGATCTCTTGAGTTAGATTCTTTAGAAATACTATAACATTTCAAACTAATTGAATTTGCACGTAGAGGAAGATCAGGATTTTAAAAGGATCTCATATGCTCTCTTTACACCATGTTAAATTCTCCATTGCCAGTGAAACAGAATTATCCCTTGGCCTAACAGACTAGTCAGCTCCTGGAAACCCTTTCGGTGCAAGGTAAAAGGTTCAAATTGATGCTGAATTTTGTAGTCATTTGGCGATTCTGAGTAATTTAAACAGCCTTTAGGGCTGAATGGTGACATTAGGGACTGTAGATCTGTCACTAAAAGGGCACATACATACATTATGTTTTAGAAAATACATTAGCGCAAAAAAAGGTTTATTTATTTTTTAATAGTTAATTATTGCTTGATATTCGGAGATGCAAAACCGTAAAGTCTGTAGCATCTTTTGCACATTGCTTTTTATGTTTATTTAGCATTTATCTTAATGTTACTTACATTTTCCACACTAGCAGTGTAATAAAATGTTACTGTGGTGTTCTGAATAATATAAGTATATTTGCACATAGAGACTTGAAGGAACTTGACCTTTCTCAAACCCAGCCTACCCCTGACTAGACCATGTAGGCTGTTAATTATGTTTTTATTGTAAGATCCAACCAGACTGTGTCTGGGCAGTTCAATTTAGCTCTATATAGATGTGGTCAAAAATGTCTCCTAACAAATGCAGCAGGAAGAAGGTGCTACTGCTGTTCAAAGAGGTAGTAATATAGAAAAGGTTGTTTATGTATTTGTACTTAGCTCTAATTGGGTTATCAGCAGAGGCTCTGAAGATTAAATGAACTGACCTAAATAAACTGACCAGGTCTCAGTTAGGGGTTAATGTCTATTTTCCTATATAGTATTGGATTTGGTTTCTAAAATACCCTCTGGGCATTTAATCTTTACATTGAAAGTGTGAAGCCATCCTGGAATCATTTACTGCAATTCATGCCAAGCAAGAGTTACTCTGAGAATAAACGCTGAGAACAGATTAAACTGCATTTGAAGAGAATACCTGATCCATCCCAGCCCCTCATACGGTAATGCAGAAGTAGCCTGAGACAGACTGATTAGGGCTAGCTGGTGTCTGGGTATTATTGCTAGTAGGGTGGGTTATTATTTCAGATAATAACAGATGGTGGAGAAAAGGAGGAATCATCCATTTTCATTTACAAATGGGACTTTATTCTCCAGGAGACAGGATAGCTCTAGTCAAATCATTTTTGTCAGGCAATCCCCAGGAAGAAAAACCTTATTTACCATGATCTGTTTTATGGAATTACTTTTTTCCCCACAGTGTACATCAAGGAAAACTCAGTAGGTCCAGCAGCAAAAGGCTGGAGAATTCTCAGAGCTGAGGGACCCAGGATAGCAGTTTAATGGGTCAGTGAGAGTCCGAATGTGTTCAGCTGCAGGCTCTGGCCATGTAGGCAGGCATGTATACCACCATTTAGTTTGGGTTTTTTTCCTGTTCACTACACAAGCTATTTTTTGCCCAAGACTGTAAACAATATCCATCCCTTTGGGAAGCAGAGAGAAAATTAAAGTAGGAACAGCTTTATAACCTAGTATCATTCCAAACATCAGAGACATCCAATATCCATTAGCAGTTAAGACCAACAATTACCACTTTGTGAATTTCGAAAGTGTTTTTGACACCACAAGGAAACCCTTAAGAAGCATTCCGAGCCAAATTCTGATGTGAATCATACTGGTCTATATCGGGAGTAAGTTCATTCTCTTCACAAGAGTTACCCCAGATTTATGCTAGTGGAAGACTGTAGAATCTTGTCTCCATTCAGAAATGATTCTGCCAACAATTTTTCCAGGCTTTGCCTTCTCTTTTAATTGCCAGAGATACTGAAAACAGATGGCCAGAGTAGCTGGTGTAAATGGTCATACCTCTGTTGAAGCTACACTGATTTACACCAGCTGAATAGCTCTTTATATATACGCTTTACTTTATATGTACTCTTTTGGGATCTCTGAAAATATCACCACAGGATATTTCTAGTTCTCTGCCTAGAGCTACTGATCCTTTGCGAGGTGGATCCTGGTCTCAGTTAACTAGTGTAAATCCAGAGTGAGAGCATGTTTGGCCCTGTGACTGATCTGAGGATGGCTTTCTCTCTTGGTATCCTTTCATTTGTAGTCCCTCCAAAAGAAAAGGAAAGTAGCCATACCTCCTAGCATTACGCAGACTGGGGGTACATCTACACAGCTGCCAGCACCGCCGGCAGCGTAAGATCGATTTTGTGGGTTTGATTGAACAGCAGCAAAGTCTCGCTCAGTCGAACCAGAAGTCGCACCATTCATCCAACCCTGCAAGCAGTGTAGCCTTGCATCAACGGGAGGGCATTTCCCATCGACGCAGCACAGTGGGGACGATGCAGTAAATAGATGTTAGGAAGGCGACAAGCGATGCACAAGTTACGTACAGTACAGGAGCTGGTGTTTCTTCTGCCAACTGCTGCCAAAATCTGTGGTAAGAGTAGACCAAGCCTGGGGTTATTGAAGCAGACGAGGAGGTTTGAGCAGGACAGGTGGTTTCATTTTGTTGGTGGAGGGATCCTGCGGTTTCTGGAGGAGAAGGAGAGCTGCCAGCAGCAGTTTTCAGAAGGGGGTTCAGCCAATTGCCACCACTCTTCCCTCTGCAGTCCTGGCTTCTTCGGGGTTGGGAGGAGGGGATGGGGACAGGAAGACCAGCATTTTCCCACTGAAGAACATGAGGACACAAGCCTCAGTGTGTGGCTCTTATGAAGTCTCAGCCCCAAATAGCAGGAATCTCACAAGGTTTTTCCACCATGCTGGGACAAGATCTTTTCAGCTGCCAAGCCAGAACCCCCTGTAGGTTGGGAGCCAATCTGGAACCAGAACTCCAGGGGCAGGTTTCACTAGAGGGAGTTAGATCTCAATCTTTCCAGACTAGAATTCATAGTAATTTGGATTCAAGTGTCCAGCAATGATCTGTCCCTATATATGACCAGGAGAGGGGGGGGGGGGAAGGCAGTGAGTGCCATAATTAGGGGTGCAGGCGTCTTGTCACTTGAACTGCCTATTCTCTGTCGTTTGCAGCTTTCTGAAACATTCGCATTATGAGATGAAATTTTCCTGACTTACCCTCTCTCCAATGGTAAAGCCTGAGGAAGAAGGGTCACAATGCTTTTTAGGACCAGGGCAATGCAAAAAAAATGTTTTTACCTCATTTTAAAAAAATGCATACAGCGTTTCTGAAAAAAAAGCAGTAATGCTGGAATGGCTGGACAGAAAAAGTCCCATCCCCCCATACACACCTGTCCTCAGCTGTTCCTTTTCGGGTAGCTTGCACCCCAAGTATTTCCATTTGGGACTGAAATTGTAGCAGACCTTTGAATGGTTCTTTATACTTTTCCTCCCCGTCCATGGTACCCCATTGATTTGTTTTGCTCTTTAATATTTATAATTAACCCTGGAGTTTTCCTTTAAGGATGCTCAGTGTTGCTCAGCGCATGTTTTTCAACATGTCCCTGAATCACAGTGTTGCAGAGGTAGGGACTTCGCCAGCAATGCCATGTTTACTTCTGAAACAGGGCAAGGTCACTGTCAAAGAATCTGGCTGTTTTTAAGTGCCTCTGTGCACGGGCTTCTCTGACTATGTTTTAACAATATGATGAGATTTCGAAACAAAGACTCCACGTATTTTGTATGAGAATTGTGTGGAGACCTGAAAGGAGCCGTTTCTGAAGGCAGATCGTGGAAGTGTTTGCTAATTTCCCTGGATTTGTAGAAAATAACAGATAGTAAAACACGTATGGGAATAAGGTGACTGTAAATTCACTACAGCCATATCTGTATCAGCCCTTCAAGGAGAAAGAAAACATCAACATGTCCCCAGAAGAAAGCTGAATGCAGTGCAAAAATGGAGAGGTATTTTCTGTTGAGTTCAAAGTAAATGTTTGTGTGACTATATTAAATCTATTTATTGCCTGAAGGAAAATAGTGCGCCCTTTATTTTACCCTTCTTCAATGTTAGCTATCTCTCTTTCAGCATGGATTGAAATATAAAGTCCTAATCTCACATGCATCCACTCCACTTCAATGTAAAGTGGAGTTACTCTTGATTTATGCTGGTGTAAGTGAGATGAGAATCAGGCTCATTAAGTTTGTATAGTAAGATATGTCTTTACATCTCATTGTAGCTTGACAAATGGCTAATACGTGTTTCCTACAGTGAGGTTCCCCAGTTCTATATAGACCAGAAATGCTGGTCATTGGGTTTTGATACTCAGATCCTATGCAGTCCCATCAGTTACCTGCACCTCCCGTGCTAACAATCTGCTTCCACTCTTGGACTGAACACTTAGGGTACGCCTACACTAGAAAAAGTTGTCAACTTTGTTAAGTCGACTTAATAAGGTCAACTTTAAGTCGACTTAAAGTTGACCTTATTAAGGCGACTTAACAAAGTGGCTCCTTTTAAGTCAACTTTATTAAGTCGACTTAACACTGGACATTAAGTCAACTTAACCTTTCATTAAGTCGACTTAAGGAATTTCTTAAGTCGACAATGAAAGCCCAGTGTGGACAGGGAGTAATTTAGGTCGACTTAAGGGTCCTTAAGTCGACCTAAATTGCTAGCATAGACGCACCCTTAGAGCATTCAGTGGTTTGTTCCCTCTCTCTCCTGAACTGTTGGGAAGAGAAGCCTCCATTTTTTTCGTGCTGTTAGAATAAGAATAATAACAGTGGTCAAAGTTCATCCATAGTCTCAAGTCCCAGCATCTCAACCTGCTCCGGAGCACGGAGGCCTCCCAACGGAAAGACCAGAATTCCCTGGAGCAGTTTTGGCTCAGTGTCTTTAAGCAGGGATGACTCAGCAGATAAAACAGTTGCAGTCAGCTAGGTCTTCCTTCCGTGCGAGCGTGAATAACAGGAAAGTAAAATAATGTGAGAGAAGAAGTGAAGTAAAGAGGCACTCTGCATGGGCTTCAGTCCAATTCTGTGGGCAATCACTCAGATAGTTCCTCTCCCCAGCATCCATGGGAGGGGGGGGGAGAAGCTGGGCTAAAGACAGGTAGTTTTCTTGAAAGCCCTTGTGTTGTACTAGGAAGGTCCCTTCCTCCAGGATCCTTGTATCAGATTAGGGGTAGGATCCCTTGAAGGTAAATTTATTTGAGGAAAAACAGAAGGCCTGGTGGGTGAACAGAACTTTACCTGTTGTCTGTATTTATTTCCAAGTGCATCCCTCTCTTTTCTCAGGTTGGGCATGCCTGTCCTGTTGGGAAATCCCTGAAGGCAGCAGAACCATGGATGTCAGCTTTTGCAGCTATTGCTGATGCCCCAGTGCATCATCTGTGCTGAGTCATTTAAAAGCATCTCCTTGCTTTCTGGTGTAGGTTTTTCGTACTGATCTGATAACAGCCATGAAGATCCCCGACTCTCATCAGTTGAGCCCAGATGATTACTATATACTTGCCGATCCCTGGAGACAGGAGTGGGAGAAAGGAGTCCAGGTACCAGCAGGTGCAGAGGCGATACCTGAACCAGTGATCAGGTGAGCACAATGCTGTTTGTGTTGCTACATGCATGCTGTCTCTTTCCCTCTCCTTGCCCAGGCTGCTTATTTACTTGGCTTTGCTCTGCCCGTCTGTTTATTTGAGGAGCTTCCAAAATAATTTGGGTTTATAGTGCTGTCTAAGCTGCATTGTGGAGTAAATAAAGCAGGCAGGCCTGGAACTTGAGCTCTGAGGAAGAGAGTCCCAAGCTGGTAAAAAAAACCCCATCAGTCCCAGGATTTGGATCCAACGGAAGGGGGCAAATGATTGAGAACCAGGTGACACTTCCAACTGCAGCAGTGGCCTGCGCGGATAGCCAAGACGCAGTGGAAATACGCAAGAGGGGACAAGTGAGTGGCAAAATCCCTTAGTAAGCAAGCGACTTGTATGCAGGAACATATCTGTTTGGGCAGATAAGTGTGGTTTTCCAGGCTGTCCAGGTCTACTGTTATGGTCCTGGAAGAGCGCGTGCTGAGCTTAGCAGCACACCAGCGGCCATACACACGAGTGTCTTAGTTTGGGTCGGTGGAGAAATCAGGTCTCTAATGGGTGGTAGATTTTAGGCTACGTGACCCACCTTTGCAGCCTTCCCATTCAATTTACTGCTTGATACGAATCCTTCAGTGTGGCCTAGGAATGTGCTGACAGGACTGAGGTGTTAACATGGAGCTTTGGGTTGGGATTCAGGCTGGCCACCCCCTCTCCCAGGTGTAATGATGGAGGTGTGAGTGCTCTCCCTTGAAGAAAGTCCTCTCTCTTACACATATAGTAAGAGCGCCTTTCTTGGATTGCCGGCCTGAGTGAGAGAACCACCGTCAGGGGAACCAGCTTTACCTTTGCTCGGGTTGGTGGCATTTGGAAATGACCCAGGGCTTTGCAGAGGGTGAAATAAATATAAAAGCCCACACATATTAACCTCTTCGGTGATTTATGGGTGTGCAGCGTTCTCTGGGAAACAAAATGCCCGTGCTGGAGTCCCAGAAATTGGGACTCCGCAAGGACTATGAGGCTGGTCCATGTTAACCTGCTATCTTTTAGTGCCATCAACTTTCACGCATTGGGTACAGGAGAGGAAAGCAGGACGTTGTGGAGGAGCATGCTTGCTGTTAAATAGATCCACCAAAGGCAAACTAGAACAAATGGCAAAAACAGGCAAGATACTCAGCTGCTCTGGTGGGAAAGGGAAGTGAAGTTACTGCTGCTGTGCACGCAGAAACTGAGCACTGGGCACAGGCAAAGGGGAGCAACATTGTCTGCTATCTATACAGAAATCAAGGGCACTTTTTAAAACCAAAGACTTAACCCTTTCGAAGTATTTAAATATTTAATAAACTGCAGGAGAAGGAGATGCTGCCTCCTAGCTGGTGGGAGTGTCCCAGAGTCCCAGAATTTGGGTCAGAAGTCTCTTCGTACATCACAAAACTCCTCCCTTGGGATTCGTTGCATCCTGCCGAGGGTGGCAAATACGGCCAAAGATACTGTTGCAGCCTGAGGCAAGCAGAGGGGACAGTCCTGAGTCTCCTTCTGCCCAGCAAGGGTAAGAGAAATATTAGTAATCAGGAGCTAACAGACACCATCGAGAAAAGTATCTGGCCTGAGGTCTTTCATGTCCCATACTTGCAGTTCCGACAAAGCTAAACAAATCATATTAAGGATTTGGGGCTGGGACAGGTAAGTTGGAGGGGATGGCTGCTGTTCCCACAATCACCCAGCTCTGTTACTGAAGACTCAGCTCTATATTTTTTATGAAAATTGACTTTAATTCTTCCCTTTGGTGTATGATGAAACCCAGCTGTCCAGTAACTGAACCAGAACTTTGAGTGAGTTTCCTCCTCTGTTCCACCACGCTGCTGGCAGGAACGTGTCCACCCTGTGAGCTGTTTTCCTTTTCTCCTTTTCTGCCTTTTAAGTTGTACAAATCATTTGGATAAGAACATCAAAGATCTTTGGGTTCCGTGCCTTTAAAATGGCACAATTCACCCTGGAGACCCCTGTAGATTGTTAATCTTTAGAAATCAATTTTAAAATGCTTCACGGAACTCAGCAGGGGGGTAGACGACTTCAGACTACACGCAGGAAATTCTGTTTTGCTCCTCAAACGATGGAGCAATTTCACTAAAGTCAATAACCTCGTCTGAAGCACAGTTTGTCCCTTAGTGACAGCTGCTATTGCAGCTGCCAGCCAAAAGTTATGAAGTCAACTTTTGTACACACATACCCCCTCTCCCAAGAGAAAACAGAGAAAGAAATGAAACTTGAGTGAGAAGTCTGAATACATCAAAGGGGAAGTTGTAAAAGGACTGTTGAGTTGACCTAGTCCTTGAAACACACCTGTGTGTGGAATATCTTTTTTTAGTCATCTTTGATAGCTAACTACAGTCTGAACTCGGAAATGTCCGACTCTTGGGCTGAAAGCTGGCTTTGGATTTATTTCAAGGTGAAAAGTGATAGCTTGGCATTGCCTGTGAGGGAAGTGCCCATCTAAAACCATCCTCTATGTCTACACTGGCAAGTTGGTTCGAATTAAGGAGGCTTAATTCGAACTAACTAAAGCCATGGCTACACTAGGCTTTAGTTAGTTCGAATTAAGGGCTTCCTTAATTCGAACTAATAAATTCAAATAGGGTATTCGAACTAAGGGGTTAATTCGAACTAACTAGTTTGAATTAACCAATGTGGCCATGTTAATTGGAACTAATTTCTTAGTTCAAACTAACCAGCCTATTGAAATGAATGGGGATCGCTAATTCGAACTAAGCAAGTGCCATTCATGGCATTTGCTTAGTTCGAACTAACTTTTTCTAGTTCGAATTAAGTTCGTTCGAACTAACTAAAATTAGTTCGAATTAGTTAGTTCGAACTAACTAGTTCGAACTAATTTTAGCAAGTGTAGACATAGCCATCCTGGTTACACTGGGAAGTTATGTTTTTGCAAAAAGCTTTTGTTTCTAGGCATTTTTGGGGACCACGTTTTATTTCATAGCTCTGTGAGCCAAATCTGACCCATGCCAAGGGCCAGGGAAAGCCTGGACTACCATAGAACGTGCCCAGGGGTGCTTTATGGACAGTGAGACTGCACGGGTTCTCTGTGCACCACTGTGCGCTGGGAAAGACAGGTACTCATGGCTATCCACTGGGCTGGGGACTAGAGCAGGGACTAGGGACCCCCTACTGTGTTGCCGGCCCTCCGGCCACGGGTTGGCCCCCCCCCCCCCGCTGCCGCCGCCAAAAGACTGCAATACATTGCAAAAAGATGTAATTGTTGGGTCGCGGCATAAATGATTTTTTTTCAACTGGGTCCCCCCCTCAAAAAAGTTTGAAAATCACTGGATTAGGGGGCTGGGTTGGAGCAGGTGAGTTCCAGACATGGCCCTCATATGCATGACCACTCATATTTACTAGCTTAACTCTGCTTCCAGGGGCTGTGAGAACGCTCACGTTCTTTCCCTGTGTTATGCTGAGGGTGTCAGTGTCCCTTCTCCCCACACTGTTTCCCTGTGCACAGATAACCTCCTCCAGCTGTGCACAGGGACCAGGATTTCACCTTGAGTCACTAAGAGGGAGTGGAAACCACAATTTCCTATACTGATAAAGCAAGTTGGGCCATGCTGTCCGATGCAGCCCATAGTGCTTCAGCAGGGCGACTTGCAAAAGTCTTCATCTTTGGTCCTGAGGAAACAAATGGACACAGCCTCCCTCCTTTCTCAGATTCTTCAAATCGAAAACTCCCCAGGGGAGGTCACTTTTACAGGGTCCTGTCCACTGTTCCCTGCCATCGCTTTCACCAGCCAAAGGGAGTGGAAGAAAATGCTCTCCTTTGGCTATAGTAATGCACTCTCTTTATCCTGCACCCAGTGCAGGGTAGTGGGGAATTGGGCCCGCGTAGGGTAAATAGTGGCGCTGTTAGATTTTCATTTTTAAATCCTAGACGCATCTTTCATTACACCAAACAGGAAGCACAGCTGATGTGTGTGTGTCCTCCCCCCTCTCCCCCCCGAGCTCCCTGCTTGGTGCGGTCATTGGACCAGATGTTTTCCCTTTTCTGGTGCTGATGTGTTAGTCACAGTGACGGGAAGTGGGTTGGAGTTGCCCCGTATGGATCTGAAGTGGGAACCCTGGCATATCCTGGTTTAGAGTAGTACTGGAAAGAACTCAACCCCCCTCAAAACCTGTTTTCTCCTGGGCGGGAAGGGTGAGGGTTGAGACACCTGTTCTTTTCGTTGGTAACTGCATTTTAGCTGATTGAAAAGAAGATTATTTTCAGGCCCCGTAATTTTACTTGTCTGAAAACACATTTTACCCCAGCCGAGAGTGGTTATCTTTTCCTCATCCATTCCCTTCAGAGGTCATCCATTTAAAATTGAAACTGCAGTCAGCTGTTCCCCCAAAATACCTTTGTCGAGCTAATGTTATTTCAATTCTGAGAGTGGAAACACTGTGTGCACGTGTTATCTGCCAGGGCATGAATCCCGTTTTGTTTAGGGTAAGCCCTACCGTAAGTTTTTGCTTTGTTTTTTGAGTAATTTTTTCCAATTGAATGAATGATTTAAAAAGAAGTAACAACAGTGTCTCAGAGGACTCAGGGAATCAATGTCGTATCTGATAAGAAAAAAAACATCCAAATCCTGTTATAATAAGTGATATGTGGAGCCTAACGGGCATTCTTTTGGCTTTTTGAAAATCTGTGCTCAAGTAAGAACACAATCCTCATGTCTACTGTGGCCATTGCAACTGCTCTAGCAACGTGGAGGGGCCTTAAAGCAGGTGTGGTTCACTTCGTACACTCTCAGAGGGGGTGAAGTGGCCATCCTGTAAAGGAAAATGGGCACTGTCGGTTGTGGCCAACAAGAAGTTGAGTGCTTTGTGTTAACTCACTTTGACAGTGATTTGTATGTGAAATTCCTAGAGGGGAGGAGAAGCCACAAAGAGGTCTGGGAGCTGCAGACTGAGGCAATGGTGCGTCATAATATATTTAGCAAATTGTACTGTAAGCCACAGGAAAACAGATTCCATCCCCGAGGAGCTAGGGAGCATTTAGACAGTGAGCACATAGATATTTTGTGAAGGGGAGGGAAGAGGGTCACTTACTACCCAGCAAATCAGTCTCTGGCTCCCAAAGGGATTTTATACCCAGCTTCTGCCATTCTTTTCATCTTTCAGCTGGGATTTCAGAAATGAACTCTTCCTACTTGTGCGTTGCCTTAGGTCCAAAGCTGAAAATGAGATTTGGAACTGTTTTATTTTCTGGAGCTCTGAAATGTCAAAGCTGCGGGTGTGACAGAGAGGAACGGGTTTGTGTTAAGGAGCAGTTTCCCCAGAAAACAGTCATCTGAAACTACTGACATCAAGAGCCACCTTAAAACAAATGGGGATGCTGAAAGTGAGGAAAGCTGAGTGGAAGTGACGGAGGGGAGCTAGCATCACTGAGTTTGCATCACTTTTGGGAGATGCAGACACTCATCTCTTGACCCTGGGCCGTGTTGGCTTGACCATCACAACCTTCCCATGCATTGTCCAGGGTTGAAACTGCTTAATTCCACTGAATGTTTGAATGGCATCTGTGTCCATCAACACATCCGCTTCGTCTCACTGTCCAGAAGATTACCTGGCAGCCAGTATTAAGCAGGGCTGTTTCCTCTAGCTACCAGTACCCGACAGAGCTTTATTTTGTACAAATGTGTGCCTGAGAATTCCCTAGCGTTTAAAGGATTCCAGCCCAGATGTAGAACCCCATTTGAAGCTGAATGAAAACAGGGGAAATGAGCAGTTAAAAGCAAGTTTCCTTGGTGGTAGGCATTGGAATGACATGTTGGCATGCTTTGCGTATTCCCTTCATACTAACATTACCCCACAGCCGTCTACCTACAAGAATCAGGGAGTAATGCCAATGCTTTGCATTTCGATGGAGTTTCTAATCCGAGTGTCTCACAATCCTCTACGGATCTAGAGTTAAACCTCGCCATACCTGTGTGACGTAAGAGTTTCTCGCAGGTGGGTAAACTACTTGAACAGTGAGTCAGTGGCAGAGCCAAGAACACCGTTCAGGAGTTCAACGTCACAGTGCCCGGTGGTGTGAGATGCGCCGCCTCCTCCGTGTAGCTGATCCAGTAATTTTTTAGAACATGGCTCCCTTGAACACCGTCTGTCATTCTGTTGGTAGGCAAATAGCGTTTGCTGTTGATCAGTGAACGCAGTCTTTGCCCATAGTGATGTAGTTTGAATGAAAGCACCGAGTACAGTGAAAAACAGAGTAATTGGGAATTGACCACAGTCATACAGGGAGTCGGGGCTGGGAACCTAGCCCACGAGCCTCGACTCCCAGTCCTCTTTCTAAATACAATGAGAACAGGGAACTGGCCAGTGCATTTTTGTGGGTGGGAAACTGCCCACCCACATCTGCTGACATACAGACAAATGGGCCTATCACTGGCCAGGTAGGCTGGACTTACTTTTTTCAGTTTGAGATACCCGTTGATTTTGACTTAACCACAGCTTCCCTTAAGGCTCAGCTGCAGCTGGGACAGTGCAGGATTTCGCCGCAGCTTATGTGTCCTTTTAACAGGACCCAGTTCGGCTTCCTCCGCTGGAGTCTGAGGATGTGCATCCTCTCGGTAAATTTGGGATTGGTTTTGTGGGGACACATTCTGTAACAGACATGATATAGTCCTACTTCTTTCATAAGGAGGTGCTTTAGAACTCATTGTCTTGATACCTGGCCTTAAATTTCCCTTGATTCTATTACAGTGTCAAATACACATAGATTCCTCTGAAAGTAAGGACTGCTTCTTGAGGCTTTTAGCTGATGAGAAGAGAAAAAATCCTAACTGAAGTGGCCTGTGTCAAAGTGATTTAGGGGAGAAATAAGGCTTCCTGTCTGCATGATGAAATTAGTGAAAGACAGGTTGGTTCCCCCATGAGGGTGTTTTCTCTGCATTGACGGTGGGCTGTCCTGAAGTGACTCTGCTGAATAGTCCCAAGCACTGTCTTATTAACTTATATAGTCAACACGATCTTCCCTGATTTCAGGGTTCAGGATGAATTCAGTGGATCATGAATTCGATTCAGAAAGGATGTTCTTAGAATAGATCTGGTTGTGCATGACCTCACATAACTCTACAAAAAGGTTGATTTTTATTTGGTTCCAGTATTTTGTACCCATCCATCCATCCATACAACAGTGCAGAGCTACCCGATCTGGATCATATTTGATAGTAATATAAAATTCATACCGAGGCTGAGCTTTTTGCAGCTCTGCTTATGTAGCTTCAGTAACAGTTTTATAGATGATATTTGGCTAATTTCTGATAAGCGGCAGGATCACAGTCACATGCTCTGGAACCCGTAGGATCGACAGATGCTTGTCAGTTGCAAAACCTTTCTAGGCGTTGTCTTTTAATACGAGGATGCAAATGAGTGCATATCTCTTTGCATTATTGAAATAATTCTGGAAACATTATCTGACTTAGTTAATTAATTCCAGATGCTTTAATGTGAGTAGCTTGGCTCCAACTATCTGGCGAAGCAACCTTTTTTTTTTTTTCTTTTTATATCAAGAAAACATATGCTTCAACTTCGTTGGTTTTACTAGTAGCAACTCCAAAATATAAATTGCTTCATTAAATTGAATTCAGCAAAATGTTAGCAACCTGCCTTCTCTGTTTTAAGAGGATTGGCATACAGTCTTACCTGGCAGCTTAATAGGGTTTTCAGGGAAGCCCAAACTAGAGGTAATATGGTATAGCAGATAAGGCACTCAGCAGAGAGGCCTGTATTCTCTGCCATTGACCCACTTTGGGACTTGAGCAAATCACTTGACTTCTCTGTGCATTTCTATGCCCTTCCTCCCTTTGTCTTGTCTCTTTAGATGGTAACCTCTGGGGCAGGGACTATGTCACGTGTTGTGTTTGTACAGGGTGTAGGATTCCAGTCTCAGTCCATAGTTTACCTGTCTACTTTTTAAAAGGAAACAGAATTATTTTTACAAATGGCCTGTTGGCTAGTGCTGAATGCTGGTAGGATCCGGAGGTGATATGTTTCACAGAAGTAGAGAAGCAGTTGTCTAGCTCCTAGGGCAGAGTATTCTGTTAGAAAAGATCTCGCTTTTTTGGAGGACTGAGAAATAGCATCTTGTTGAGCAAATTCCTATTTAGACCAACCAAACCACTCAGGTCCCAGGTAGAAAGGAGCTGCGGGGCTCCCTTCGGCCAGGACTGCTGGGGTCCCGGCCAGAAGGGAGCCGGAACGAGCTGCTGACGGCTTCCTGGGAAGAAAGGAGCAGGGACTCCCTTTTTCCCCCGCCCTTAAGTCGACTTACCTTGTAAGTTGACTTAGGGTGTCCACACTGGCTTAAGTCGACTTACTTAAATCTAGGTCTTATTAAGTCGACTTAAGTTTTCCTTAAATTGACTTAAGGAAACTCCAGTGTGGACACAGAGTAAATTAAGTCCACTTAAGCCTGCTTAAGTCGTCTTAATTTACTAGTGTAGACGCACCCAGGGTGTCTAACGCTTGTATTGTCTAAGTCCCACATTGTATTCAATCTGCTAAAATGTTGTCGATATTACGAGGCAGCAGAAGAGAGAACTGCTCCAAGGAGACTACCTTGACTCTATTTTATATAATGTTTGTGTTTACCCTCCATATAATCAGCAGTTATAGCAAATCCCGAACTTTCCCATGTCACTTTATGGGTCTTTCTGTATTAACGCATTACAGAAGTGTTTGTTGGAGTAGCAGTATTTGTAAAGGACTTGGGGAACAGACTGACTTAGTCTAGTATTTAGACATGGTATTTGTCATGCTTTTTATAGCCTTTTAGCTCTTGGTTACTGGTTTAAGTCTGGCCTAGACAGCACCAAAAACCCATGTTTTCTTTTCTTTTTTGGATGCAGGACTATGTACCAAGGCACTGAGGGCCTTAATTCAGTTCCTTCAGAGTTCAGACAAAAGGCAGTAGTCCTCTAGGTTCTCATTTTCAGTACTCTGGACTCTTTTTGGCTCCTGTTACCTTATAGGGGAAGGAAAAAGAGAAGTGAGGACTCTGTTTTACAGTGTTTTTAATCTAATTCTCCAGAAGTGTAAGTAGAATTCCACATTCCCCAAAGATCTAGTCTCTCGTATATCTTGATTTCACAACGGTAAAACCAATTCATTGGTTTCCCCCTTGTCCAACATGAACATGCTAGATGGGTGCAAGATTTTAGTGTTTACCTAATGGGGTCTCAGTTTTTCTGCAAATCACAAAAGCCATCACCATCTTTTTCTCTTCCTGCAACTTCTCCATGTTTATTGCAGATAGGGAGATTGAGGTTGTATTGGATGACATTAAAAACAAGAAGAGGTTTTAAGCCCCTCCATATGAAGGATCTGTCTATCTATCCTGCACCCATCTACCTGGTATCAGAGCTCCTTCAGTTAAATTAGCGTGAGTTTGTTGTGGCGGAACATTGCAACCTGGCTATTCAGAGGTCCTTTCACACAGCCTCAGGCTATACCATATTAGATATTTAGCCCTCATCAGACAGTACCATTGTCCAAATACCTAGGAAAATCCATGTTCTATTGCTCAAACCAGCCTTTGATCATCTTTAGTTGTTCTCACGGTAATGGTTTTCACTGCGACTGGCTGGTGTCAGACCTGAATGCTTGTTTTCCAGGTCTCTTTTCTGATCTACATGGAAGTTATTTTCTGGGCAATGAATCAGAGTTGAAACATAAATAATTAATTTTTCTGGTTAGTCTCACTCAAATTTAGCCTGAAATATAAAGGTGAAGAAGACATGAACATCAACACTCCGGGCTTTACCTTGTCCACTGGGTATTTTCTATGTGGTGATAAACAGCTCAGAAACTAAATTGGAAAAGCTGTCTGGGTTTAACAAGGTGACTGTTTAATGCCTCCTGTTCACTTGTTTTTTTCTTTTCATAATACATCAGAGAAGAGTGAATCAGTTTCCGCTTAGAGGACTACGCTGTTCCAAAGACCTGGAAGGGTCCATGTTGGTTACAGATTGTTACTAGATGATATTGTAGAGGCAGAAGGGGAAAAAAGGGAGCTTTTTCTTAGAGTAACCGTTAATTAGGATTTGGAGAATTAGCTCTGTTTCTGTAAAAGGAACTGTTTGGGATCACATATCAAGCAGCAGTCTCTGACAGTATCTCAGGCAGTCCCCATAGCCAGTTTTTAACGCCTGGTAAAGAAATGCAGGGTTGTTCTTATAGGGATTTGAAAACCCAAATAGCAAGAGCGTTGATAGTGTCAAATCCAGAATGAAATGAAGGAGCCATTGAAGGGTCAAAACATAGGCTGCAAGCAAGGGGGCACATTATGTGATCCATAATTGAGTCAAGGAGAGTTTTGCTCGATTAAGGATCATGGGATTTGATTCGAAGGGACTTGATGCAGGGCCCAGTCAAAGTGCTTCTAACCTCTTCTTGTACAGAGTGATAGGTTAAATGACCAGAAGGAAGCTGTCTGACCTTTCAGGAGGCAAATTAGGGCCAAATGAGCAAATCCTCATTCATGTGAGTAATAATAATAATTGATAGTGCCATTGACCTCATATTAGGGCTGTTTGGGTGAGTACGGATTGCTCTTGTGAATGAGAGTTGGCAGACCCGAGGCTTTGCATTGTGCTAGACGTCCATTTACCTAGCCCTTGCCTTCTAGAAATGTGTTTGGTGCAGTCTCTGAATGAATATATAACAGAAGGACCAGCAGCTCGGACCAGTTATCAGCCTGAAACTGGGGAACCTACAGCTTAGCTTTCATAATCCTTCCCCTTTGATCCCCTAGCCTGAGCTCTTGGCCTTTAGTTGTGTGCGTATAAAGTTCTGGGGATGTGCTAAGTCACTTACCAGCACTGGAGTGTTTCTTGGCTCTAACAGCCAATCAGGAAATACTACAAATTCTTATTTTTCCAAATAGAACAGCCCCAGGGTTGCCAGCTGAATATTCTATTTTGTCTGATTTTCTTTGTAAATAAATAGCTGTCTTGCCAATAGTGTGTCAGGGCACGGCACATAACTTTCCTCCTTGAGACCAGCATCATCAAGAGATGCTAAAAGCAGGGAGGATTCTTCCAGTCTCTGTCTTCCCTTAAAACAGAATAGCCCAGCTTTTGCTGTTAGTCACACCAGTTATAATTCTCCTACCAGTTGCTTGTGCTAGAAGGTAAACCAGATCCTCTCGGAGTGACTTAGACACTAGTGCATCATAGACTGTTGAACTAGTCCAGTGCAAAGCATTTTTGGTTGACCGTAGATAATGTATACAATCCAGTATTAATCTGAGATCAGGCTACTTAGATGCTTATAAACCAGGGGTGAACAAAATTGGCTCACAGCTAGGCGCCAGCAATTTTACTTTTGGTTGCTGGAGGGTGCTCCTCCATTACATTTCAACAGTGGAGCTAGGCGATAGGCTACTAGAACTGATCGCCATGGTGACCAAAAACAGAGTTGTCGAGACCTGTAATAGGTTACTTATGCACCTAGTCCAAGAGTCTTAACTACCATTTAAAAATCAAACCGCCATCAGCTATTTTAAAATATCTTCTTGGTATACATTGAGCAGTGCACAAACCTATAGCATTTGAAGTGTAGTTGTGTGACTGATGGTTTTACAGGACTGAATAGCAGCTACAGATAATGGCATATCCAGATCTGAAATACGACCCCCATCCCCGTAGTACATAGGCGTGAGTAGATTAAAGGTTATGAAGTCTCATGGTGCCATAAGAGTTGGTGACATTGATACCATTTCATCATTGCCTGTGATTCGGTCACTTTCCTTTATGTCACCAGCCTCTATTCGATCTGCCATAGGACACAGAAGCAATAAAGTGTATGAAATCTATTATCTTAAATTCATGAGAATATTGGGCCTTTGGTCTGAATGGCCTACCAGATTCTATTTTAATGAACAGATACAGCCTTAAGAAAATGAAAATAATCTCTTTAAATTGCAGAACGCTTTTTTTAAGTTCGAGTGTGCGGCAGAAGAATTCCCCCGTGAATAAAGCTGGCAGTAATAACAATATCAACATCCACTGAAGGCTGCTGGCAGAATTATCTTTCCACTGACTTTCCTAAGCTGATTTATTTATGTGCACTGGACAAGACTAATTTAGTCTGGAATGTAGGTACAGAGACGATGACTGAGTAAAGCCTTGACTGTAATGAAATGAAGTATTTGCATAAGAGAAGCATTGAACGGGGTAATTTATCATTGCTATCTAGCACATTAAAGGGAAACATTCTGAATATGAAAAATAAAATGCATTGGCTCTTCAGAGGGGTGAAGCATTTGGATTTTGGAGATAATTATCCTCGGGAACTCACTGAGTATTTTTTATTAACATGTAGTACCCTCCTGGTGCACCCATGGTCCTCAAGAGTGAGAGAGCCCTTAGGGCTCCTTCAGATGTGCCTCAGAGGCCAGCCTAAGGATTGGCCACAGTTCTCAGCTCTTCTGTTAACTGGGCTCCTTGATTGATACTGGATTTTTGAGATTTGGTGTGTGCATCTCTGGGTAAATAAAGGAATAAACACAGCTCTCGGGGAAACAGCTCTGTAAGGGAGTAAACTGTTGCAAAAAGCTCCTAATATGTAGCTGTAAAATAGGATCAGTTGGCAAAAAAATGAAAGGGCGGTGGTAGAGGGAAATAAAAGATAAAAGAAAAAGGCCTGCTCATCCACGGGAAATGGACAAGCAGGCCCCCAACAGCAGTCAAACACCTCCTCTTTATGGAAGTAAAGAAACACAATCAAAGCCCCAGGTGCTCAGGAGGTTCAAACCCCAAGTGTCCAGACCAGATGCTGTGTGGACACTGCCCCATGAGCACTCAGCTTTGTAGTTAGCACTCAGCCGCAGAATGGTAGCAGCTCTGGCTAGTGCCTGGGATGTGCTGGGTCTGTCACCTCTTTCCCATCCGTGGTGAATCTTCCTGGAGTTCTCCTGAGTCCTGTGCCCCACTGATGAAAGTGCAGTGTGCATGGTTGTATTTTCCTTTCTCCAGGTGTTGCTAGAACCTTTCACCAGGCTCTGGAGCAAGGGAAGGTTAGCGAGTCAGACTGTTTTCTCCTTCAGGTGGATCCCTCCCGGCTGAGGAGTTTGGGTCTGGCAGGTTGCCGCTTCTCTTTTATCTGGCTTGTGGCGTGCGACTGCCAGGGGGAATATAGACGCTTGTGGCCCCTTTCCCTAGCCACTATTCTTAGCAACAAATTAAAGAAGTACGGTTGGACGACTCCATGAGGGCTATGTCTACACTTGCAAGTTAGGTCGACTTCAGGATACTTAAGTTGACCTAACTTAGTCCTTAAGTCCACTTTATTAGGTCGATCTAAAGGCAGGTAGGTCGACTTTCTAAGTCCCCATTCAGGGAAACCACTTTGTTAGTTGACCTAATAAGGTCGACTTTAGGTCGACTTAACAAAGTCAACCTAACTTTTTGTAGTGTAGACATAGCCTATAAGATGGCTAGAAAGCTGGCGAGGTCATCGGGCTCAGTGGGTAGTGAACAACGGGTCGATGTCTCGTTGGTAATGAGGAGCAAGCAGAGCACTCCAGGGGTTGGGACTGGGGGCACTTCTGTTCAACATCTTCATTAATGATCTGTAGGATGGGGTAGATTGTGCCCGCAGCAAATTTGCAGATGACTCTAAGCTGTGGGGAGTGGTAGATACTTTGGAGGGTACTGATAGGATACAGAGTGACCGAGACAAATTAGAGGATTGGTCCAAAAAAAATCTGATAAGGTTCAACAAAGACAAGTGCAGAGTCCTGCACATAGGACAGAAGAATCCCATGTACTGCTGCAGACTGGGGACCGACTGGCTAGGCAGCAGTCCTGCAGAAAAGGACCGTGAGATTACTCTGGACAAGAAGCTAGACGTGAATCAACAGTGTGCCCTTGTTGCCAAGAAGGCTAAAGGCATATTCGGCTGCATTCATAGGAGCATTGCCAGCAGATGGAGGGAAGTAAGTGTTAGCCTCTGTTTGGCCCTGGTGCGGCCTCATTTGGAATACTGTGTCCAGTTTTGGGCTCCCCTCTACAGAAGGGATGTGGGCAAATTGGAGAGAGTCCAGTGGAGGGCAGCAAAAATGATGAGGGGCTGAGGCACGTAACTTAGGAGGAGAAGCTGAGAGAACTGGGCTTGTTTAGTTTGCAGAAGAGAAAAATGAGGGGGGATTTGATAGCAGCCTGTAACTACCTGAAAGGGGATTCCAGGGAGCATGCAGCTAGGCTGTTCTCAGTGTTAGTAGATGGCAGAACTAGGGGCGATGGTCTTAAGTTGCAGTGGAGAAGGTCTAGGTGGGATATTAAGAAATATTGTTTCACTGGGAGAGTGGTGAAGCACTGGAGTCGGTTACCTAAAGAGTTGGTAGAATCTCTGGACTTAGACATTTTTAAGCCTTGGCTTGATAAAGTCCTGGCTGGGACGGTTTAGTTGGGGTTGATCCTGCTTTGAGCTGGGGTTTGGAGCAGATACCACCTGAGCTTCCTTCCACCCCTAATGTTCTATGACTTTATGAAAGCCCTGTGCTAGGGCCAGAGACGGTCTTAGGGATTCTGGGGCCTGGGGTAAAAGTCAAGGATGGGGCTCCACACACCACGTGTGGGGTCCCATTCTTGACTTTTGCCTCCCCCCACCAGCCTCACTGGGCCCCTCCCTGGGGTCTCCCAGTTCCCCTGCTGTTCCTCCTGGCCCCTGCAGCCTCCCCCCAGCCCCTTCCCCCCTGTGGCCTCCCTGCTGCTCCCCCCGGCCTCCCCGGCCTCCCCGTTGCTCCCCTGGTCCCTGTGGCCTCCCCCAGCCCCCCAACCGCTCCTCCCACCCCTGTGGCCTCCCTGCCACCCCACCGCTCAGCTGCTGCTCACTCTGGCTCACTCCCCTGACTGGTGCACATGTGGAACTGCACGCCGCTGGGATACTTAAAGCGGCAGTACTTAAAGTGGTGGTGGTGTGGGGCCCTGGGCAGCTGTCTGCACTGTCCATCCGCTAAGACTGCCTATGGGTAGGGCATAGCCTTTTCCTGCTGCCTCCTTGAGGGCAGCTAGCTTGGGGCAAACCCTCGAGTGAGCGTAGCGCCTCTGATCGCTGGTATCAGTGCAGATGCAAAGTGCCGGCTCCTGCTGCTGGGAAATGAATCACTTCCCTTCCCTTAAAGTGTGCTTATCTGATCTCTGATCACATGTCTGTGGCCCCAGCCCAGATTTCCCGGGCTTGTGGTTAATGGTCTTGGCTGCCCATTCAGCCGGTGCTGGCTGTGACAGGCCATCCTGAGAGCGTAGGGAACTTTTCATTCTTCAGTGCCTCCTTCTAAGCTCCTTGCGCAGGGGTGCCAGACAGCCAGTCATCTTCTGCTTCTGGGCTGGCTGCGGCATTTAGGCTCCTGGTGACGCTGGTGGTTAGGGTTCCCCAAGTGCATGCAATAAACCAGCTGGGCCCCAGCTCAAGGACCAGAGTGGAGTAACGATCTGTGAATCATCTCTATTGTGATTCCCTGCACGCCCAGTACTCAGCCAGGTTCAGCGACGGAGCGGGCAGAGTGCACTAGCCTCTGGTCTCTGGAGAGAGCAGCCCACGGCAGTCAGGGATACGGAGAGCGACTGGGTGATAAAAGAACAAGTGTAAGCTGTACCTGCTGTCCCTGTCCCTGGTTATGAGCTAAAAGGGTATTTCAGGTCCTACTTATTGAACGCAACGTCATGGTCCTTGCTTCATCCTACTGACTTCTTCCACCAAAAGAAGTCCTCTGGTGTTTGTATGTGGTCAGGAATGAGTACAGTAGTGTGTCAGGACATGCAGACAGCAACCCCCACGCTTCCTGCTCTCTGGTTCTAGGGCACACTGGTGAGTCAACAAGCCGGAGTATCTGTGACCTCCATGTTAGATCACCGGCCCAAGAGACGTGGGTTCTCTTCCCCGTTCTGCCCTGCGTGGGCAAGTCGCTTTCCTTCTCTTGTTCCAGGTATAAAGCAGCAGCGGACACTCCCCCACATTTGTAACGTGCTTTGGGAGATACGGATGACAAAGAATGATAAAAGGGTGCGTGGTTAATATCACCATCAGCTGCTCTCGGTGTTGGCATCTCACGGGTTGGACTTTCTGTGTGGCTTGAGATGAGGCGCTGATAAATAGCGCACAAATGAGAGAAAGAGAGAAAAAGTTCAGCTTTGAACAGTGACTGAACCTGAGCCGCGTGGCTCTCACTCACTGAGCCGTTATGTCATCACTTGCTCACCTGTTTCCTTCGTCCTCCCTTTTCCCCTCTTTTAGCAGAGGCGGGTCACTCCCCTCTTTCTGCACAGGGTTGTTTGTGTTATAGACAAACGTCATTTTTAAGATGCAACCCAGAGATTCCCAAATGTGTGTTTGGCGAAAGTGGGCACCTAGGTACCTGGGGCTCTAGTCATTCGGTCCAGAATAAAAAGGAAGCTATCAAAGGCCAGTTTCACCACACGCTGAGCAGAACCCTCTGAGGCTTCCTGTTCTAACATCACTTATTAACAGTGCCCTGAGATGAGTCATCTCTGTCTGTCATCCATGTCAGTACCACGAAAGGCACAGACTCACTGCTGTAAATGGAAAAAATGTATCAGCCCACTCCGAAGCATATCAGGCAGCGCAGTAATATACAGCATGATCTGCTGGCCGTGTGATGACCCTGAGTGGGCACAATATATATGTCGACCTGCAGAGCCAGCTACTAACTATGTCTTCCTTTCCAAAGACAACAGAGTCTTGCGGCACTTTTAAAGACTAACAGATTTATTAATCGCATGAGCTTTCGTGGGAGAAAAGCGTCTGACGAAGTGGGATTTTCTCCCACGAAAGCTCATGCGATTAATAAATCTGTTAGTCTTTAAAAGTGCCGCAAGACTCTGTTGTCTTTCTACAATAGACTAACACGGCTACCCCTTTGGAATATTCCTTTCCAAAGTTACCTACAGCTGGGAATAATAGCTAACCTCATAGCTGCTCTAAGGCCATTTCATCGGCCTACGTTCGCAAAAGTTCAGTGGTTCAGGGTTGAGGTTGTTCAGCAGCGTGGGTAGCTGGTGCACTTCCCTCCCTCGTTTTCCCTTAACGACCATCTTTCTTCCTGCGCCCCGCATGGCAAGGATGTGTGTAAGAGCCAGGCTTCTTGTCGGTCTTGCTGGGGACTAAAGGAGGCAGCTGCCTGCAGGAGCTTTGTTCAGATGTAGGAGCTGAGTCACTTCCAAGCCCTGTGAACCAGATGTCATGGCTGTGTTCCTAAACCTCTCTGAGAACTAACACCCTCCAGGGGGATTCTCTTCTTTGCAGCTCCATAGCATGATCTCTTAGGGTGGCTCGGCCCTTGGTTTCTGAGCCTCTTCTCTGAAATGGAAGAAGAGACATTCTCTTAGGAAGGAATGCTGACTTTAAATGCTCTTGTGCTCTTTGAAGGTGCCAAACAGGCAGCCTTGGTGATGGTAGTCTGCTCACTCATGCCTGAACCCTAAACCTGGGGGTCCACCTTCAGACTTGAGGGGGTAGTTCAACATCTCTAGCATGTTCAGCCCTTAGCATCTCTCCTCGGACCACTAATAATAATGCCAACTCTGGGGGAGGTTTTGTGATGTGCACATGAGGACCCCCCACCATCCCATCTCACATATACCGAGTTTGTCTGTTGGTTACAACTGACCAAGGCTGGATTTCAACCAGTGACCTAGAACTAAAAGGCTCTGTAACCCATAAGGTATAATCAAAAGCATCCAGTTTTCATGCTGTGTTGGAAGCTTTTCCCTTGTACTAGTGAGAGGGGCTCGGGCACAAATTTTGGGGCTAGAGTTTGTATTTGCAGGATTGCTTCTGTGCATAATTTTCACCAGCCAGCATCACAGGTAAACGCGGAGGTGGAGTAATTGTGTATGCAAATGACCAGTTAGACACCTGAGCCCTGACATTTTACCAGACATTTTAACTAGTTGACAGATCCTGTTCAATCAGTACAATTGGACATACAAAATATACACACACTTTTTTGCATTCACAATCCTGAGTTTCTTGGCCTAGCTGATAGGACAGCCTTGTCAGGGGATCCTTTCTTCTTACTCAGTTCTCATTTGGGAAAAACCTCCGGTGTAAGTGAGAGGGTTTGTACCAGAGTAAGAACTGCAAAATTTAGCCATCAGGTTTCAACTCTCCCGCTCCCTCAGTGTCTGAGATGAATAAAACAATCACATTGTTTTAATGGAGTAATATTTTTTTTTAATGCACCTATATCTTACTTAGTCACTTTAAGGCCTTCACATTTATTTCTTTATTGTTTTCATTTTCCTTGTTGGCATTGTTGATTCTCTGCCCACCTCCCTTGTTAGCCCATTTTTAAAGATCCCTATCTCGAGGTATGGCTCACCCAGTCCTTGTGACATTTGCCACCACCTCCTAAGAATTTGATCGATCCTTTATTGTCCCATACACAACACACAGAGCTTTTAAAGCTCCAAAATGTAATGTCCGTGCATTTTATCTCCGTGTAGCAGGTTCATTGCTTTCATCTCCCCTTTTTCTCCACTTTAAACGTCAGGAAGCTCATTTCTGAGCTGTTCAGAGTGCATTAGCTGCCAGCTGCCTGCTCCTTATTTCTTAGTCATCCAGCCCTAAACGGGACAGTGCAAAGGTAAGAACTCTGGCACAGTGCCTCAGGTGGATGTGGTCACTACCTCCAGGAGCCCTGGGGGAGCACAGCCTTTGGGCCAGCCTTGGAGAGGAAAGAGGGCTATTGTTGTATCTCCAGCCAGTGTAAACGGGGAATAGGGCCATGGTTCCACCCCTTTTGAAGGGGCAGGTGCCAGCAACAACGCTAACCTTGGTGATTCCTGGAGCTACCTGAGTGAGGGCTGCCTGGTCCCGGGACAGAGGACACAAAGGAGGAGGGGGCCCTGTTTTCTCATTGCAGTGTGTTGGATAAATTCAGTCACATGCATGGCGCTCTACTCACTCCAGTGGAGGTTTGCATAGGGACACACCCTGGACCGCCATTATAGACCTTGTTGGACAGCAGTAGTACTTGGTTTTCAGTTAGGGAGGTAATAGGTCCTCGTCAAAATCACCAGGCACAGTGGTTGGGACAGTGGTCCATCCATTCCAGAGTGACCAGGGCTGACATAGCCTGGAACCAAATAATGGCTCAGCCCTTATAGCATCTCTGAACCTGCTCTGTTAAAACCCAAGGAGGGGCTAGCGATCAAAACAGCAAACCCAGTAAAAACTTTGTGGGGCAGGGTAACTCCAGACCAGACTTGTCCAACCTGTGGCCTAGAGGCCAGGTTCCAGCCCGCCAAGGGCTTTCATCCGGCCCACGGAGTGCTGCCGCAGGAGCCTGGGAACTGTCGGCAGGGGCCCTTTTAAATCTCCCACCCTGCCGGGAGTTCAAGGGGAGCCCATGCGGGTTAAGGGAAGGAGTGGACTGACGTGCAGAGACCGACAGGGAGAGGATGGAGGAAGAAAAGGATCTACATGCAGCACGGACAGATAAGGAGAGGACTGGGAAAGGGGAGGATCAGCACACAGCAGGGACAGACAGGGAGAGGATGGGAAAGGACAGGAGCCCACTCGGGAAAGGAAAGTCAAGGGAGGGGGGAGGGAGCGGAGCAGAGCCCATGGGGAAAGAGGAGGGAGGGAGCAGAGGAGCCTGTGAGTGGGAAAGGGAAGGGAGGAGGGAAGCAGAGCCCAGGGGAAAGGGGTGTCAATCCCACGCAGCAGCATGGCACAGGAGGGGTCAGAGAGCTGGTGTGGCTGGGGAAGGAGTCAGGGAAGGGGTCAGGGAGCTCACACAGCCTGGGGCCAGGGAAGGGGTCGGGTGGCCATCAGGAAAGGGGAGCCTGCACTGCGCCAGCTGGGGGTTTGGGATCCGGAGTGGTGTGGAGCGGGAGGAAGTCAGAGAGCTGGGGGAGGGGGTTATAGGGGAGAAGGGAAGTAGTGGGGGGTCCCACCACCTGGCCCCATGGCTTCCTTCCTACCCCTGCCCTGCTCCGACCCCCACCCTTGCCCTTCCTAACAGCCTCCCTTGCCACCCCCCATGGCCATCCCTTTTCACCGCCTCCTCCCACCCTGCTCCCCACTCTCCCCATGCTTTTCCCTGCCACACAACAACCCTTGCCATGTTCCCTTGCCACCCCTCCTGTCTCTACCGTCCCTCTTCTTTCCAGCCCTGGCCTGCTTCCTTGCCAGCCCTGCCCTTCCCCTGCTCCCCACTGACCCCACACACTTCCCTCTGCCACCCCCTGCGGGCCCCTCCCATCCTCCCTTGCTGCATCATGCTCTCCTACCACCTGTACAAACTGAAGCATCCTGGAAAAAAAAGATGAGCCGTTTTCAAGTTTTCACAAAATGTGGTTTAATTAACTAGTGAAAATGTGTTGTGTACAGTTGTGAAAGCGACACTTTTCTAAAGACTGCTGTAAGAAGGCTGTATATCATTTGAGAATTGTGTTTAGATATGAAAAGCAAGTTTCCACTTTTACAGAACCTAATCGAGTTTGTAAACTGCTGTTTGTTTTTTGACTGTTTAAATTTTATTAGTAGTAAGATCAATTTCTACTATGCCTTCTCTATCCAAAATTTGCTCACCGGCTTTCTGAGTGAGAAAAGATTTGCAGTGTGGCCCCTCACCCAAAAAGGTTGGACACCCGTGCTCCAAACCATGGATGAAACTCCTGCTCTGCTGCAGAGCAAGGGGTTTGGAAACTTGCCTTTTTAGCATCGAACTCTTCGGATGTTTGGAAGAATGAAACCTGTCTGGTGGTAGGGCAGTCTGAATCCGGTAGCTGTCTGCTCCATAAATGGCTCAGGAATGAGCTTGTAGCCTTCAGTTTACTGTTTTCCTGACTACTTCTGTTTAAACAGGAAAGGTTAAACTCTCTGAACAACCCAATAGAAACCCTTCAATATAGATAAAAGGAAACAGCAACACAGGCAGTTCAAGTAATTAAGAGCTTAATAAAATCGATACAGGGCCAGCCTTAGTGCTTTATGTCCCCTATGCAGGTAGCTAGTGTGGAGCTCTGCCCAAGCCAAGGTAGGTATAAGGGCACAAAACAGCAGCCACCTTGCCTCCGTCCACTGGCCCATGCTGCTTGGGAAAATGAATGGGTATTTTGCCAACCTCTGGAAAGCTAGCTCCCTACGGGCCACCTACCCCTGACACGGGCTGCGAATCAGTTTTCCTTCTCAGAAACACCTCCTACCAAACAGTAGTGCATTAACAGAACGTACATATCCCTCCTTTTGAGGCACTAGTGGTACAATCATGGTATTGTCAACCCTAAGCGTTCAAGAATCCTGAGTCAGACCCCAAGACCTGCTTTTGAGGTCCTTTTGAATTTCCTTTAGGTTTCTGAGCCATTAGGCTTTGCATTTTCAATACCTTCTCTGCCGCCCCAGAAACTCTCCTTTTGGTTTTTAAAACTAAAGCTGAGATTCTGCTTAATCACTGGATTCCAGGAGCTGGGGCTTGAACCAAAAACACCAAATGTTGTGGCGCTCACAGTAAAATCATGGAGTTGGTCACACTCACAGCAGGTATCCTTCACGTTCCTCAAGTGCCATTCAGGATTGCACTGTGTACTTAACCCTTTCTTGGGGTTCGAAAGCGAAGCCTTTATCTAAGGTGTATGCAGCGGACTATCTCTTCCCAGTCATAATTGGGAGGGTATAACAAGGAGATATTATTAAATAAATTGAGGGGATATTTTCTACTACTTCTCGCCTCTGCACATTCACACGCCTATATTTCAGGGTTGCTTAATTTGCTAATGGATTTGTAAAACCAGACTTGGCAGGAGCTGACTTTGAAGCAGTACGGAATACTCCAGGCTAACAAGGGTGGCCTCTGTGTTTTTTCCTCTTTCTAGAAAACAGAGATGCTTTTCCACTGCAGTGTGTTTGAGCAGCATAGAATCACTTCCCAAGTGAAACAAGGTTGTGGCCCGATGCCAGCAAAACCTCCGCCTGCCTGTGTAGATCTTCCAGGTTTATAAGTAAGTCAGTGGAAATGTGAATGAAGCCGAGTGGCTGCAGTGTTCATTTGCCAGATTAATTGCACTGCAAAGTACTATTAGGGCCATCGGCAAGGGAAGGTGATTAGCTTTGGGATCGGTCCCCAAATGGCCACATTAACGCAACAGGGATAACCATGGCAACGTGTCTGGCATTTATGTGCAGGCAGCATGGGCATCTGAATCAGAGAAGTATCAGACAAAATGGCTGCTGGGTGAAGTCTGCACACATTTTTAGGAAGCTGTTTTTCTCTTGCATTCTGTTCCTTCTCTCATTGAAGAAACGAGCGTCAGAACTGCAGTGGGGACAGCGCACGGGGAGGACTTTTTCGAAAGGCAGAGTTTGCAGAGTACAAAGAAATGTTGTTTGTGAAAGATCGGGCAGGACTTAAAAGGAAAACTCTGCTGGCTGCTTTCAGGAATTTAAGCACTCAGAGTGAGGGGTTTTTTTTCTTTAAATTGAATGTTGATTTTTATACATTAAGGCATTGTCCCGCCGGCGTTTGGCTGGTGAATTTGCTCTGTGATCCTGATAAGGTGGGTGTTCTATCACCTTGATAAGGAAACTTTGGCAACTTAAATCAACTCTTCATTTCATAATCCTGTGAGCACATTCTAGGAACGCATAGATTTATGGCTCTCCAGGCACCAATTTCCCTGTAGTTTATAGTGGAAGGGAGCCCTGGATGGATGGCCATTTTTTTCCATGTTGTTATATATAATGGGTGCAGGTTTTTCTAAAGGGTTACATTTACTAAATTGCAGACTTTCTTGCTTTTATGGCACTTTCTAGTCTCAGCAGTGTCTCTGCAGGACCTGATTCTTTGCACTACAAAAATTAGGGTGGGTTTGCATAAGGCAAAGCGGGATATGTTGACTTTTAGGAAAATTATTTTACTAGTGCAAGTGAATCCAGGAGTCCCTGTGAAGCCATGTGACTTGGGACCCTCAGTTCAACGAAACCCAACTCGTTCTTCCAACACTCTCTGTCTCCTTCAGTCTGGGGTTTGACAGCTACCCTCCTTATGTATACTAAGCCCCTACATAAACGGGAGATACAGTCATATTAGCAGACAGGTTTAACAATGCCAATCCATTTATTGTGGCTATTACTGAGCCAGGGAAACACCATATTTGAACATGTGTTCTAGATTAAGGAAGGACCTGATTTAGATCAAACTTCTGCACATGGTTTTCAAAGGGTCATTTTGAAGACAGATGAACCAGGCAAGCTGTGTGAATGGGCACTCTGTTTAATCTGGGTTTATTAAAGCCAATTCTCTCAGTGCAGACCAGGCTTGAGTGAAAAGAGTTTTGAACCCTCGGCTCAATTTCCCCCAAGAAACATTATTTCAAAAGTCCATGACTTAATTCAACATATTTGACAGCCTCCAATTAGGAGATGCCTGGAACTAAGTCCACATGTAGACATAATTGCCTGTTGCAGCTAGCAAGAGTGATCAATGTGTATTCAGACTGTAGTGAACTGCTGTGACACAGTGGATGCCTGGATTGTTAGTTGGCTTCAAGACACACACGGTATTTCGGCACCAGTTCTGTCAACTTCATCAGTGTCATGGTAAGATTCGCTATTGGTGCAGGACGCAGACAAATGGTAAAGGTGATTGCGCTGGGAAACAATGCAACATTTCCTTCCCAAAAGGCAGCATAATGGGAGAGTGTTTGATTCATCGCCTTATTCTCCCATTTACACTAGTGCAAAGTGCTGATTTCCCTTCCAATTTAGCAGCATTTTGAAATCATTCTGTGCAGATGTAAACTGCTGCAGAAGGTCCTGGACCCTGGAGAATCAGTTCTCTAGTGCACTGCTGTGAGAGAACCTAAAATTCACCTTCAGTAAATGTGAACAAAGCATTCAGCAGTTGTTCTTGCTTGGTACTGGACGAGAGGGATAGATTTCCACATAAGTCTCCTGGAAATGCTTTTATTACGGCCGATTGGAAAATGTGCTGCATCCTTTTCTGTATCATCTAATATCAAGCGGTATTGATCATAAGTCAAGTGACAGCTCTGAGTGTTACAGTGCAGAAAATCCAGAATGAGGATTTTTTGCTTCCCAAGTCTGAGAAGCAGAGGGCCATGCTGTACTTCAGAAGGTGTAGGTGCAGGGATGAATTCTTCTCAGACTGGTGCAAATCAGGTGTAATGTCACTGAAATCGGAAGCGTTACACTGGCATAAAAAATTAGATTTCGGTCCCCAGTTTTTGACCGGTCTTTTTTCAAACAGAGCAGGAACTAACTACACTGCTCAGGTAGAAGATGAGTCCGGCTGTACAACAATTATTGTATCTGTTTAATATCACTGTAAGATCTGGGAAGCAGAGTTTGTCTTCATGGCTCTGTCTACACTTACAAAAGCTAGTTCGAATTAGTTAATCTGAACTAACTAATTCGAACTATATTTAGTTAGTTTGAATTAACTTAATTGGAACTAGCATGGCCTCACTAGAATGCTAGTTCGAACTAGCCATGGCCGTGCAGGGCACTTGCTTAGTTCCAATTAGTCAGTTGCACGAAGGTCAATCTGCCGATTAGTTCGAACTAAGCAGTGAGTTCTAACTAATATGGCCACATTTGACTTAGTTCGAATTAACGGATCCAATTAACCGTTAATTCGAACTAAGCAATCGAATTCATTAGTTCGAATTAAGGAAGCCCTTAATTCAAACTAATGAAAGCCTAGTGTGGCCAAGGCTTAAGTTAGTTCGAATTAAGCTTGCACTCCTATCCCACCCCTGGGCCAGCCACTCTGCCCCGATCCGCCTGTGTGGACCCCAATCTGTACCTTTGGTATTCTGGATGTCTCTGAGCGCTTTGCAAACCATGAGTTCCTGCTGGGTTTTTTGGTGTACAGCTAACACAGCATTTACCACTTAGGCAGAGGATTGCGAGACTGGGTGAAGGCTTACCTCTTTCCAGAATCTCAGTGCTGGGTTCAGCAGTGTTGTATTTCAGAATACTTTCTGCACAGAGGTACCGTCTGATAATGATACACAGGATCTGTGCATACCAGCGCTCCATTAACAAACCAGGGTTTGTGCCTGCCTCATTCACTGCAAATTACCAACATTTTGAACTTGTATCCCCAGATACCACAGGCCAGTATCCTATTTCCTGATAATGTATGAAGGATTCCCCATCCACCCTCATCTGCACTGGGATCTCTCAGACTTTAGTACATTCTAACGGCTGTCAGTACCGTAAATTGCCTATGTGCGCTGTCCCTTTGAGATGCACAGAACATTAATCTTTGCACTTTTATGCCAGGCTACAAATAAACTCTTCTTTCTGCTGAGGTGCACAGATCAGCAGTTCGGCATCACTGGCGTGGCCTGTTTCAAAGTATCACCTGTTGCAGCTGGCCATTCAGTAAGCAAGTTACATAAGCAGGATTAATAAAAGCTTACAGCTTGATTGTGCGGTGTCGCTCCCTCTGTCTCTTCAGACATCTCTTTGCACCAGTGAAAAAGAAATAATCATTGCAGTTGGGGCTTTTTTTCCAAAAGACTTTCATTTAAAAGCCACTGTGCTGCGCCTCCTGGGTGACTTAGCATAGGCCTTCTGCTTGGACTGCTAACCAGAAAGTCGATATCAGGACGGGTTGGTCCTGAGCAAGCTGCACTGGTGACTCCTATGTTCTAGGGGAAGGGGTGCTCCTTAACTTAAAGACACAAGCACTTGATTGTGTTTTATTCCTCATGCCTTCATTGTCTGAACTCACCAGAACTTACTAAAGACCTAAGCCCTGTCCCAGATTGCACTGGGCTCTGTGTAAAACGTAGGAGGCAATCTCTGCAAGTCTTCTTCGTTTAGTTTTCCAAAAACCTGGAGGAAAAAAACCTGCAAATCTGGAGGGGCTATTTATCCCCAGCTTGCTGCTGTGGCATCTGTCACTGGCTGCTAGACAGTGGTTGTATTTCCTAGTGTCCTGACTCGCAGGCTGTTGCTCCATTCGCTGAGCACCACATAGTCGTCTTTTACTCCTGCATCTGAAGTGTGTGTTCTGATGGCAGTGACCAGTTGGCTACTGAGCAGGCAGTCATTAGTGACTAGCTTCAGTTCCTTGCCCTGCCACAGACTTTCTGTGCAACTCAGGCAACTCTCTGGCTATGTCTACACTGGCAAGTTAGTTCGAATTAAGGAGGTTTAATTTGAACTAACTAAAGCCCTGGCTACACTAGGCTTTAGTTAGTTCGAATTAAGGACTTCCTTAATTCGAACTAGTAAGTTCGAATAGGGTATTCGAACTAAGGGGTTAATTCGAACTAACTAGTTCAAATTAACCAATGTGGTCATGTTAATTCGAACTAAGCAAGTGCTTGCTTAGTTCGAACTGACATTCCAGTGGGGCCATGCTAGTTCGAATTAAGCTAATTCGCACTAATTAAAATTAGTTCGAATTAGTTAGTTCGAACTAACTGATTCGAACTAATTTTATCAAGTGTAGACATAGGCTCTGTGCCTCAGTTCCCCATCTGTATAATGGGGATAATAACACTGCTGCACAGGGGTACCATGAGGCTAAATACAAGAAAGGCTGTGAGGCACTCACATAGTATGGTAGTAGGCAATGTGGTAACCTAAGATAGATGGAGGCCAATTACGGGCTTCAGTAGTGTTGTACTGAGTGAAAGTCAGTACTGAATTTGGCTCTAAGACTTCTTGGCTCCAGCCCATCTTGAATATAAAGTAATTAGTCATTTCTTGTTTCACTGCTCCTCTCCTGCTACTCACACCCTCTCAGAGGAGAGCTCCTTTGTGCTCTGTGAATTGGCTTACAGGGTGGGGATGGCCATGAGGGTCCCTTGTTCCATCAAACCAACTATTGCTTCTGCAGCCATGTCTCCCATTATGAGCCCTGCAGGGAACATGTCTAAGAAGTGCATGCACTTTATGTAGTGGGTTATAGCCCACGAAAGCTTATGCCTGAAGAAATCTGTTCGTCTATAAGGTGCCACAGGACTCTCGTTTTTTCTAAGAAGTTTGAATGTCCTGTGATGAATTCTTTGGCAGCTGCATTTTAAAATCAGTTGTAAGCACAGAGGGCAGGTTTGACTGTCCTCTTATTTGCACCAGTGTAACTCTAACTTCTGTGACGCTTTTCCCAGCTCACATCAGTATAAGTGAGAAGAGCGTTAGACCCACAGGTTGGGCATGATCAGAAATATCCCAGATACAGATGCTTTTTTGAAGGCTGTAATACAATAAAGTACATTGCTGGGTGCTTGTTTATTTCCTTGCAGTGTGTTTGTATATTCACATTTGTGACATGATGTGATATTTCAGAGAGGAAATGTGATCTGTGCAAATATTGCTGCAAGCTTCAGTTCCTGAGTTTGCAGAGCTCTGGCACCGCACTCTGCTTTTCAGTTTTAGCTCTTCCTGTGATTGCATGTCATTATGTGTGACATTGTTGTCATATACATGGCAAGTGTGAAACGTGATGCTATAAGGTTGCTGAAGAATGTGGGAGAATTGACAGAGAATGCCTCTTCATTTCCCATCCAGGAAGTTTATGGCTGAAGAGGCAGCTTCTCTTCTCTTCTCTTCTCTTCTCTTCTCTTCTCTTCTCTTCTCTTC
>ML685834.1:1910945-1922704 GCA_007922175.1 Pelusios castaneus
TCTCTTCTCTTCTCTTCTCTTCTCTTCTCTTCTCTTCTCTTCTCTTCATCATGGTTATTACACAGTGCCCAGAACCAATCCGTGAGTGTGATACGTGACTCCTTTCATCACAAAGCGTCCCACGCGCTATATACACAACAGCAAGTTAGCCACCTTCTGTAGTATCATCCACAAGGATTCCTGTGCCATCAGGGCAGTAGACAGCTTGCTCACAGCATATTGCACGGCAGTGAATGGCATGAGTGAGAGGAAGTTTTGCTCAAGACTTTCCTCCTCAGAGAGCTACACAGAGCCGACAGGGCCTCAGTTAAATGTCTTATCCAGAAGCAAAATCTGATTTTTTTTGCACTGCTGTCAATTAGAAGTAACTCCCTCATATAGTAGTGATGATACAATCAGGTTAGAAACTGGCCTCTAGTAAACACTATGGTATGTCTACACTTGTGAAGTTAAATCGACCTTGTTAAGTTGACTTAACAGAGTGGCTACACTTTAAGTTGACTTAAGTCAACCTTGTTAAGTCAACTTAACAGTAGACATAGCCGTCCACACTGGCATTAAGTCGACTTAATAAGGTCGACTTAGCGCTATTCCCCGTCCACACTGGCTTTAAGTCAACTTAAGAAGTCAGTTTAAGGCTTAAGTCGACCTTCAGAGGTGGTGTTATTAAGTTGACATAAGCTGTTATTAAGTCGACTTAAGGAAGCGCTTAAGTCGACTCAATAAAAGCCCAGTGTGGACACGGCTTTGTGTAGGTTGACTTAAGCGTCCTTAAGTCGACCTAAGTTGCCAGTGGAGACGCACCCGATAATGCGCACTGAGCCTGATTCTCTTCTCGTTTACATTGAGGCAATTCAAGAGTTAACTTCCCTGAAATCTAAAGAATTCTGCTGTATTTAGGGGAGAACTGGCACAATTTATCTAACTGGGAAGGATGAAGGCATGATTTGGCCCTTTTAGAACATGACTCCATAGTTTCAAAGAGTCTCGGGCTCAGATTTTGATCTTAGCGACTTGAGGAACACCAGAATAACATCTCTGAAGTAGCTGAAGCGTACTGAGATATGGGACTGGAGGCACGGCTTGTGGAAATTGGCCTGGGCTGATTTAAGTCGATGGAAGGTTGTAGCCTCTATTCTGACCTTCAATATTTCCAGTCGGATGCTCAAGAATCCAGTCCATGGCCCATCAAAGTCTGTAGGAGTCTTTCCGTTGATTTAACTGTAAATTAGATTGGGCCCTGAATCGTACCACCTCCCCAAAGTAGTCTTGATTTGTTCAGGAGGTGGGCAAGGAGGAAATCCCAATGATTTTAGCGCTATATGTAAAAGAGCTGTATGACTGCTCGGAGCTCCACTATGAAAGTGGAAACAAGATGGTTGAAAGCTTGTGGGTTAAGTTTAGGGGAGAATGCAACAAGGGCGATGTCATGGTGGGTGTCTGCTACAGACCGCCAGACCAGAAAGAGGAGGTGGATGAGGCGTTCTATGGTCAACTAATAGAAGTTTCCAGATCGTCGCAGGCCCTGGTTCTTACGGGGGACTTCAATTATCCTGATGTCTGCTGGGAAGATAATACAGCAGTGCACAGGCAATCCAGGAAGTTTTTGGAGAATATTGAGGACAACTTCCTAGTACAAATGCTGGAGGAACCAACTAGGGGCCTTGCACCTCTAGACCTATTGCTCACAAACAGAGAAGAATTGATCGGGGAAGTAGAAGTAAATGGCAACCTGGGCAGCAGCGACCATGAGATGGTAGAGTTCAGGATCCTGATCAATGGAAGGAAGGAAAGAAGCAGAACACACACCCTGGACTTCAGAAAAGCAGATTTTGGCTCCCTTAGGGAGCTGATGGGCAGGGTCCCTTGGGAGGCTAATCTGAAGGGAAAAGGTGTCCAAGACAGCTGGCTGTATTTTAAAGAAACCCTGTTAAAGGCACAGGAAGATAACATTCTGATGTGCAGAAAGAACAGCAAATGTGGACAGCGACCAGCGTGGCTTAGCAGGGAACTCTGCGGGGAGCTGAAACATAAAAGGGAAGCTTACAAGAAGTGGAAGCTTGGACAGATGACAAGGGAGGCGTATAAAGATATTGCTCGGGACTGCAGGGATAAAATCAGAAAGGCCAAAGGACAATTGGAGTTGCAGCTAGCAAGAGATGTGAAGGATAACAGAAAGGGGTTCTATAAGTATATTAGCAACAAGAAAAGGATCAGAGGTGGTGTAGGTCCCTTACTGAATGGGGCAGGCATCCTCGTGGAGGATGATGCGGAAAAGGCTGAAGTACTCAATGCTTTTTTTATTTCAGTCTTCACAGGGAGGGCCAGCTCCCAGGCTACTACACGGGGTAACGCGGACTGGAGAGAAGAGCGGCCCTCGGTGATGGAAAGTCAGGTTAGGGAACACTTAATGAAATTGGATGTGCACAAGTCCATGGGGCCGGATGAATTGCATCCGAGGGTGCTGAGGGAGTTGGGGGAAGTGATTGCAGAGCCGCTGGCCATTATCTTTGAGAACTCGTGGCGAACGGGGGTGGTCGCGGAGGATTGGAAAAAGGCAAATATAGTACCTATCTTTAAGAAAGGGAAAAAGAAGGATCCGGGGAACTACAGACCGGTCAGCCTTACCTCAATTCCTGGGAAAATCATGGAGCAGGTCCTCAAGGAATCCATCCTGAAACACTTGGAGGAAAATAGAGTGATCAGGAACAGTCAACATGGATTCACCAAGGGCAAATCATGCCTGACCAACCTGATTTCCTTCTATGATGAGATGACTGGATTTGTGGATGCGGGAAAAGCTGTTGACATGGTATATCTTGACTGTAGCAAGGCTTTTGATACGGTTTCCCACAGCATTCTCGTCAGCAAGTTAAAGAAGTATGGGTTGGATGAGTGGACCATAAGGTGGATCGAAAACTGGTTAGATCAACGGGCTCAGCGGGTAGGAATCAATGGCTCGATGTCTGGTTGGCAACCGGTAACGAGTGGAGTGCCCCAGGGGTCGGTCCTGGGGCCGGTTCTATTCAACATCTTCATTAATGATCTTGATGATGGAATAGACTGCGTGCTTAGTAAGTTTGCGGATGACACCAAGTTGGGGGGAATGGTAGATTCTCTGGAGGGCAGGGACAGGATCCAGGGAGACTTGGACAAATTGGAACACTGGGCCGAAAGAAACCTTATGAGGTTCAACAAAGACAAGTGCAAAGTCCTGCACTTAGGACGGAAAAATCCCATGCACTGCTACAGGCTGGGGACCGATCGGCTAAGTAGCAGCGCTGTAGAAAAGGACCTGGGGGTTATGGTGGACGGGAAGATGAATATGAGCCAACAGTGTGCCCTTGTTGCCAAAAAGGCCAATGGCATATTAGACTGCATCAGTAGGAGTATTGCCAGCAGATCGAGGGATGTGATAATTCTCCTCTATTCGACACTGGTCAGGCTGCATCTGGAATACTGTGTCCAGTTTTGGGCTCCCCACTACAGAAAGGATGTGGACAAATTAGAAAGAGTCCAGCGGAGGGCAACAAAAATGATTAGGGGGCTGGGGCACATGACTTATGAGGAGAGACTGAAGGAACTAGGCTGATTTAGTCTACAGAAGACAAGACTGAGGGGAGATTTGCTAGCAACCTTCAACTACTTGAAGGGTTGCTCCAAAGAGGAGGGAGCTAGGCTGTTCTCGAGGGTAACAGAGGACAGAACAAGGAGCAATGGTTTCAAATTACAGCTGGGGAGGTCAAGGTTGGATATTAGGAAAAACTTTCTCACTGGAAGGGTGGTGAAGCATTGGAATGGGCTATCTAGGGAGGTGGTAGAATCTCCATCTTTGGAGATTTTTAAGGCTCGGTTAGACAAAACCCTGGCTGGGGTGATTTAGGAGGAGTGGTCCTGCTTTTTAGTGGGGGGTTGGACTAGATGACCTTGTGAGGTCCCTTCCAGCCCTATTATTCTATGATTCTATGATTTTCTGCACGGGAGCCCATCATATGATGATACACTTTATCCTGAGGTACCTCAGGAGTATACAGCTGTAGTGTTGAATATTCCTGTGTAAAGCCTATGTGGGTTACCTGTAGAGTGTGGTACTACTCAGTGTGACTAGAGAGTGGAAGTAGTGAATTCCTAGCCTTCTCCACTGGCAGAGAGTGTGACTATCTTGACTTCTCTGTGGCCTGGAGATAATAGACTTAAACAGAAGTTTCCTCTTCTGATGGACACTCTGTTTGGAACATGGGAGTTCAGGCCTGGTGGGTGAACTGGTGTTAACTCATCTCACCTAAGACAAAGCATTAACCTCACATTTGTTCAGAGAGTGAAAAAAGGGCCCATCCTTTGATTCTCCCCATGGGATGAACTGCTTCCAAATGTAGAATGGAGACTTGCATTTCAGGGCGAAAGGGGTTACTTGGTGGAAACAAGATTGATCTCTGGCTCTCAGTATTTTCTAATTGAAGATTTTAATGTATCATCCGCTATCATCCACTTTGAACTCAGCTAGCTCACCCCCAAGTACAGTTGATATTGCTGAATAGCAATCCTCCAGAAAAGGCCTGTCTGTTCAGTGCCTTGTCCTAAAGAGGACTGAATCCCTGGGATACACGACTGCAACATGCCAGGGGAGTTCGTGAGCTGCACACCCTCTTTACTGAGCACGGGGGGTGGTGGACATTTGATCACAAATGATCCTTGCACAAAACACGAAGGACCCCCATACGAAGTAAGAGAGGCATGGCCCCATCACCTCCTTTAATTGTTCCCCCACCTGCCTGGTCTGTTGGCGGTACTGTGGCTGGTGGATAGGGGGGGTGTGATTAGGCATGTGCATAGGCCCATAGCAGGCTTAAAGCTCTGTGTCTGCCTGTCTCTCTGTGTAAGCCGCCAACCTACCTAGGCACATGTTCTCTCCTTTCTGGCTGGAGTAGATCAGCACCGACTCATTATTATGGAAACAGTTCATTGACAGAGAGGCAGGATTCCTGAGCTCTTTGGAAAAGCAGCACTATCTTTAATGACCACATTCTTCTGCTTCTAGCTTTACAGTCTAAGAATAACAATTTCATTGGCTTCTTGTCCCCTTCTGATAGCCCTCAAAGTAAGTGACTGTAATAGCTGTCAGAGCTGGGCTTACCATGTCTCAGCGGAGGCTGGAATAGCTTACTTTTCACGTGTGCTTTTTCACATTAGATTTCCCAGCTCTGTGTACAGAGCATTATGTATAAAAATCCAGGCTGGCAATTTCTTTCCTGAAGTGGCACTTTGTCCACGTGATTATTCCTAGTGATCCCTTTAGTGAGCTCGGGGAAGGGAGGGAAACTCTGGGATATCACAGGGACCAATGTGAGGAGATTGATGCAGACAGATTTAGCCAGAGGTAGGGTTATTTGTTTGACTTTGGAATCAAAACATGTGGGAGATTGCTGCCAACAGACTTCTAGTAATGCTTGCAAGACAGGAAGAAATAAAGGCACCACATGAAGAGAAAAAATGGCTTCATTCTTCATGGTGTGAGAAGAAATTATTTAATTCCTCGAAAGGTAGATTGCTGCCATAGAGACCTAGGCCCAAAGCTTTCGTATTGGTCGTTCCTAATAATACTCTAATTCTGGGATTCTGCTGAATGTGATGTAAAAGAGACAAGAATGGAGCATGATGAATTTGTATTGAAAAACAATCATGTAGTTTTTAAAAAAAGATGCATCACTGTTAATTGCATGTAATGGCATATTTGTTACTCCTCAAGCCAGTAATATTATGAAGCCAATTTAACAGAAGGGGAAACTTAGGCAGAAAGTTGCTCAAGCCACAGGGACAGCAACTAGGAGAGTCAGACTTGGAACTTAAGTATTCCTGGTTCCCGGGCTTCTGTTCAGACCACTTTGTAAAACAAATTCAGCTGCTCCATGCTTACAGCCATTGAGAGTGGTGGGGAAGTTCCTGAAACACAGGAAAACAGTCTGTTGTCTGGGCTGCTCCTCCTAAGGCTGTAGGGCTGGGTGGCAGAGGGAGGAAAGCCAGCAAACTCTTTTGTGATGTGTGGGGGGAAATGCATTCAGTGATTGACAACGTCACGAAGAACTGACAGCTGCTCTTTCTTGTGTCTTTGTGATACTGCCTAGGACTAAGGCATTTCCTTGAGGGAGCAGTAAAAATAAATGGAAGATGGTTGGGGCCACCTCCTTTCATTGTTCAGGAGACGCCCTGTTGTTGATGCCTCACAGCTCAGTGGTCTGTGTTGCTTTTCTTGTGCCAGAGGTAGCGTCAGATTTGGTAGCTTGCCTGGCAGGTTCCAGGGAAATGCAGGAGGAATAAGGAAAGCTCTAACCTGAGTCTCGTCCCCTGTACATTTGCGCTAACACAAATCGTTCATGATCAAACTTGCAAGTGAAAACGTTGCAGGTTTGGGGCTCTGCACGTGTCTTTGTTACGTTCTGCTCAGAATGAAGAGAGGGAGAATGATTTCTGGGAGAAAAGGCATGTCTGGAATAGCTGTTAGGTGCTTCCTGGGTATAGCTGTGTGCAGGGATATGTTGGATGAGTAATGACATCACCAGATGGGCAGTGTTCCACTGCAGAACTGATGATTGGTGGCATTAAAAAGGGAGAGGGAAGGTAGACTAATTTTAGAGCAGTGTGGTCTCGAGTTACAGCAGCAGGCATTGGGAAGCAGGACGCCTGGCTTCTATTCTCAAGTCTTGCACTGTCTCATTGTGTGGACAAGTTTGGACCAATCACTCTGTTCCAAGAGCTCTAACCTGGAGTGCTGGAAGGCTGTGTTGATTCATGTTTGTAAATCAGTGGGGGGAACCCTCGAGGAAGGACTCTGGAGAATGGCAAATTGTCCTTGTCTGGTAAGATGCCTATTTAACAGTTTTGTATTTACTAAGGCCAGTATATAGGGAGCATAATGGCACAATAAGGCATTCACAGAGCTGGACTCTTCAAGCCACATTGGGCACAAAATCCCAGGACCCCAGCCCTCAGTTGGCTGGGTTTCTCGAAAAGGGAAGTGCTGTCCAAAAAAGGAAAATTCCCAGATGACCCCAGCATTTTCAGTGGCCGCTGTGAATGAGAATATAGCAGCATCCAAGTATCTAGGTGAGTGTGCAGCATCCAAGTATCTAGCTGTGTGGCATGCAATGGCTGGAATCCTGTCTCAGCCTCAGAAAGCCGGGTGACCAGGAAGCCAGATGCGTTGAGGTGATTTCTTTTATTATTTCACTGAATTGGGCCTAATCCTCTCTGCCTGGTTTCTAGCTAAAACATGGGGACTTAGTGCACTTCCAGTGGTTACAGCAACCTAGAGGGAGTTTGGAAAACTCCTCGCTAATTCCAGACTCCTCATGTCCATCCCTCAAACTCATGCCCTAGAGTTGAGCAGCCCTGGAAGCGCAGACAAATTCAGAGCTGCTTCTGGGGCCAGTATGTAGTATGGGCTGAGTTCATTCCTTGTGTAACTTCACTGGGCTTCAGCAAAGCTCAATGACTTCGATGGGGTTACATCCGTGACTTGTTGGACCCATTATATGTTTCACAAAGTTAAACAGACTGTTGCTCAATCATCAGGCACATGGTTTCACCCCATGCTTTCATCAGAAGTTCAGTTTATCTTCGTTCTTTCAGTGCACAGCCCTGGACCTGAACAATTAAAGCCCTGATGGTAGTGCTCTGCTCTGAGGTACTTCAATCTTCATGCAAGTTTTAAAACTCATTTACAAATATTCATGCTGTCTCAGCCAGAAGTGAGCTCATGGGGGATTACTGGAGGGTAGATTCACACCTCAGCTTGCCACAAACTAAATGTTTGTCTAGACAAGTTGTAAGGCTACATCTACATTCAGGGTGCGTCTACACTTACAAATTAAGTCGATTTAAGGAGGCTTAAATTGACTTAATTTACTCCGCGTCTACACTGGGCTTTCCTTAATTCAACTTAAGCTGCTCCTCAAGTCGAATTAAGGAAAAGTTAGTTTGAATTAATAACACCTCGTTTTAATTCAAACTAGCGCTTAAGTCAACTTTATTAAGTCAACTTAAGCCAGTGGAGACGCGGAGTAGTGCCTAGGTGGACCTTTTTAAGTCAATTTAAAACGTTAAGTCGACTTAATAAGGTCAAAAAGGAGCCACATCTACACTTGAAAAGTTAAGTCCACTTCTGTTAAGTCGACTTAATAAAGTCCACTTTAAATCGACTTAAAGTCGACCTTATTAAGTCGACTTTATATAATCGACTTAACTTTTCAAGTGTAGACATAGCCTCAGAAAGTTAAGTCGACTTTATTAAGTCTATACAAGACTCTTAAGTCGACTTAAACGCAACCTTATTAAGTCGACTTAGACTCTCTGAGTCGACTAGATAGGTCAAGGGAGAGCCTCAGCTCCCCAGACTAGGGGAGCAGCAGCTCCAGGGAACAAGGGGAGCTGCTGCTCCCGGCATCCCCTGGGGAGAGCCAGTTGTGTGCAGCTGGCTCTCCCCAAGACTGGGAAGCTGCTCGCGGCTTGTTCCAGGGAGAGCCAGCCGCGCAGAGCTGGCTCTGCCCGAGACCGGGAAGCCACTCATGACTTGCCCAAGAAGTCTGTGGTGGAGCTGGGACCTGCACCCAACTTCAAGAGTTCCAAGTCAGTGCCGTAACCACCAGCCCATCCTTCTATTTATACATTGATTTCAGACACCAACACCCTTTGTGAACCAGGTTAAGTATTGTTATTCCTATTTACTGATTGGGAAATAAAAGACAGAGACGTGCCCAAGCTCGCTCAGCAAGTTACCAGCAGAAAGACAGCTCAGACCTTCTGAATTCTAGTGCGTTGCTCTAACCACTAGACAATGTGCCATTCTTGGGAATAGAGCTTTGCTGTGCGTTTTGAAAAGCATTGGCCTCTCTGTTACTTAAGTACTGAAGACTTATCAAAATCAAATGTGGATTTTTTTTTTGTTTTCATTTTTTTTTTAAAGACATCAAACCATTTCCAAAAAAAATAAGCACAAGTTATTTGTTTTGGTGCAGTATCCTGTTTACTCTGGCACAGGCAAACTTTCCTTCTCATTCTCATCTGATGGCAGTCACCCCACCCAGATTGCAAGCAGCGTTCAGTATTTTTTCCAGCAGCAGAAGCATCTGACTCTTTAAACGCCTTCCTTGACCCACCACTTTACACAGCTGAGTTGTTATCCTGGGAGTTCTTTATTCCTTTTTATTTTATGGAAATGAAAATTAGTGATGTGTAATTGCTCACTGGAGGTTTCTTTACCTCTGCTTGGGCTGTCTTGTCTACCATCTGCTTCTCAGCTAGAAGCAGCACCTTTGTATATGGAGGAGAAGTCAGTCAATGCCCTTTTCATACTATTACAGCAGACACGCCTAAAAAGATGTAGGGCATACATCCTTCTACATTAATCTCTGCTTATGTGACTGTATCAATTAAAAATAACACCTGCTGTGGCAGTAACCCTTATGGGTTGATAAATAACAAAAATGGTTTAGCATCCTGTCAAAATAGCATCCTGTCAATATCTCTCAGGGTCTCCCACAATGCCACGTGTTCCTTGTTGTGGTGTGCAGCAGAGGTTTCTGATGCAATGATAAACAAGTGCCTAACCCACTGAGTAGAAGTCCATTAAGAAGGAGAAAAAGAAATTACATTTCCCACGGTGTTTACACAGTTCAAGCATTTGCTGTAAAGGAGCATTCTTTCTCAAGAGCATCTGCAGTGTTGGTCACTTGAGCACTGAGTTTTGCTGCTAGGTCAGGTGAAGCACACAGGGTTTTGCCTCTGCTGAGCATTCACTGTCCTTCTCATTTGTAAAGCCATTGCTACATGAGTAGGCACCCTGATGTTTACAAAGACTACCTCTAGTGCAGGGATGGACAAAATTGGCTCACGGCTAGGCGCTAACAATTTTACTTTTGGTTGCCAGAGAGCTCTCCTCCATTACGTTTCTGCAGTAGGCTACTAAAACTGGTCACCGTGATGACCAGAAACATTGATTTGTCGAGGCGTGCTCTAGTGTTAGCGTGTGAGCATTTTTCTTCGTGTCTGTTAGGCCTGGTCTGCAGAAAGATTGTGTCACAGTATAACCATGTCAGGTAAATGGGGGATTTTTTTTTTTTACCAAAATAGTTTTATAATAGAGCCCCTTGTGTGGATGCATTTGACAGTATAAAAGTGTTCATACTCCTTCTTCTGCCCGAATTCAGTATGCCAGCATATGGACCTTTATACTGGTATAATTGCATTCACGCAAGGTGGAATTTACCACCTTAAACAGGATTAATGTCATTAAAGCCATACAACTTTGGTGTGTATGATGGACCTTGGTCTTTTTAAAATGGTTTTTCTTAGTGTCAGAAAGATCATGGATATTTTCATAAGCAGCTTGTGATTTGGGGTTCTCGGTTTTGAGGGTCCAACTTGAGGTACCTGATTTTCAGAGGGTGGATGCTCAGCATTGTCTGAAAATCAGGCCTTCTGAACGGCTCAAGTCAGGCCTCCCAATCTAAAGCACCCAGAATTATTAAACAGTTTTGAAAAATTAGGCCTGTGTCTAAGGGCCCTGATCCTACAAAAACTTATATACATGCTTAACTTAAAGCATATGAGTAGCCCCTTGGACAGGACTGCTCATGTGCTTTAAGTTAAGCACATGCATGAGTTTTGGCAGGATCAAGGCTTTAGTGATAAATAATTTGTGGTCAGGTTTCTAATGATAAATTATTTACCTGCTGCAGCTCTTTCTCATGCTCTCCTTTTTTTCTTCTCCTAGGTTTATGCCTCTGCTAGAGCCGTCTCCTCCACAGGTTTCCCCAAGCAGTCTGTCTGTCTCTGAGGTTACAGAGGTCAACAGGGCATATTCCCAGGGAGTGAGCCGCTACGACCTGGATGAGATTGATGCCTACTGGCTGGAACTTGTGAACATGGAGTTCAGGACGATGGGTAGGTGATGTTATTTCTCTGCTTGCCTGGGAGCACACAGAATTGGTATGGTGCCTTATTAATTATGAAAATTAGAAAGGCCGAGGCCTTCAGCACTGCTTTCAAGCAGCAGAGCAAGGAGGTTGATTTACAGAACAGATAACGGAGTCCAGACTCTGGACTCCCACTGTCGCATTGTAATTTCAAGACCATCTCCAGCTTCATCTGTATTACTGCTCCCCAAAGCATTGGACCACAGGAAGTGCCCCTTGGCCGGAAGAGGCGAAGGAAAGGTACCACACCAGCATCTACTCGTCTTCCCTTGACTCTCAGCAAAATCAGCTGTTCACCTGTCTTCTTGCCAAACTGACACATGGAGTCGGAGGGAAGAAACAGCATGATTTCAGTCAAAATATATACATCTGAGGAATAGTGGATGTGGGGTGCCTCTCGTTTTCCCGTTGTCTTTTCTTGGCAGAGCATGGTATTGCTAGCACACCTGTTGATTTATAACACTGCACAGTTTTAGTCCATTTCAGTTAAACAGAAGTAACTGCATTGGGAATTAGCGCAATAACGTTTATGATGTTTAGCTGGGCAAATTTATGAGCACTAAAACTGGGTGGTACCATTGTCAGAACTGGTGTAGCTCAGTGTACAGGGACTTTCCAACCCTGGTTGGGTGAGGGTTACTCTCTTGGGATTACAACAGAGTCCTGTGGCACTTTTAAAGACTAACAGATTTATTTATCGCATGAGCTTTCGTGGGAGAAAATCCCACTTCGTCAGACGCTTTGAAGTGGGATTTTCTCCCACGAAAGCTCATGCGATAAATAAATCTG
>ML685834.1:1923104-2116095 GCA_007922175.1 Pelusios castaneus
GCTACCCCTTTGGAATTTCTCTTGGGATTGCAGTCATTGAGCTAAGAATAGCAGACTACCAGCAATTTGAGTCTAAAGAGTTAGCTTTTCCCGACAGTGTTTGGAATTTACTGACATAAAGTGCTACTCCCGGAGATAGTAATCTACAAGGGAGAGACTAGATGTGATATAAAAACCTTCATAAACAGAATCACACATTGCTTGTTAGGAAAGACGTGTTCACACGTTCGATTCATGATCTAAATTCTTTATTGTTTTATACACTGTGAGAGGCTCTTAACTTCAGTGGGACCACACAGAGGATAAATGAGATCAGAATTTGGCCCCACATATTTGCCGATCTTTTGTTTTCTTGTTTTCTGTGAATCTCTGCTCCTTTAACCAAGTAATGTTTTATTAGTCAGATTTTGCGATCATTATCACCATGTGCGTAAGAGAATTCCAGCCATGTTTTTGGTGCCTGCTTGGCGATGTTAAACCTCCATGGCATTAGTGGATGGCAAACAGCCTCGCCCAGGTGAGCAGGGTCCATCCCATACATATGCGCTGTTTTTCCCACAGGTTTTGAAACACCGATGATTTAGGCCAAGTCTTTACCCTAAATAAACAATACAGTCATAGGATTCATGCTAATCAGCCCCAGTATGAAATGTTGCTGTTTGTCTTCAAAGGAACTGTACTTCCTCTCACTCACATGACGTTTCTGAGAAACCAGAGTGTATATCACATGGCGCATCCTTTCTGACTCTGCTGGATTGTTAGCATCGTTTCTCTTCACACCCTTTCGCAAGCTTGGTTGCTGTGCAGAACACCGCTTGGGGTCAATGATTGCATCTCCTCTTCCTATTTCTTCTTGTAAGTGTATCAAGGGCTTGTGGAAGGTGTGCGTTAAATCTGACTTGCTTCATTATTTCTTCCAAGTATTGGGTTACAAATACAGTATCTTACAGGATGTTCAGAGCTTCCCCACTGATTGCAGCTTGCAGGAAGACTGAGATGAGAATGCTGAATTCACCGTTTGGGGAAGAAAGGGCACCGAGGCTATGTCTACACTTGTAATTTTAAGTCGACTTTAGCTAAGTCGACTTAGCATGTCCACACCTAAATTTAAAGTCGACTTAGGGGGGAACTTACAAAGTCGACCTAGAGCGTCCGCACTGGATGCCTAGGTTGACTTGTAGGGGCTAGGGGGACCTTGGGCAGGTCCACGGAGCCAGGGGGGCACCCCTTGCCCAGTGCCAAAGAGCTCAGCCTTTGCCCCATTGTACCAGGGTACAATGGGGCAAAGGGAGACAGGGATCCTGTCAGGGCATAGGGGCAGGGTGGGCAGGCGTCTGCCCTGCCCTTTGGGGGGCATGCCAGGCACCCCCTATGCCTCCCATCCCTCCAGCAGGGAGGGCAGTGAGTGAGTCCTGGAGTAGCCCTAAATCGACTTAGGGCTACTCCAGGTCTACACTGGGTTAAGTCGACTTTAAAAAGTCAACTTAAGCCTGAAGTCGAACTAAAAGGAGGTTTAATAAAGTTGACTTAATTTTCATTGTCGACTTTATTTTCCTTAAGTCGACTTAAGTAGCTTGCTTAAGTCGACTTAAGGAAAGTGTCGTGTAGACGCAGAGTAAATTAAGTCGAATCAAGTTTCAGTCGACTTAATTTACAAGTGTAGACGCACCCCGAGGCACTACCATAATGCCACAAGCAAAGTGGGTCCCTTGCTTATCTAGGAGTTGCAGGTTATCGTTAATCTTGCATCTTCCAAGGTTTAATATTTTAAATTAGATGGCTCGTTTTACCAATAGAATTGCAGCAAGATAGACGCTGAATTTAAAAGAGAGAGGTTAGAAAGGGGAGCTGCTCGTTGGAGTAGCCCATAGATAGTGCACATATTACAGTTGTTTCTTATTATTCCCAAGAGGCCTGAATTGCAGCCCCGTCAGAGTCCACAACCCAAACGTTCATCGTCGGAGGGGTTTCTGTAGAGACCCTGAGATACACCCACACCATTCCTCTGCCTCCACCGCACCTCCAGTCCTTGACGAGCCAGACAATGGGAGAATTGGACTGGCTTGCATGGAGAAGAAGAGTGGTCCAGTGAATGGAGCACTGATCTGGGAATCAGGAGATTGACTCTGTCACTAACCTTTGTGGCCTTGGGCAAGCTTCTTCACTTGTCAGTGCATCTTTGTGCCCTCTGACCTTTCGTCTGTCTTGTTTATTCAAGTAGTAAGCGCTTCTGGGCAAGGACAGTCTCTTACTGTAGGTCTGCATAATAAGTCCCTGATCTCACCTAGACTTACCGCTCAGGTTCTGTCACCAGAAAAGTTATCAGGCTGTGGACACAGTGCGTCACATACAAAGTATTTAATGACAAAGAAAAAGACATCATGATCCAGGGCTGACTCTTGGGGAATCATGGAAGGTAGAGCTGGAAAATACCTATGAGATCATCTCGTCCATTCCTCTGCCAGTGTTCCATAGAGTGTATTTCTAATACCTGTTTTAGATTACCCAAGAGATGGGATTTGATCACTGAGATCAAATAAACCTTCCCAATAACAACTACAGAGATCTGTAGTTAGCTGGGCACCTTCTGAGCCAAGTAAGCAGCTTTCCTGAGAAACAAAAAATGATCAGTTTAAATGTAAAGTCTAGTAATTGATCATATAAAAAGTGTTGTCATTTTAAAAAAACCCTTCCTTTGTCATGAGCACGTCAGTAACCCGCTACTGTACTCTGTAGAAATGTACTGTTTAAAGAGCTCCTATCTGATAAAGATGAGCTCAACATTTAAGTGTGTCTGAACGTTTAATTCATTGGTGCTGCAATGTGAGATAATAAAGGAAGTGGATCTAAAGTCATTTAGATCAGACATTGGACCAGATTTATGTATAGGACATTATAGACAGCACAAGAGCATTCATTTTAGTGAGAAGCCGTGCCATAAGTCTTTGGCTTTGTAATAAGATTTCACTCTGTATGTTGTGATCTCCATTAAATTCAAAGCTATTGTAGGATTGTGGCTAGAGAGACTTCAAAGTCTCAGACTGAAAAGTCCCTTGACTGTGATAGACACTTCACACATGCTCACGCAAAATCTTAGAGAAATTCCTTAAAATGTTGATGCCTGGATCAATCTTGCTGAAGGCAATATGATCATTTCTAAGTTTTCCCTTGACTTAATCTATACAGTATACATATTGCTGATATATGTTCACTTTGGACTCTCCCAAAGGATCTTGAGATGGTCTTTGTTATTTTAGAGACAGCAAGAAGTGTCTGGGTCAGATTAACTCCTGGTGTAACGTAAGCCGTGATGGGGGGAGAGGGAGAATTCATCGTAATATGTGTAAGATATGTCTATGTATTAATTAGAACACCTCAGTTTAATGGAGGTGAAATCCATCTTACTGGATTGAACTGAGATCAGTGGAGTTACGCCGGGTGAATTCTCCTTAGCTGGCCAAGTTCTGCTGATCGGTATGAGAATGTGCATCTCCCACAGACTGTACAGAATTTATACCTGAGGAATCATAGAGGGCTGTTAGCTGGGACCTCAGGCACCTGCCCTTCACCTGTTGTTTCTCAGATGAGAGCCTGGAAAATATGTAGTCCCATGTAGGCCCTGGGGCTTGAGAGCCACCTCTCTCCCCGTATGAGAGTAGGGGTTCTGTTGGTGTACATCAGTGGGACTGATGACAAGCCATTCTCCTTGAAGAGACCTTGACGTTGGATCTTACTCCCCCACCTTTGCTGTGAGCAAACCTGGAGTGTTTCCTCACGATTCACACAGGACAGCCTCAGTACTTGATGATATCACTCCATTAAGCCATCCCATCCATTCGGAGCCCCTTATTATCAACATAATATACATACCTGTGTTATCATTAGCTTTCATGGGTCATCTCAGTTTACCCAGCAGACTTTGTCTGGCAGTTGTTGAGTGTAATGACTCTGCCACACCTCAGTCATCTGGTGCACAGCCCAGACTCGGCTCATAACTTCTCCCAGCTGATTTCCAATCCATTGCACAATCTCCAGTATGGAATAATTAACCATTATTTATCTCTTTGGGAGGGGCAACAGAGATTAAAGTGAGTGGGAGTTCACTGCGCCACCTCTGCCTACGTACAATTGTCTTCGTCACTGCACTTGTAGTAACGGTAACAGCTGATTAGAGACATGACCAGTAATTCTCTCACATGAAGCAAACACTTTTCCCGTGAAAAGAGAAACCGTCTCCCAGCAAATGGAACAGAGCATAAGGCTTTAGAGAAAGATTCCCAAATATGCATTCAAAGTAGGGACATAAAACAATTGATGGGTTGAGTCTTTTGGGCTTTCACTGCTGCACTGGGCACTGTCTCCTACCTTATTTGTATTCCTCATTAGATATGATTTTAATAATCAGCATTTTTAAAATGATATAATAATTGTCTTTTGGGGCCTAACTTTTATTCCCGTAGACCCTGAAAGGAATATACGGTAGCCAGAGTCTTACACTCCTAGTTAAGATAGCTGTGCGACTTTCTTTCTGTGCCCCAAACAGCAAGGGAGTCAAGTTACTCACCTCAGAATGAAGAAAACTAATTTGATTTTTACATCGTTTGAACTTGTGGTTGAGGGTGTTGACGTGTTCTACGCCTGAGGGATAAGCTCCCAAGCCACTGCTCCGTCTAAGGCTTGCAGTTTGTGGGGCATCAGCTGTGTGCTATATCAGATTAAAATGCCATTGTCCCAGGGAACACCACTGTCTCGCATAGCACCTTTCATCTGAGAACCTCACAGCCTTTAGAAACATTAGGTCCAACTTCAGTAGAGCTCCTCCCAGATTACAGTGGTGTGGAGGAGTGGAGAATCCACCCTGGTGAGTCTCAGGACAGCCCTGTGAAATAGGCATGGTTTATTATCCACTTTCAGGAGCTGAGCGATACACTCGGGAGTAGTGGTGGAGTTAGAAATCAAACCCTGGTATTTTGACATACAACCCCCTTCACATCACAGTGGTTCTTCCATTTGTTGTCTCCTGGGCATTTTTTGACCTCACTTACCCTAGTGTAACCCCATTGATTTCTCTGGCATTTATCCTGATTTTCCCTGAGGTGAATGAGAGCAAGATCAGAATCTCTTTTTTTTTCCCCCTGCTCATACATTTGGGAGTAGGATTCTCCTGTCTCTGTGGATGAAGATACTGAGAAGCCTTCTGTCCCTACCATACAGTACGTCTCACATACTCCACTACCAGTGGAATGGGAGAGCCCCTGACCCTTTTGTAGCAGGTTCCATTTCCTTGAAATGAAAGACCAACTTCTCCCTTCTAATTGCCTTCCCTCCAGCCTGCTGCCATAAGGGATTGCTAATGTACAAAGACTTTGACTGGAATCCTCTGCTAGCCATCTACTGTTAATGGCAGTAATAGACTGTTTACCTCTATGTAATCCATATAGAGAACTCCCACATGGTGTGGTTTCCAAAGATGTTCCGCTCTGCATCTGAATCCAGGCTTGCGGTACTTGTTGTTAATCAGTTGAGAAAGCTTATCTCCATTAATAATTCAGGCTCTGTTTGTTTGGATTTTTGTTTTAGAGAAATCTTGCCAGTTTGGGGCTGTTTTATAACATGGCTGTACTGCAGCCCACAAAAAACATTCATGTACGAGTTGGGGGATGGGTGCTTTACTGAGGACATAAGCTCATTGCACAATCAGTTTAAGGGTGGACTCGTTTGATGCTAATAGAAAAACTAGCAAATCCTCCACCGCTTCTCATTGTATTAACAATTTACAAGTGCAAGCCAGCAATACACAAAGTGGGTGCATATTTACTGTGCAGAAGTATCTCGAGAACAGATTTAGGGCCAGATGCTGGTGTTGGTTACATCAGTGTCATTCTGGATTAACTCTCTTGGTATAAATGAGAATGGAAAGTGGCTTTTCTCTGTTTACTATTCACAGCCAACAGAACACATGCCATCTTACAAAGGGATTTGATTGTTTTTTTTTAATTTCAGTCATCGGGATGAATTACTAATGATGATGATGATGACACTAGGGACCTAAAGGCCCGACTTGAGTTTGCAGCCCCATTGTGCTTGGCGCTGTTCACACATGTAGAAAGACACAGGGCTTGCCCTAGGAGCTTGCAGTCTGAATAAACAAAACAGATACAATGTGAGAGGGGAAACACAGAGGGTGCATCTACACTTGTAAATTAAGTCGACTTAATTTACTCTGCGTCTACACTACACTTTCCTTAGACTTAAGGAAAAATTAAGTCGACTTTGTTAAACCTGCTTTTAAGTCGACTTTCTGCTTAAGTCGACTTTCTAAAGTCGACTTAAGCCAGTGTAGACATGGAGTAGCCCTAAGTCGACTATAAGTTGACTTAGGGCTCTCCAGGACTTCCCCACTGCCCTCCCTGCCAGGGTGGGTGGCACAGGGAGAGCCTGGCATGCCCCCCCCACAGGCCTGCCCCTATGCCCTGCCAGGGTCCCTGTCCACCTTTGCCCCATTGTACCCAGGTACAATGGGGCAAAGGCTGAGCCCCCTGGCACTTGACAAGGGGTGCCCCCCCCCTGCCACCGTGGACCTATCCCAGGTCCACCTAGCCCTACAGGTCGACCTAGGCATCCAGTGTGGACGCTCTAGGTCGACTTTGTAGGGTCCCCTCAAAGTCGACTTAACATTTAAGTGTGGACATGCTAAGTCGACCTAAATTAACAAGTGTAGACATAGCCAGAGAGAGGCGAAGAAAAGAAAGATACTTAAAATGATAATGCGAACTAATTTTGTGTGAAAATAGCTTCGGCCTTTAAGCTTATCTCACCAAAGCCTTTTCAGGAATTGAGAAGTATTTGCAGGTAGCTGTTCCATAAGCCAGTGCCAGAGGTGAAATGCAGTGATCCCCTGGAAATGAAAGCATTAGATAATTTAACTCCTTATAGAGACGGACAGTGTTAGCTTGGCCAGTAGGTTAGGAGAGTCTGCAGTCATTAGTGGAAATGTAGATTTTACCCACCTTAGTTTTATTAGTTTCCAGCACAGTCCGTTTTTCTGTATAGTTGTTTCTTATTTACATAAACTCTTTAAAATAATTGCATCAGTTTCCAACAATATTCAAAGTCTCGAAGCTTCAAGGGATGAAGTAGCTTTAATGAGAAGTGCCCCAGGACAGCTCCACACGTGCAAAGCCTTATTGTAGAAAGACAGCAGATTATAAAGTGGCTTCTAAAGCACTTCGTCATCATCTGAAATTTGAGTAATAATTGATGTCAGTGGGTGGCAGAAAGGGTGGTAATTGGTTCCTGTAAATCTTTTAAGTGCATTAGCAGGATATGACTAAAACAAAATATCTGGAAGTTTTGTCGCATGTGTTTAAAATCATAGAATAATAGGGCTGGAAGGGACCTCACGAGGTCATCTAGTCCAACCCACTGCTAAAAAGCAGGACCACTCCCCCTAAATCACCCCAGCCAGGGTTTTGTCTAACCGAGCCTTAAAAATCTCCAAAGATGGAGATTCTACCACCTCCCTAGATAGCCCATTCCAATGCTTCACCACCCTCCTAGTGAGAAAGTTTTTCCTAATATCCAACCTTGACCTCCCCAGCTGTAATTTGAAACCATTGCTCCTTGTTCTGTCCTCTGTTACCCTCGAGAAAAGCCTAGCTCCCTCCTCTCTGGAGCAACCCTTCAAGTAGTTGAAGGTTGCTATCAAATCTCCCCTCAGTCTTGTCTTCTGTAGACTAAATCAGCCTAGTTCCTTCAGTCTCTCCTCATAAGTCATGTGCCGCAGCCCCCTAATCATTTTTGTTGCTCTCCGCTGGACTCTTTCTAATTTGTCCACATCCTTTCTGTAGTGGGAAGCCCAAAACTGGACACAATATTCCAGATGCAGCCTGACCAGTGTCGAATAGAGGGTAATTATCACATCCCTCGATCTGCTGGCAATACTCTTACTGATGCAGCCTAATATGCCATTGGCCTTTTTGGCAACAAGGGCACACTGTTGGCTCATATTCATCTTCCCGTCCACCATAACCCCCAGGTCCTTTTCTACAGCGCTGCTACTTAGCCGATCGGTCCCCAGCCTGTAGCAGTGCATGGGATTTTTCCGTCCTAAGTGCAGGACTTTGCACTTGTCTTTGTTGAACCTCATGAGGTTTCTTTCGGCCCAGTGTTCCAATTTGTCCAAGTCTCCCTGGATCCTGTCCCTGCCCTCCAGAGTATCTACCATTCCCCCCAACTTGGTGTCATCCGCAAACTTACTAAGCACGCAGTCTATTCCATCATCAAGATCATTAATGAAGATGTTGAATAGAGCCGGCCCTAGGACCGACCCCTGGGGCACTCCACTCGTTACCGGTTGCCAACCAGACATCGAGCCATTGATTCCTACCCGCTGAGCCCGTTGATCTAACCAGTTTTCGATCCACCTTACGGTCCACTCGTCCAACCCATACTTCCTTAACTTGCCGATGAGAATGCTCATATGCAGATTCTCTGATGATGATGATGATTATTTTATTTATTGGTCACATTTTTTATTAAAGTTCCATTTGTAAATTGGTTCATAAAAGATCAACATACGATGACCAGGTATTTTAAGCATGCTGTCGTAGATGGGTAGTTTGGGTTGTAGATGTTATAAACATGTAAGAGGAAGGTCTAATTGACAGTTTTAAGTCATAGTTCTAACCAGTCTGTTCACCTAATAGAGCCTATATGTCTATCGCAATTGGTTAATCAGTTATTAGAACATTTTTTATTCATTAGCCCCTTTATAAATGAGAGCACTTTATTAGTTGGTGTTTCTCTGCCTTGCATCATAGTCCTATCTGAGCACTTTTCAGTATCCCCAAGAAGGAAGAAAATATTGTTACTCCCCTTTTTTACAAACAAGGAACTGCGGCACATGTCATTTATGTGACCTTTCTACAGTCGCATGTGAATTTTGTGACACAGCCAGGGAAAGAATCCATACCTCTTGAATCCAGTGAACGACTTGACCATATGGACACTGAGGCCATGTCTACACTAGAAAATTGTTCCACAATAAGTCTTCGCGCTATAATAAATGCGTTGTATTTATAGCGCAATTGTGCGTTCACACTGTGCTCCTTATAACGCAAAGGAGTGTCCACGCTATTCTTTGCATTTCCACAAGAAAGAGCATTGAATTGTGGACATCTAGCCCACCATGCAACTCGTCAGCTTCCAGCGCTAGGAACCCTGGGTAGAGGGAAAGGAGCTCTGAGTACTGTGGGTAAATTTACAAGTTCCCCTGGGACGCTGTGTTTCCTTCTCATCATTCACTGTAGCTACTAGCAACTTGCGCCCTTTTTCAACATTGCCCCAGGAAAACTGGAGAAAATTCAGACATTCCCGGGACTCACAGGAGAGAGGGCCCAGTCTCACCAGAGCAGCGGAATCCAAGCAGAAGACCAGAGTGGTCAGGCTTGGAATTCTGGGACATTTCCGGAGGCCACTTATTGCAGAAGAAAATTCCGTCAGTGTTCACACACACTTTATAGTGCAATAGCTGTTCTGCAATAGGAGTTCTGACTCTCACACAAGTGGTATTATTGTTCTGGTATAACAGGGCACTTGTAACACAACAAGGAGCATTCAGGTGTGTACGGTGGGCTTGTTTTTCTGCAATAAGACGGCTCATTTTGCAATACTATCTAGTGTGCCTGACTGGGCTGATGGTTCCAAACCTGCCTAGGCAATTTAGATGCACAGCTTCCATTTTAATTAATGGGAATTATGAACCTATATCCCCTCGAGTGCTTGGAGAATCTCAGTCTACATCATCCTCATTGCACAGTTGGATCATTCAATAACTAAAATTCTATTCACCAAACAGCTACAGAAATGAATTTTGATAAGAAACTAACCAATTGAATACACAGCACTTGGGCAGTACTTTTCATCTGCAAATTGCTTTAATTCCCACAACATTGCTGTGGGGTAACTAAGGATCATTATTCCGGCTTTACAGATGAAGACACCAAAGCTGACAGTTTTCTGAGTGATTTGCCCAAGGCCAGAAGAGCTGGGTGGGATTAGATCTCATGAATTTCTGGCTTCCAGTTCTGTGGATGAACACTCCTTTGCTGTTTCATATGGGAATGTATGCTTTTCCATTTCTAATTTATCAAAAATTATAATAGACCCAGGAGCAACAGTTGAAACTGTTTCACAAAACATTTCTGAAAAATATGGGGTGGGACAATAAATAGATGCTGAGGGCTATTGTTTTTGAATCAACCAATGGTACAGACTGTTGTCTTGAAGACTAAGAACATAAGATAGCCCTACAGAGTCAAAGCAATTGTCTATCTAGCCCAGAATCGTGTCTTTCAACACTGGCAGGTGTCAGATTCTTCAAAGGGAGTGAACAGAAAAGGGCAATTTATTGAGTGATCCATTCTCTTTTGTCCAGTCAGAAGTTTAGGGACGCTCACCGCACAGGGTTGCGTCCCTGACCATCTTGGCGAATAGCCGTTGATGGACCTATCTTCTACAAATGTATCTAGTTCTTTTTTGAACCCGTTTATACTTTCGACTTTTAAAGCATCCCCCTGCAATGAGTTCCACAGGTTCACTGTATGTTATGTGAAGAAGTACTTCCTTATGTTAATTTTAAACATACTGTCATTGGGTGGCTTGTGGTTCATGTATAGGTGAAGGGATAAATTATACTTTCTAATTCACTTTCTTCATACCATTCATGGTTTTATAGACCTCTCTCATACAACCCCCACCCCGATCTTCCCTTTTCGACGCTGAACAGTTTCATTCTTTTCAGTCATTCCATATATGGAAGCTGTTCGTTAGCCTTGATCATTTTTGTTGCCCTTCTCTGTACTTTTTCCAATTCTAATATATCTTTTCTGAGATGGGACAGCCAGAACTGCACACAATATTCAAGGCGTGGGCGTACCGTGGATTTATATAGCGACATTATGATATTTTATGTTTTATTATCTATCTCTTTCCTAATGGTTTCTAATGTAGCGTTAGCTTTTTTTGACTGATTTTTTGTTCATCAGCTCTTTTATCTTCTAATTTGCTCCATAGGGTAAAATGATTTATTTTTCAGTAAATTGATTTTAGTGGAATACACTTTCGTTGGAAATCACAGTTTTACAAAAGGTGGCTCCTCCTGCTAAATTCTTTTTCCCCAACAATATCAAGTAAATTCAGGAATACAGAAAGGTAGATAAGTATTTTAGCAAAGGAATGGCACTCTTCCACATACAGTATATAAGGGAATGTGTCTTGTAGTAACACTGGGTCGGGGAAGCCTGAAGTTCTGAGATCTATTTCAACCTGTGCTACTGACTTGCCCTGTGACCTGGGATGAGTTACTTTACTTCTTAGACTCGTTTTCCCTCCTTGTATAAATGAGCAAATAATATTTATCTACCTTATTTACACATCCTTAATGAGTGTGTGTAAAATAGTTTGAGAACTTCAGCTGAAAGTTGCTACATCCCTACAAGTGCAAAGTATCGTTACTCCACTGTTTTTGGTGGTCGTTAGTCGCCACTCCAAGAAGCTCTGACCCCATTAGCCACAGAGTACCTTTCTCCCACTTCCTTCAGAGTCCAACAAGGAGACGATGGCTGACCTCACAGTGAAGCGAAAGAGCCAGTACTACTTATGGTTTGGCCTGTAGGGGCTTTTATGAGAACTCAGCCTCTGGTCTCTCCACAGAAACTGGATGTATCATCTCAGCCAGAAGTGTGGTAACCCACAGCGCTGGAGCCTCCAGGATCTGATGGGGATGAGGCAAGAGGTTAATTCTAGTAAAAGAACACAATGGGAATCTGCTAGCGGTGTAGATGTGTGGGTCGGAAGAAAATGAGGGTTTATAGCAGAGGTCCAGAAGGCACATATAAGAGGAACAGCCTCTTGTTAGGAGTCGTCCATAGAACAGGCATGTCTTGTCCTTTCCTAAGTCACCTCTGGAGACCTCCTGGAGTGAGTTACAGTGTGACAAACTCTCCACTTCTTCCATTTCCCTCTTTCCCTGCTATGGGATGCTTGGTTTGGTTGGATGCATGATATCCGCTTTCTCCCCCTGGCCTGTGCAGTGGTATCCCAATTTGGGAAGGAAGAGGCCATCAGCTTTACCTGTCATTGTGGACTGCCATAGGAGAACATGGAAACTACTTTTCCACTTTCATAGCTTCTGAAATAATCATCCCGTCAGAGGGTGAGGTTCCTGCCACTACAGAGAGGGAAGGAGTCAGGGCCATTTTCCACCTAGAAGAAGTGCCAAGCACATGATTCTGTAGATCTTTCTACAAGCTAATCCACACGTATGCCAGAGGAGGGCAGGATGTTGTGCCAGCACCTACAGTGGGTGGTCAGCTGAAGTCACCTGCTGGTAATGGGACTGTAAAGGCATGGTAAGGGCCTGTATTTGCTGGGACCACAAGATTAAGACAGCCTTGGAGGCCTCATGTAAGACAATTCTGATGGGGCCCATTCCCACGGATTTGGAGGAGGAAGATGGGGCCGCCACTGAATCCTTACAGCCCCAAATCCAGGAAGTTCCTGCAAGGGGAAAGGAAGTGTTTATCCTCATCTTCTGCCTATTCCCCACATGGAAGCCATTATGGCCATTTATACAAGCACCCTCATGTCCACCGGTGTATTTTAATAGGGTAACTTTACTCTATATCTCTTTCATTCAGTCAGTTAGCTAATAGCTAGGAATAGGTGATCCTGAAAAGCTTTGTAGGTTCATTTCAGCTCATATCAGTATGCCGAAGTTCTAGTGACTCATAGGAATAGTGCCAAATTTACTTGGTCTATAAATAGAGCCTAGCTAGAAATTCCATGAGGACACCCATCACTTATGGCCATCACCAACATACTCGGTGTTAAAGTATCTGAGGAGGGGATTCCAGTGGCCTCATGGAAAGTGTAATGGTCATGGAGTCTTTTACCTCCTGGTTAGTGCTTTGAATATGACCCCAGTCTGGCAGTGGTTATGTGGACATGAAGATTAAACTTACACCTCCTGACATGGTCCCTCTAGGTCAGGGTGAAGGCCCTTTGTGGGAGCAATGTAAGGGAAACCTTCAGAGTTACCAGCTGTGTTGCACCTGCTCTGAATAAGCAGAAGGCTTCATTTTCTATTGCAGCACTTTTCACACAAGCATCAAGTCTACTGATTTCAGTAATTAGATGCGTAAATATGAAATAATTCCATGGACTTCACTGGACTTATTTAGTATCACCAAAATCAGAAACATTCTCCTTTTTCATCATGCCATATTGAAAATAAGGGTATCAACATTACATACAACATGGGATATTTTAGTTGGATGTTTTTTGGTTTTTTGCTGGCCACTCCATACAGAGAACAACTTTCTCCTTTGATGAATGGAGTTTAATAGTGACAGCTTTGTATAATGCAGAAGAAGATAAACGGGGCATAAATGGACAAAGAACTTCACCCTCTGGCCCTGTTTAGTGGTTCATAAATCATTAACCACCTCATACCCATCAAGTACAATTGTCACATCAATACGTTCTGAGGTATTCTGAATAGAGCTTGGCAAACTAATTCCTCATGTAATTACATCGAAATGGAATGGATGGTTGTGGGTGCATGATTCATAGATCTACCATAATAAAACCAAACGGTTTTAAAAAGTGATGAGTGAGTGCTTGTGAAGTCCACATACCGGTCAAAGGCCGAATTCTGTTCCTGATGCCTGCCAGGGCTCCAGTGGAGTCAGACTCACTCTCAAAGCGAAGTAGGACATTTGGTTTTAAAGCAGAAGGATGGGAGAGAGTTGACATCAACACGCTCTTTCCTGTTGGACAGTTCCTGTTGGAACTGGCAGTGTATCACTATGACTTAGAAATGTACAACCTTGCATAGGGAAATGGACTGTAACCAAATGGGGGAGGAATATATAATTGCAGATACAAGAAGTTTGTTTCCACTTAGGGCTGGTCTGCACAGTGGCGGGATTTCATCAGCAGTTGGAGGGAGATACGCAAAGTACTTAAAATACCTTGCGTATCTCCGTTGGACTGCGTACTTGCTGCAGTGTCTTCAGTGCACTCAGTCAAAGGGAAATGCCCTCTCTTTGACTTAGCACTAATCCACTTGCAGGGGCAGTCTTTAGCCATTGACTTCCTGATCAGCTGAACGAGTCTTCACAGACCCAATCAGTCAATAGGGAAGATTGATCTAACTGCGGCAAATTTGCCGCCATCAGTGAAGATTAGCCCTTAGAGTGTAATGAGTACTTTCCAGGTGCCAATGTGATCCTGACTCCAGGGTGTGGGTCAGTTTCCTTAGGAAACCCACCATTCCTCTTTCTCCTACTTTATGAATAGCAAACACTTAGCCATACTCTTCCCTGTCATTTCTTAGCCGCTCAGAGGCTGCTCTCGATGCAGCGAGCCAGCTCTGTCAGGGGTAGTGTGCAGAAAACTCATGGGCTTCTGTCCCCAAGAAGTGAAAGATACTTTCATAGTCATTCTCATTTCTGAAAGAATGAAAATCAGAGGCTGAAATATCTGATACAATAACAAAGTTGTTCAAGTGGTCTTTTCCGAAAGGGACACTAATAAAACTAATGGGCCAGGTCTTCATACAGCCCACTCGCCCTGCACTGGAGGAGTAGGTTGTACTATCCTTAAGGTTATGTTTCCTTTTGGAGCTCCCCTGGGATGGATGGTGCAGCTCCCAGCTGAAGTCAGTGACTAAATCTAAGATCTGAAGCATGAAGTGTCTTGAACAGATAACCAGAGAAGAGTGCTTGAAATGGTAAAACAATTGCCGTTCTCTAAGTGCCTCTGAGGCAGCATGTGCTGGATTTGGGCTCTGAAATGATCATGTATCCATCCGTTGGGCTCGCCACTAATAAAACAAGTAAATAGTAAAACAAGTCATTCTTTGCATGTTGTGGCATAACAGCACACATGCTTGAAAGGGCCCGGATCAGGAATGGGGTTGTCTGGCTTAGATTGTAGCTCAGATTGACAGAGTCATGTAAAATGCCAGTCTGGATGTTTGCATAGACTGGTCAAACCAACATAAACCATGGCAGTGGAAGAGTGTGGAAAAATTTACAAGCCAGGCAATGGCTGTTTATTTACCCAACTCTCCCCACGTGTGTCCTCCATACCTGAGGGGTTTTCTTTTTCAGCATGTTGTGAAGTCTTTAGAACATTGTGCAAAACGGCAAAACTCCCCTGGAAGCCATTCGGAGCTTTGCCTGAGGAGACGAGGCTGAATGCTGGTCCTGCTGGTAGGCCTTTGGCTTCAGCAGACTTAGAATTTTGTCCTGGGTGAGAATTTCAGGGTTTGGCTCAGTTCTAGTTGAGCACAGAAAATGTGGGCACCATAAAATCACTTAACTTTTTAGCATGAATTTATCTTCACATTTTTCCCCTTCATTGTTTATAAATCAAGAATTGTTCCCCTGCTGCTGAAGATAGAAAACCTCCATAACAAGAACTCTGCAGTAATCTACAGTAATGGTCTAAATCCCTGCAGCTACTCTACGGCAATGGCTGGTTACAATAAATGTTGAAAATTGCAGTGGTTTGGTTTGGTTTTTAAATAAAGCAACCCTGGTACACTGAAGCATCACAAGTCACCTTCCTCTGTTGCCTTTTACATATGACTGGTTCCCATCTGATCTTGATTATGAATGAAATAATCTACCCCACTAAAGCACAAAGCATAAATTGCTACTGTAGACCTTGAACATTTAGTTGGCAATCACCTTCAACCTGCCAACAAATATTCCTGCCCCATGTGTGTTGATTCTGTTGTTCTCATTTCTCATGGAGAACATCACATAGATTCTGTGGTGGTTTTTTTAAAAAAATTTTGCTCTTCCTTCTTTTCCTCATTAACCTGAAGTGACCAGAAGCTGTTTGTCACATCCTAGATATTGTGTAGTTATGATCTTACAAAACGGACCGGTGGTGGGGTGTGGGATGGGCACAGGGTGTGCTTTAAAAAGAGAAGAGGAATTCTTAAGCAAAAGAGATCAGCATTTCACTGAGCTATCCTTAGCATTATACACGGAAGCAGTTGGATTCAGATTCGACATTTCAGAATCTGCCAATGAGACACCCCTCCGGTCTTGCACTGGTGCAGGTGAGCCGCAGATACCGTGTAGCTAGATTTTCCATAAAGATCGAGGGCCATGTCCTGCCCTTGATCAACGAGCTAAACTCCTGTTGACTTCAGTGCAATGGCAGGAACTGGCTTTTAGAAAGAAGCACTTGGAGTGGGAGCTTGTGAGAGACTCAGTTGATTGGAAGACTGTTCAGTAATGGCAACATTTCTCTGTCAACAAGCTACTGAGCTGGCACTGACTGGGATTACAGAGAATGAGACGACAAATACAACCCCAGGTTTACCCCCCATAACTGATCTTCTGACTGTATTTGGGGTGACCAGACACAAAACATTACCCTCCATTTCAGCCTTCGGCTCCAGCTTTATAGTTCTCTTTAATTAGCTTTAAAAGGGTCAATTTTCACAGCCTTAACCAAAAGCAGTGACTTCGCATTGCCAAAGCTTGTCTGAGCCCTTCCTGCAGAAAGCATCTTTTCAAGACTTGTCTCCTTGGACGTTTAAACTGCCAGACCTAATTATCCGCATTGGTTCAGCTGAATGGATTTTTCCCCCTCCGCCAGCAGCATATTTTGTTACATTCTAGGAAACATAAACTGTATCCACAGTTCGAAACGGCAGTTTTCTGAGTCACAGATCTTATCGCCGTCATGAATATGCCTCTTAAATTAAAGCCTAGGGTGTTTCCTTTGTGAAATACGACTTTGAAAAACACTCTCCAAAGGCAGGGCGCTGTGTGCTTTACCCCAGCAGGCGAAATGTCCTAGGGACACAGGGCTGATGATGGCCCTTCGTTTTTAAGAAGGGAAATTGTTTTCATTGACTCTGCCTCTTGCCTTCCAGAAAAGCCCCAGCTGGATGAGATCACCTTGGAGAGAGTGCTGGAGGAGCTGGAGACGATGTGCTATGAGAACATGAACGTTGCCATTGAGACGGAGGAGGGCCTGGGCATCGAATACGACGAGGACGTGGTGTGCGACGTGTGCCGGTCCCCGGAGGGAGAGGATGGCAACGAGATGGTTTTCTGTGACAAGTGCAACGTCTGCGTGCACCAGGTGAATAGCGCCCCACTGTCCTACCGATACCAGCCCCAGGCAGTCTGCTGTGAAGGGGCAGGACCGTGAAGCTTTCTCCTCCTCACCCTCCCTGCCTATTTAAGCATCCTCTGGCAATCTCCCTACTCTTCCCCAGGGAGCAGAGGGACAGTAGCTCTGTTTAGCCCTTCCCCAGGTCAGACAGTGGGAGGAAAGGTCTTTGCACCCCACCCACTGCCCCACTCTGCCTGTGGGCCAAACAGTGCCGGATCTCATCTCTGCCCAGGAAGCCCGCCAGTCTTTGTCTCAGTGAGGAGGGGGGCAAAATAAAGATGTCATGAATCATGATCTGGTTGTATGCAACAAACATCACAAGTGCATGATGTACAGAGCACATCCCTAGGTTCATACTGGGGCATGATTTGCTTCATGCCCGATTTATGGCACATCCAGAGAGTAAAAAGGGTTCATAGACTCTGTTCACCTAATATTTGTATATCATTTTACCTTTTCCTGCCCCGAGTCGCTCCTTACCCATTGCTATTTGTCATAGGCTCCCCCATTCCCTAACTTTATCCTGCCATCTTTTGACTTCTGGTTTTCTCCACTACCTCCTGTTCTTTACTATCTTTAAATCCCGTGCTTTCCACCTCATGTGCCTTTCTGAGCCCCCTCTTCCTTTTCATATCTCTCCCCATTAAACTGCTCCCACCAGATCGTTAATGTCCAGGAGTGCCCAGAATTTAGATGTGGCTACAGAGGATCACTTTATGCATCACCTGTAGCATGCTTATTGCTGGACCAGGCAGAACATTAGTCTGTACGTTACAGGCAACACTCCTACATTGGCCGGAAGGATGGGCCAGCAGGTTCCTCCTCATATCTTTTCTATGGGGCTGATCTTACAGCATCGTGTTATATGTGTAAGCAACCACCCAGCTTCAGTAACATTCTCTCACAGGACAGGGTTTATAGCCCAGCCTTAATGTTGCCGAAATGCAGGATTTCATTGGGATTTTTTGTCTGAATATTTTATTTTTACAATTGAGTGTTAACACTCCCAGCATTTGCTGCAAGGAAGGAAGAAAAGGATAGTATCTTCTGCACTCATTTGCATGTCTGCATGCATAACATTTTGTGCAGGAGGATGTGTGGATGGGGGTGTGTGTACATGCTCTAGAGAGGCAAATTTTCCTATTATATAAAAGCCAAATTGAGTAACATTTTCAGAAGCACCTAAGGGTGCGTCTACACTTGTAAATTAAGTCGACTTAAGCATGCTTAAGTGTAGTGTAGACTCTCTAAGTCGAGTTAATAAGACCCCCTTTAAGTCGACTTAGAGAGTCCTGTGTGGACTCTCTAAGTTGACTTAATAAGGTCAACTTATTTAAGTCGACCTAAATTCCCCAGTGTAGACATAGCCTGAGTGACTTAGCCACCTAAATCTCACTGAGTTTCCATGCAATGTAGGTCCTTAAGTCACTTAGGTGCTTTTGAAAATTTTACCCCCCGTCACTTTGGAGGAGGGAAAATCAGCCAAGTCCAGAAATATCAGGCCATACTGATCAGTTGAGTTTGAGGCACCCAGTGCAAACAAACAAAGGATACCTCTTTAGATTCCTTTACATACAGTGTTTGAAGGTTTCTTTCTTTAAACAGTTCTGGTGCTGATCTTTGCTGATAGTGTTCGCATCAGAGCTTTTGGGAAGTGGGGGAGCTTTCGAGAGATTTGTTGTTGATGTAGGCGGATGTTTTGAATGGTTTCATCAGGGAATCAGATTCTGCAGCATATCTAGATGATTCAGAATTTTCATTACAAACCTATGGTGGAGAATCCAGGTGTGGAGACAGCACACCTTCCCTGTGCAACATAGGCGTAGAGACAGAACACCTTCCCCATATAACACAGGTATGGAGACCGTGCACATTCACCGTGTCACGTGCACGGAGGCCAATGTCAAGGAGGATTTTGCTCTTCAGTGTATATGGCTTCTGTCATGTGGCAACTATGTACTATTTACTCATGCAAATAGCCATAGGACTTCCTAGGATCCAGTGGGTCCACTAACACGGGCAGGAGCCACTTCCATGGACAGGGGCTGCAGAATTACACACTACAGGCCTGATCCTAAGCCACAGACATCAGTATGAGCCTTTTCACTGACTTCAGTGGGCTTTGAATCTTAAATGATCATTTAAGTCTCCAGTCAAACCTCTAGGCTAGCTGTGAGTTAATTCCTGCCCTGACTCATGCCCCAGGCAACGGGGCTGCACAGCGTGTACATCCGTTGAAGTGTGTCTGTGAGTCTATTCCTTACCTAATCCCCATCCCTTTGCATTCCCATCACACGTTTTCCTAGGCTCTATTTGAATTCTTGCACAGTGCTAACAGGCCATGATTTCTCCACTCCCATGAACCAAGATGGTTACATTCCAATAATGCACGAGTTGTCATGTCAGATTGGCTGTGTTTCCTCTGGCAAGAGCAGTGCCTGGTTCCTGCTGCATGACCCATCACATCTGGCAGGCAGGGTGAGCAGATAGCCTATCTCATACGTGTGCATCTTACCTACCCAGTTCTGACCCCTCCCAACCTTCCCCCTGCCAAAGGGGTCACCATCATTTTCTAGGCACAGACAGATTTTATGACTTTAAAAATGAGAGACGGAAACGTTGGTAAGATGTGAAGCTGGAATAAGATTGTCTTGGGCCGTGCATTTTTGTACATTTCCTGTCAGGCTAATCCCAGATGGTGATCTCACTCAAGTGCTGACATCCACTTTGCCAGGAAGATATATTTTCATTTAAAGATCTTTGCAGTTAGCGCCTTGCCATACCTTCAAGCAAAAAACGGTGCAACTCAAAAGCCACCATGCTGTGGGGTCGCTGCTGTATCATTTACAGAAACAGGAATGCCAGGAGCAGTTGAGTGGGAATTCCTCTCTCTTTAAGAATTTGTTCTTCTTTCCGTAGCTCTGGCCAATTAAATCCGTGCTCTTCAAATGCTTTGCTTTCCCAGATGAATGAAGATGGAAATGAGAAAGAGAATATTAGATTTTTTTAAAAGGCACTGATGTAATTGAAATGATTGACATACTAACCTACAAGCCAGCTACAGCTCTTAGCCCTCCAGAAGGGAAAGTGCAGTATCTAGGACACCTTGTGAATTCTGATGCTGCTCGGTTTAGAGCTTAGTTATATCTTTCTGCCAAGAGTGTGCAACTGATTGAGTGGCAGAGGGTCAGGTGGAGGACCTGCAAAAGCCATGTTCTAGCTTCTCCTAGCACATCATCATCTACTGTCATGTGGTAGATCAGCGAAATGAATGCTCCCAGTCCTGGCATATCTGGTTTTGTATTACCTTTAAACGTTAACGTGTCTTATTCAAGGGACTGCTAACGAGCTAAAGAATCTTCCGCTTCTAGGTCACTGATCTGAACAAGAGCCAGACATAGAATGACTGGGAGTTATTGCTATTCTGGTAGCTGAGTGGTGGCCTCTGTGTAATGAGCCTGTCGCCTCAGTCTAATGCAGTGGATCTCAACCTATTTACCTTTGCGGGCCGCATCCAATACTAGGCTGTCTGGCCCTGAGGCTGTCACATGGGCCACAGGTTGAGAACCACTGGGCTAGTGCCTAATGGACAGATGTCCACATTTCAGAGTCTGCTCTCTCACTTTCCCCCTCCACTGATGATCGCAGCAGAGAAATCAAGATCAGGTCCCTCAAGAACATATGGAAGGCCCATTATCAGAGCAGCAATAGAAAGCTGACACTACTGCTGGCTAGCACGAAGCATGCTTGGGTATTCAGGCCTTTCATTAAACATTGGGGCATATTTCTAGGCGCTGAGCGTCAGTACAAATTGGATGGGTTAATTGATTGATTGGTTTAAACCAGTTGTGTCTTCCTGATTCATGTCTGCTTTTCATTGTTATTACAATGTCCAGATGCCATGGCAGTAACCACCTCTAAAAAGTATGCAAGTAAATGAGTAAATTCAGGAGGGCATTGGTGGGGGCCCTTCCAGAGGATTATGAGGTATAGCTAATGCACCATTTCTTGTGTTCGAGCAGGCTTGCTATGGAATCCTAAAAGTCCCCCTCGGGAACTGGCTGTGTCGAACCTGTGCCCTTGGAGTTCAACCCAAGTGTCTACTTTGCCCGAAGAGGGGGGGAGCTTTGAAACCCACCCGCAGCGGAACGAAATGGGTCCACGTTAGCTGTGCCTTATGGATCCCAGAAGTAAGACGTTATTCAGCACGTTCTCCAGATGTGGGCGGGTTGAGCTTGAGGGTGGATTGTAGTTGACCATAGCGTGCTCGGTACAGTTAACAGCCATGGACCTTTGAAAGTCATCACCCTGCTGATTTCCAGCATTGATCTCCAAACTTTCACTCACGTTCTGTGCAGCAGTTCCAAGCTGCGCTCAGAAAGCCTTGGTGATACAAGGGCAAGGCAAAGATGTTAAGGCTTGGGACGGTGATCCAACAGCAGCTAGAACTGGAATTGCAGCTACCTGCCATCCTGTACTTGGTCTACCCTTACTTACCTATACCCTTGTATACCCTGGGGGGCTTTATTCTTGTTCCTATCGTAGCTGCAGCGTTAATCTCTCCATGTTACTGGGCAGTCATTTACCAGGAGGACAACATAGGAGATGTTTTTATTACAATGGAAAGACATAAACCCATCTAGATGGCTAGGTGCACATACCGTGCATGCATGGCACTCTACTCTTGCTGCGTGCAGCACGTGTGTTTCTGCCAGAGAAGTGATATGGAGCGGGTGGTTTTGAGCATTGTTTTAGTGGTATTTCATAGTCCTTTGGCATGGTGTGCAAATAGAACAAGGCACATGGGGTGTGTCTACACTTGTAAATTAAGTCGACTTAAGCAGGCTTAAGACAACTTAATTTACTCTGCATCTACACTGCAATTTCCTTAAGTTGACTTAAGCTGCTGCTTAAGTCGACTGAAGGAAATTTTAAGTCGACTTAATAAGACCTAATTTTACTTCGACTTACTGGTTAAGTCGACTTTATTAAGTCAACTTAAGCCAGTGTAGACATAGCTTAGCCCTAAGTTGACTTAAAGGCCCCCCAGGACTCCCCCACTGACCTCCCTCCCAGGGTGTCTGGCACAGCCAGAGCCTGGCATGCCCACCCATAGGGCAGGACACAGCCCTGCCCATCTCGCTCCTGTACTCTACCCATGTCCCTGTCCTGCTAAGCCCCCATGTACCTGGTACAATGGGGAAGATGCTGAGCTTACTGGCACTTTTGGAGGGGTGCCCGGGGAAGGTGCCCCCCCCTTCCCACCATGCACCACTCCCAGGTCCACCTAGCCCCTGCACGTTGACTTAGGCGTCCAGTGTGGACACTCTAAGTTGATTTGGCAAGGTTGACTTTAAGTTGACCTAAATTTACAGTGTAGACATGCTAAGTCGACTTAACAATGTCGTCTTAAAGTCGACGTTGTTCAGTCAACTTAGCAAAGTCGACTTATTTGAACAAGTGTAGACATAGCCATGGGTACTAACTTCCACATTTAGGAGAGAAAGAAAGAGTAACATGGAATAAGAGTGCAGTGTAGGTGGAGATAAACAAAAAACAATACAGAAATGGCTACGTAGAATTCTTTTAAGAAGAGTTTAGGCTAAATTACTTTGGGGTCAACTGTAAGCCCTTTCACAAGGCTATCGGGGGCCACATGGGGGCATAAAGAGCTCCCTTATTCATCCGTGTGGCTCACCCACATGTCTGAGCATTTGTGGGAAGGAGAGCAGCCACGCGGCCTCCTGCACAGATAGGTGAGGAGTGTGTAGTCCAAGGTGAGGAATGGATGGCTCTTCTGATCCACATGCCACCAACATGCCAAGTGAGGCCCAGGACCAGTGCAGGGGGAAGTTAGCTGCAACAGCAAAAAGCCTACCTCAGTTTATTTTCCCCCTGGAGTAAGGGAGCAGCCACAGATTGTGACCCTCAGTCATGTGCCCGCCCTGCCCCTGTGATAGCTCAGGTACATGATGCCCCTCACTTAGGCTGGATTGTTAGGGGACAGTTCAGCCTGGCTGTGCTCAGCCATGGACAGCAGACATGTCTAGCCTGGGGGAGGGAGGGTAACGCTGAGCACACACACCCGTTCATCATTTATAACAATGCACCGGAGAGGGCTTAGCTCAGAGGAGGTGGCATTTGGCCTGAAACCTCCATGTTTCCGCCATTCCGTTATCGCTGTGGCTGTTGGTAGAGGCAGCTTTTAGAAAAGCCTCCTCAACGTAGCCAACTCAAGGAAGATGCATGACGGTCCACAGTACGAATTCATGTCCTCTGTGTCATCACCAGGTCAGCATCGGGTGCCCTGAGAAAATGGAACCCATCACAAAGATCTCGCATATCCCAGCAAGCAGATGGGCTTTGTCCTGCAGTCTCTGCAAAGAGTGCACTGGAACGTGTATCCAGGTACGTAACTCTGCCTAATGACGTCTAGGGCCAGCTTTTGTTCTTGAAAGGCCTTGGAGCCCTGTGCAGGCACTGAGGACAGGATTTGTCTGTTAGTTTGGGAAAAAGTTTTCCGAGTCAGTGAGGGGTAATAAAAGTAACAGCTGGAAGCACAAGAACCGATCAGATGCCAGCAACTGTTGTTGTTTGGAATGTTTTAATACACGGGACGCAGCAAATCTAAATAACCCTTCTTTGTTTACCGCGATGATGATGCCATCGTGACGCTGTAGTTACAGAGACTGAAAACGACACTGCTCTGAAGTCAGAAGCTGGCTGTTTCAAGTCTTGGCACCCATGAAGTTTAAAGTCCAAATATTTTCACACGCCTGCGGGGCTAGAAATGAAACCTTTCTACCATTGGAAAGCCAGAAGGTTCAGCTTTCTAGTGCTGCACTGGATTTGAGCCCTACCCACTCACAAAATAAAATACTTAGAATTTATACACCCCTGTTTTGTGCCTAGTCGGTAACACTCAGCCTCACTCAGTCCCAGCAAACATCTTATTCCCTACCAATGCTGTGTGCTTGCATTTTGCCCTGTGGAAAAACACGGCCGTTATAAAAGCCGTGCTAGGTCAGGGTACTGATCCCGGTAGGTAGATCCTACACTGACTGCAGTGATTAATCACTCCTCAGTAGAGAGCTCTGGCTGGAGCAGAACAAATGCGGTTCTTCTGTGCATGGTGGGGACCAGAGTGTGCCAGGGGGACTGTACCAGTGCCCCCATTCCACATGGCCCCCTCTGCTTCCCCTCACTTTGCTGTGGGGGTGGGAGGAACAGGGAAAGAGCAGGAAGGCGGGTGGATTTGTTGCTGTACACTGCCCTTAGCTGTTACTTTCCTACTGAGCCAGGATGCAGCCTCAGAGCTACAGTAGCTGTCTTGGAACTGCCCTTAAGCTTTGTGCTCCTGGGGAAAATTCTCTCCTCAGTACATCGCGGTACCAGATCTGACTGCACGGGTCTGGTGCTGCAGTGGGATTTGGCTCTTAAACATCAGACATAGCAATGATATCTAAGTGACAGAGAGTAAGTAGCCAGTTGAGGAACAGTGATATATCATATGAATAGAAAGAGCTGCAAGCCTCCATGGTGTTTATGCAACTGCAATGGTTTTAATACTTTAAAGGGAGTGATTTAAAAGCAATCCTTTTAGCTTGAAACGAGATCTCACCATATTTCTTTAAATCTCCAGCATTGACTCACTTCTTTTTTGATGGCTCTGGGTGGATCTGCTTATTCACCCTGCCAGATGGAGATATTGTGTCATAATGGCAACTGCTTTCAAAGAACGGAAGGGCAGGGAAACGAGTCAAATAGACTTGGCAGCATCAAAAAGAATTCAGATTCTCTGAGACTTCATCCTCTTAGTGCAGGCATCACACGTTAGCTGTGAGAACCTTTGGATTGAACGGATTTGAATTAAAGGTCACCTGAAATGGAACACAGAGTTTTATTGTCTCGTGTGCTGACAACTCGCAGTTTATAAGTCTTCAGATGATTGCCAGTGGAGTGTTTGTTAGTGCACCAAAGCGTTTTCAGGGTGGCCGTGCTGAAAGGAAAAGGAATGTGCAGACTGTGCCTTTATTTAAGGATTTAAGGGATGAATAAGCATCAGGTTCCCACATAGAGGTAAATAAATGATGTATCCTCTTCTCTCATCAGAGGAACAAAGCCCTGTGTTTGCAAAGCCCTTATGTTTATGTAACATATTGTAGATCAGTGCCTGTTTACACTGGTGTAGTCTAACAATCTTCGTCACCACTATCAGTTTGTGACCTATTTAAAGAGAGAAAATCTTTTTGCTACAGTATATAGGCCCAGATCTTCTAAGGCAGTAGTTTTCATACTATTTTCTTGGGACCCAGTTGGAAAAAAGAAACATTTGTGCTCACGACCCAACAATTGCATCTTTGAGCAATGCATTCCAGTCTTTCGACCGTGGCAGCAGGGGCTGCCGCGACCCAGTATTTGAGGGTCTGCGACCCCGTACTGGGTCCCGACCCGGGGTTTGAAAACCACTGTTCTGAGGTGTTTAGCTGCCTGACTCAGATTGATTGACATGAAGGTGTGGACCTAACATGGCTAACTCCTGAGGATAGGAATGAGATAGTTATGTCAATTACAGCTGAAATATTGAAATACTGAAAGAAGGTAATTTCAGAGGCTTCCAGTGCAAGTTTTTCTTAGTGACCAGTTTGACTCTAGGGCTATGTCTACACTTACCAAAGTTAGTTCGAATTAGAAGGGCACTTGCTTAGTTCGAATTAGTCAATTGCATTAAGGTCAATGTGCCGGTTAGTTCGAACTAAGCACTTAGTTCGAACTAACATGGCCACATTGGGTTAATTCGAACTAACTAGTTTGAATTAATTGTTAGTTTGAAAAGTATAATTGAATTTATTGTTCGAATTAAGGAAGCTCTTAATTCGAACTAATGAAAGCCTAGTGTGGCCAAGGCTCAAGTTAGTTCAAATTAAGCTTCCTTAATTCGAACTAACTTGCCAGTGTAGACATAGCCCAGAAGATGTGCTGTGCAATGGAAAAGAACTGCTTCATCTTGAAGAAGCAAGGCGGGGGGCGGGGAGGCCCTCTCAGCTTCCCTGATCCTCTCTACTGATTCATGGAAGCCAGATCACATTTTAATAAATGGAGACTTGTTATCCACAAATGCATACTCAGTTCCTGCAAGTAGCTAGGAGCCCACGACTCTCGTTTTTGCTGTACACAGACTAACACAGCTACCCCTCTGGAAACCGTTACTGCAGTTACATGTGCAAATGTTCACACAGATTGTAAGCAAGTCACCAAACTGCACCCGTCAGTACCCCCAGGCCCCATACCTCTGGAGAATTTGCCCCACACAAGCTGGCAGTTGAGATCATCAGCATAATGTTAGGTAACAAAGAAAGGGGATAGTCTGGGACTAACTTGTTTCCTCCTGGCTGATGTTTTTTCATGCATATCATTATCGTCTCCTTGTTTTTACTTGTATAAAATTGCAGGCCAGATAAAATCAGCTTTGCTCTATAAAGCCAATGCCAGTTTACACTAGCTGAGAATACGGGCCTGTTTGAGCAGTTTTCCAGCCTTCTTTTCCGGGGAAGTCATGACTTCATAGTGGTTCTTGTGGCTAGACGGGAGAATGTGCCAAAAGAGCGCTGTATCCTCTTGGCATTTTCTTGTTCACATTGCTGAATGAAAGAACAAAGTTTGATTATTAGTTACATATCCTAAGATACTGCAGGTCCTTAGAAGCTGTGCCTGCTAACCTGAAAGGTGGACTCAAGCCCCCATGGCAGGTAAAAGCAGGGACTGGTAACGCATTGAACCCTTATTGGCAGAGATTGTCAGTGCCCGTCTGTGGACAGGCCTGGTGCCAGGTCTCCATAAACTGGCAGCAGTTTGGCCTTCTGAAAACACTTCCTCATATATTACTATCCTTTAATCTTCCTTGTGATTTTGAGGGTGGCTCGAAAGCAGCTGTGGTGTCATCTGCCATTTAGGTACCTTTTTAACCTTTTTCAGTTTGGTTTTTGTCTGAGTATAAAATAAAAACTTTAGAGATTTCATTAGTAAGTGGTATTCACCTGGCAATGGATAAAGGTCAGGTGCCAAGGGACAGATTTGTTGCCTAAATGGCCAGTGTCTTTACAGATTCTGCAACAAGCTAAACCCAGGATGTCAGAGAGAAACAAAGACCATTTGATCACTAAAGTTTAACATTTATTTATTGGAGAGCCACAGCTATTTGTGGAAATGTATTTCCCAAAGTCTGCAGGAGATAAGTCAAGTAGTCCTGTGTCTGGTCAAAAAGGAAACCATTCAGTGTCGAAAACTTACAAAAATATTGGGGAGGCAGGGAATGAAAAGGATTCCCAGGAGTCCTGTCCAGAATACTAGCTGTGATATTCTTCCTTCTGCGTCAGTATTGAATCAGTGTCCCTCTATCGTGGGAGGGCACTTGCAATGCTGGAGATGCCCTCTTCCAGATGAGGCCTAAAGCTGAGGTCCAGACCACTTGTAATCACTAGAGAGCCCAAGGAGCTTTTTATATGAGTATCACCGTAGTGCCCTGACTGTATTTCAACTTTGATAATGACATTGTCTCTCTGTAAATGCCCCCCACAGTTCTGTTGGACAGATACTACATTTTCATCACCTTCTCCCCTAAATCTGTGGTGTAGCATTGCTGTGAGCTGTTGAACAGCTGTTGCATTCCATAGCTAGAGATGACGAGTTCATTGGCAAATGAAATATTCTCTGTCTCTCTACTCCACAAGCATGGTCTGAAGACATAGTAATGGGTCAAATTCATCTCTGACGCACCTCCATTTGCTTCCTTGGGATTACATCTAAGGATGAATTTGGTCCATCACCTCCAAAGTAGCTGTAGATGCTTGGCTGAAAAGTGCTCACTATGTATTGTTACTGCATAAAGTATCATGAGATCCAGTGAGCCGCCCCCATCTCCAGTGCCTCAGCTCATTCTGCTTGTCCGAATGCTGCCTCCCCAGAAGCACAGGTTCATTCCATTGGCATTCTGTGCTCGTGAATGAATTGATGGATCAATATGTTTTTATTGTCAGTTTATGCAAGGCCCTTTGATAACTGCTGTTGAACAGGTACCTTTCATTGTTGCTCTGTCAGCGAGCTTGCTAATTGTTTTCTATTTGCATTTTGGGCATGGTCTCTGACAACTGCTGCTTGCCATCTGTCAAAGGAGAAATCCAGGATGAGTGTCATTCCATTTGTTTTATTTCTAAGGTAGTACAGATCATCCTTCCTGTGGAAAGGGTGCTCTTTAGGCTGTTGTTTTGGCAAAAGCCACAGACACATGAATAATGATATTAATGCTGTTAGTGACATAAATACACAGGGAGGAAGGCAACATTGATTAATCCATTTTATTAGCTTGAATGATTCTCTAGAGCCCATTCTGGGTATCCACTTTTTTTACTGTACAATAGCTTTTTAACAACACAAAGGATCTTCCCAATGTTTTGGTTTAAAGTACCCCCAGATGTTACTCCAATATCAGTTGACTACGTCAGTGGCTAAATAGCTCAGTACAGTCAAATAACCATTTGGCTACCAGACAAGAAAACTCAATCAAGATAACTTACAGCTGGCAGAGGATTCCAACCTTAAAGTTCCATTAGCTTGAGGAAAGTGACTCCATTGAATCACTCTGTTGTATTTCGTCTGTCCCAATGACTTTCACATCAAGGTTACCCAGCTTAAGAGCCAAAGGAGGGTATATCGGCTCTACCAAAAAACTCTGGGCTCTGATGATCAAGCTGGGATCTCTCTGTCCCTCATAGCATCAGCAGAAATTAAGACTCTGGTGGCACTTTTCAGCGGCAGTCGAAGGGAGATACGCAGGGTACATAAAATATCTTGTGTATCTCCTTTCGACTTAGTAACTCCCACTTACCTCCCTGTCCACACTGCACTCAGTAGGACGGAAATGCTGTCCATTCAACTTAGCATTACTCTTTCTACGGGGCTGGAGTTACTGCATCAGACTCCAGATGGATTGAGCATGTCTTGACTGACTGCTTAGTTGAACCCGGAAGAGCGAACTGACGGTGGCGAATTGCCACCATCAGTGTAGTGTGGACAAGGCCTCAGTCTTCAGAAATTTGCTGGTACTGCTGTCATTGTATCAGGCAAACAGTAGTCCAGCTCACCCTGCAACAAGAACAGTGGTAGCCATTAAAACATCACCATTTGCCAATGGCTGCCACACAGTGGTATCTGCTGTCCTGGTGTTGTTTCTCAGTGTATGTAGAGGGAAATACTATGGTGTCTTAATTTGCAGTATTTTGTGGCAACTGTGGGTAAATAAATTCCATAGGGGTGGCCGTGTCAGTCTAGTTCAGCAAAACAAACAAGGAGTCCTGTGGCACTTTTAAAGACTAACAAATGTATTTATCGCATGAGTTTTCATGGGAGAAAGTGGGATTTTCTCCCACGAAAACTCCTTGTTTGTTTTGTGGTTAAATACTCACTTTTTGGTGGAATTTGTTTATTTTGATTCACATTAACACAATTAGAAATAAGGTATCCACCTATTTAAATCGGTTAAGAGAGGGAATCATGAACTCAGAAATGGTTCGGACTGTGGTTCAAATAGGTGCAGTAATCTCAGTCTAATGCCCAGTGGGCATTTGTCCGCGTCCCAGGATGTCCAAACTCAGAGCTCAATAAGTGCCATGGTTTTTTCCATCCTGAATGTTACCTCAGTTACTGTGACACAAAAGGCAGCCCCTCTTCAGCAGAGATCAAATAAATAGCAGAAGAGCTGTGGGTTAGGATGGAAGTGAGCCAGAGCTGACTGAAGTCACTGCAAATCTTTCCATTGATTTTAATGGGCTTTTGGAGAGCTGTGTGAGAGGTTAACTTGGCCACGACTTGCCTGCACTGTGCCTGAGTGTAAGCAGCCCCCGTTAGTCTCTTGCTTGCATAAGCACCGGGAAATTTATAAACAAAGTCAAGGGAAAATATCTAAAAACAGCAACGTCGAAAGCTCATCTGTTCTGTAACTTAATAACAAGGCAGGAATCCAAGACCGATGGGACAAAGATAAAATGCAGTGAAGTTTTTGCAGTTTAAATACAACTGGAATTTTTATTTTTGAAAAGTGAAACTTACCCTAAACCCCACCAAATATGTGCAACATCCTGCATTTTTGCCATCAGCCTTCAGGAAATACACATTTTAATGTGGTCATTCGTGCTGGAATGGCTCATTTTGTCCCCCCCCACAAGAATAATGTTATATAAACAGCTAAATGTGGTATCTACAGTAATAAGCCCCTCAGAACAGCTCGTTATTACTGTTTAACTGGTCATTAGCAACTGAAGGAGGCTGATTTCCTACAGATTATGGCTTAAATAATTCCCTGCCACTCTCAGCCATTAAAAATAGTTATTGACTAGAGGAGGATTGGTGAGGAGAATGTTCCAAAAGGTATACAGCCAACATGTTAGTTGGGAAATGGGCTTGCTTCAATAGAACTCATATTTTAGATTTTGCTGCGCGTGGATTCCAGACAGAGTCATTTAATTGTGGGGGAATGGATCAAAATTGTTTAAAATTCTAATTTAAAATAACTTTGGACAACATGTTCGCCACTTTTCCAGTTTTAATGTTCATTTTCACAATGTCTGTTCTGAATAAGATAGGGTTCCATTTTCCTTTTTGTTTCCCCCTTTCATATAAAGCTAATTAGAGTGAAATTTCAATAGGAGCTGCTTACTTATTAATGAAGGCACTAATACTTCACAAGTATTGGAAACTCCCAAGATGACTGTTTTACTCATGAATTGTGACCCTGCCTATAGGCTTCAGATAAAATTAGCGAGGTCGTTTTTTAGAGTTAAAGAAAAGGAAGGAGTAAGGTCATTCAGAGGGAGAAATTACAATAAGAAACAAAATAATTCTCCATCAGGAGAGACTCATTTTCCCAGCTACAGTCTTGACTATTTGACCATAATATTGGACCATAGACTTGACAAGAACGGTATTGGCTATTAAAAGAGAGGACTGGTTTATATGTGAGGCATGCGAATGACCAGAGGGATGAGACTGAAAGGAACTCAGTGGTGGTAGCACTTTAATGAAGACTCTTAATCTATTTGAAATTATGGTGGCTAGCCATACACACATGAGATTAGGGAAATATACTCATTTGTCAATATGGTGTCTGCTCTTTGTATGGTGTCACGCTCTTATTACTTTTCTACGTCAAGCAGCTGGGTGCCCTGGAATAACATGCAAAGTCACTTACCACATTACCAATGGGAGGCTGATCCTTTTTATAGGTAGGACAGGCTCACACATCTTGTCATCCTGTGTTAATGGCCAAGTGCTGCTGCACAGTGATGTCTTGCATCCAGTGGTTTAGCGGGAATGAAAATGTTTCCTCAATGTGCTATGATGGGCAAGGAGTGAAATAATCTGGGTTCCTCGCTTTGTCTTTCCTCCAGTGTTCCATGCCCTCCTGCATCACAGCGTTCCACGTCACTTGCGCTTTTGACCGCAATCTGGACATGCGGACTATTTTAGCAGAGAACGATGAGGTGAAGTTCAAATCCTTCTGCCTTGAGCACAGCAGCGGTGCCACCAAACCTCCAGACGAGGCACGGGCCGAGGCAGACCAAGCCCAGCTGGACTTGGAAAAGGTCACACTGAGGAAACAGAAACTCCAGCAGTTGGAAGAGGACTTCTATGAACTTGTAAAGCCCTCTGAGGTAGCCGAGAACCTAGACCTAACTGAGTCACTGGTGGATTTCGTTTATCAGTACTGGAAGCTGAAGAGGAAAGCTAACTGCAACAAGCCACTGCTGACACCAAAAACAGATGAAGTGGACAACTTAGCTCAACAAGAGCAGGACGTACTGTACCGACGCTTAAAGCTCTTCACACACCTCAGGCAAGACCTTGAGAGGGTGAGTTTGACTTCTGATTTAATGATCTACTCTGTTGTTCTCACAGGGCTTCTTTAATATTGGCCACTGTCTGTTGGAAGAAACTGTCTACATATCTAAAGACTAACAAATTTATTTATCGCATGAGCTTTTGTGAGATTTTCTCCCACGAAAGCTCATGCGATAAATAAATTTGTTAGTCTTTAAAAGTGCACTAGACTATTTGTTTGTTTTGCTGAACTAAACTAACACGGCTACCCTTTTGGAACTTGTCTTCATGTCTGTTGACCGAGTTAGACTTCCCTGACCGTCACTTCGCCTCCACAGTTTACGTCCACGAGAATGTCCTCAGTCAAGTACACGTCTGCTCTGATCTGCCTGTTTGTTATCAGGGGCTAGAATTCTGCATAATGCAGCCCATTAGCAGAGCAGAGCCCTCCAGTCCTCCCACTTCCTGTGTTCCCTGTGCTTAAGTTTAGGTGTTCCTTTTAATAGATGACCAAAAGTTGTATGGACTTCCCGGTCCAGTCCATTTTCTAGTGGCCATGTGCCTTCATCACAAAACCACCAGCACTATTAGAACAAGTACCTGGCCATCTCAGCAGAGAGATCAAGGACTGAATGTGGATGGAGTCTGATCACCTTTCTCTCCTCCAGATGGAGTCCCCCAAGGGCATGCTGGGGCGTAGTGCAGCCAGAAACCAATACCACCGCTACCTGTTCTGGGGATGAAGGTCCCAGTCCTGCTGTCTTTGGCTGTGTCTACACTAGAAAAGTTAAGTCGACTTTGTTAAGTCGACTTTAGTAAGGTTGACTTTAAGTTGACTTAGTCGACCATATTAAAGTCGACTTAACAAAGTGGACTAAATTGACTTAGCTTTAAGTCGACTTAGTCCACTTTGTTAAGTCGACTTAACCACCCTTAAGTCGACTTAATAAAGTCAACTTAAGGGTCACTCCATGTCCACATCGTCCTTAAGTCGACTTAAGAAGTCGACTTAAGGGTTAAGTCAACTTAATGAGTGGTAGTAACAAAGTCGACTTCAGCTTTCATTAAGTTGACTTAAGGAATTTCTTAAGTCGACTTAAGGAAAGCCTAGTGTGGACATGGCTTAATTTAAGTCTGCTTAAGCCCCCTTAAGTTGCCAGTGTAGACATAGCCTTTGATCTCAAGGGATGCAGGTTTTGATCAAAATAGAGGGACATCCAGTCTTGTCAACCCAGCACCTTCCACCAGCACAAGAGTCACATTAAAAACAGAAACTTCATTCACATAATTTCTAAAAACAAAACAATAGGGACAAATAAAATGGTAGAAGTGAACTGCAGGGCTGCTGGGGTTCAATCTTTTATGACTTGATGCAGCTGTCTCCATGGGGGAAATGGATCATCTCCTCCAGGAGGTCTCTGAATAAACAAGAGACTTACGGCACATGCCACCTGGAGTGTATTATATACAACTCCACTCAGGCACATTAAACTCACTGAACCTCAGACCCTCCCAGGGATACTTCACAGGCTGGTGGGCCCATAGTTTGACCACCGTGTTCTGTGTCTGAATCCATGTGAGTTTGTAGGTAGGTGGGAAAACCCTCAGGGCTTCTGCCGGTTGGCTCTTAAAGGAAGAATCAGTGTCAGCTACAGTAACAAACGATTGTGACTAAGCTCTTTCACTTAACACCGCCTGCTCTCCCCGGGTGCGTCTGCTGCTGGCTCAGCTTTTGTATGCAGAACGCAAAGGGAACTTTATAAGAGAACTGTGCTCTGAAGCACCTTACTGCCCACACTCTTAGATTCACGTAAATTTCACTCTACTGGCTGCCTAGGGGCACAGAGCTGATAGGAATGGTAGGGGCAACGGAGGCTGTCTGAGCAAGGGGGCAAGGTGCTGGGACAGAGCCGATGAAAATAGGAAGGGGAAGAAGCAATACAAAATGTGTAATGAAATGTCAAAAAATTTCCAGGGGAGAGAGAAGGATGCCAAAGCACTGAATGGCTACTGAAAACCACTGTACCAGGAAGAAATAGTGCGCAGAAAGTGGGGTCAGAGGATTATGGGAAAGGCTTACTAGACCATAGGGCCCATTTCCTGAAAGAACAGAATATAGGCCTTCATTGAGGGAGTCCTAGAAGCTCTGCAGCCTACAAGGCTGTGCCAAACTTAAGGCCTGGGTTAGGAGAGGTTTATATGGTATTGAAGGGAAGTTGGATGAGGCTAGAGAGAAACTAAGACTTCGTTTTCTTCTGCTGTGTATCTTCCCACTTCCCTGTATGCCACATGTCTCCTTGCTGGTGTGTGGAAGGGCTGCCCACCTACAAAGTCCCTCTTCTCCTGTCACGGGAACCATCAGTGCTGTCCACTCTGCCTGAATCACTCAGCAAAGGAAACAGCTGAGTTCAGGTGGAGATTAAACAGGGAGTACAGAACGCTTGCTAGCCAGTCCTCAGCCGCACTTTGGCCTGGTCTTTCAGGCATGAAGGAGGGAAAGGAACAGGTTGGCAGAGTGGCACAGTTGGAGCTGAGCATATAAAGGGAGCAGGTGGGATGGGGCAGGAGCAGGACAAAGCATATTTTAGCTTGTGCTTTGCTGCTATCATCTCTCCCAAGCTAAGTAGGGTAGGAGCTGGTCAGTCCTTGGCGGGGAGACCTCCAAGGAAAACTCAGAAGGCGCTGCAGCAGGTGATGCTGGATTCTGCTTGTTTGGTAGGTCAAGATCAAGCCATGGAAGTGATTTCTTCCTCGTACATCTATCTTGTTAAGCAAGGGTATGGGTATGCTTGATTTCAGAGTTATAGGGTTAGTTAGTTAGTTTTTTGTAAACAGTGAAGATCCAACTAGAAGAACAGAGAGATTGACAGAACTAGGGAGAATGGGCTCAAGAACCTGGGGATGTAGACAACATGACTTAAGAGATACTTGCCATCACTTAATTTCTGTGGCTATGTCTACACTAGAGAAGTTAAGTCGATTTTGTTAAGTCGACTTAACGAAGTCGACTTAAGTTTTCTAGTGTAGACATAGCCCCTTGTCAACCGTATTAAATCAACTTAACGCTTTAAGTCGACTTAATAAGGTCGATTTACGCGCTAATCCCCATCCACAATGATTTTAAGTTGATTTAAGAAGTCGACTTAAGGCTTAAGTCGACCTAAAACCAGGTGTTATTAAGTCGACTTAAGCTTCCCTTAAGTCGAGTTAAGGAAATGCTTAAGTCGACTTAAGAAAAGCCCAGTGTGGACGAGGCTTTGTTTAGGTCGACTTAAGCCTTCTTAAGTCGACCTAAATTGCCAGTGTAGACACACCCTAGGATTCTAGCACTTTTAAATGTCCCTTTCAGCAAATTTCCTCCACTGAAACGCACACCTCCCTGTTCCAGGATTTCTAACAGGACTTTCTGGGTTTTTTTATAACCTACTCCAAGTACTGGCTTGTTGAAATCAGCATCAACAAAAAGCTCTACACTTTTAAGGGGGCCAGATGGGCATCAGACTTTGGCTGGGTGAGGGAGGAACAGTGTTGTTTAATAGTGTAAATAGCAGCAGTCTCTAAGCAGAGAGCAGATAATGTTTTCTTTCAAATCTACAAAATCATAGAGGAAAGATACTGCCAAACATTTCGATACACAGGTTGCTAGAGGCAGTAGTTTTCCCTCATAAAGAAATTTTGGTTTGTTGTTTGTTTCAATACAGAACAGAAAGAAGGGCACATGTTAAAAAACACAACATATAAGTCATTTCTTTATATTTGCATCTAGGGCATTTAAAAAAATTAGCAGCTTTCCCTGCTACAGAGTAAGTGCTTCCCAATTGTCCTGAGGTAACGCCAAAGTCCCTAGATGTTCCGATAATCATGTATGAGTATGTAGCTTACAAAGCCAGGGACAGGCAGTAAAGCTCAGCTCCTCTCAATACCAGAAAGATGCAGTCATATTGGAGGGAGTTCAGATCAGAGCCACAGAATTGATGAACTGGCTGATTAAAGAGCTAAATATGTATAACTTGGCGAAGCAGTTGATGTAAAGAGGGCTAGAGGACCACCTGCAGTCTAGAGAGGACCCAAACTTGCCAGGAGATCCAATAATTATTTTGAGGGCTCCAAGGGGATATCACTAGAAATGACAGAATTGAATTTAGAAAGGAAATATTTAGGCTGAATATTGGGGAAACTTGGTGCCAGTAAGATGGATAACACTGAGGAATAATGTTCCCAAGAGAAATAATGGATGACTCACAGACTGGGACGGACTGTTAGAAAATGAACTGCGGGTGGCAATCATGCACTTGCGAGGAGATGGGCAAAATATTTCTGTGGTTCTGTTATCTCCCTCTCTCCATATTTAACAATGTATTTTTAATATTGAAAAAATAATCATGCCATTAGCAAATGACCATGAATGTCCTCCTGCATTCAGTGTCTTTGAAAAGCATAATAATTGTTTGAGCACAGGGGCTCTACCTCTTTAATTACATCAGTTACAAGCAGTTGTTTTGTTTATCTAGGCTGTTATTTACAATTCAGATCCTGTCAGTGTGAAAATTCATGGACATTAATTCATTGGTGAAGAGCGAGCAAACGCAGAGCATTGGACAAATGTAAATACATGATGTCTCGGTTACCCTGGGCAATGAAGCTTTCAGAAAAAGCCTGTGACACGCAAGACTGCTGTTTATAATTTTGGGAGCCAACATTAGAGAAGGTAGGGGTGGGAAAAGGTCAGTCTTGATCTGTCACTATTAGAGACACAAAGGATCATGAATACTTGCAGTCTAGATAATCTGTGGATCATAAAAAAAGTGTTTTTGATAGTCAGAGAAGAAAGAAAGAAAGAAAGAAAGAAAGAAAGAAAGAAAGAAAGAAAACTATGTGTATTACCTTAGTCACTTCCTGAGAACTAACTTTTAACCACATATACGTCAGGCTGACAAACCTGCAGTGATTACATTAAGCACAAGACAAATGTTAGCTGGTATCACTGGGCAACTGCACCATCTTTCCAGGCTTCCAAAGGAATTTTGATCAGTAACCTCTGCACGTGCCTCTGACATTTAACCAGCGGCACATTACACATGGGACCAAATCTTGGCCTCACCACTGAAGCAATGGAAAACAGAGTGGATGCCTGTCACCTGACTCACAGACCCATCTCCCAGGGACCTGAGCTGTGGGCTGTGTCTCTCCTTACACCCAGAAGCAGAGGGCAGAATTGAACCCAGCACGCAGCAGATTGTATTGTGAGTCCCTCACATGCCCATTCATTGAGCACATCCATTGTAAATGTCTAGGTCTTGTGTGGGTTGGTGCAAAGTATTAATGAGAACAGCACTTGGCTCATTCGGTGACTGTCAGAAACGGAGACACATCTCTGCTTATCTCACTCCGTGTCACTGAGAGTGCGTGATAAAAGGCTTAAACCATAAACAAAGTCCTGTGGGAGGGGAGCAGTTATTTTTTATCCCTTCACTGAACTGGAAAACCAAACAGCGGAGGGGAGCAGTTCTTGAGCCTGAGGACTGACCCTGAAGTCAAGTGTTAGCTGAGCCACGGGAGCCCTGTAACATGCACCAGAGCGATGGCTGTGAGGAGCTTCAGCTGCATTTTCTCAGTGTGGGGCTGGATTTACTTATGCGGAGGCTGTAGTGCAGATCTAAGGGGATAGCACATCTTTACAGGCTTTTCCTTTCCCTTTGAGGTACTGTAGTTAGCATTTCTCTGGAGGGGGTGGGGATGTTACAATCATTGGGGTTCAACAGAGTGACGGTCCTCCAAGAAGAATTTGGGCCAATGTCGACCTTTCATTGACTAGGCTTGGGTCTGAAGCTTGTGCATCTGGAAAGCTTCTCTTGTTTGAACAAAGTTCTCCATGTTGGACAAAATACACCAGCACTTAAAAGCAAATATTGAATTCATATAACTAAATGCCATCTAGAATGGTGCAGTGGGTCAGATTCTTAGCTGGAGTGTATTGCCAGAGCTCTATCAAAATCAGTGGAATTATGCCATTATAAAGCAGCTCAGGCTCCAGCCAAGTCGCAGTTCAGTACTTCAGTGTATTCATACACTATGGCCTGGAGTTCGTTTCAGAGGAACAGTCAATCTTCTGAGGAGCCCCTGGTTTCAGTAGCTCATTATCCTAGGTATATCAACAGTGCTGCATGCAGATAAATGCATATTTTACTCCTATTATTATAATGCACAAAATGTGGATAAAAGAGGTTCTGTAAATGTGCCATGTATTAAAGCGAAAGGTATGGCAAACATTCAGTGACACCAGCCTCGTCTGTTCCCTGCACACTTGCCCAACCATGGAGGGAGGAACCTAGGGGGACAGTGTTATATGACGTATGAGGGAAGATTGAAAGAGCTGGGCTTGTTTAGTCCGGGAAAGAGACAGAGGGGACAGGATAACAGTTTTCAAGTACCTAAAAGGTTGTGACAAGGAGAAGGGAGAAAAATTGTTCTCTTTAACTGCCGATGTTAGGACAAGAAGCAATGGGCTTAAATTACGGCAAGGAGGTTTAGGTTGGACATTAGGAAAAAATTCCTAACTGTCAGAGTGATTAACCACTGGAATGAGTTTCCTCGGCAGGTTGTGGAATCTCCATCATTGGAAGTTTTAAAGAGCAGGTTGGACAAACACTTGTCAGGGATGGTCTAAGAGGTACTTGGTCCTGCCACGAGTGCAGGGGACTGGACTCAATCACCTCTCATGGTCCCTTCCAGTTTCTGTGATTCTACAAGCACCCCAAAACTTGGGTACAGAAGGAACGGCAATGTGCATGTGCATCCTGGCAGTCAGCAGCAATTGGTATGAGGATCTCTGTGCATGGACGCCTCTGCTAGATCCTCATATGGGCCATGGCTCCCTGAACTCCCATCAGAGCGGGCACGCAAAGCAGCCTCTTCACGGATGCTGGAAGCTAATAGGAGCAGACAATGTTTGTGCAGCAGTCCGCTGCCCCCAAGGCCTGGGGGTGAAGGAAGAAAGCCCAGGAAAGTCCCTTTCCCCAACATACTCCATGCAGGGGCCAGTTGTGTTACGGCCGCCTGTTCACAAGGGGAACTGATCATGCCGCCAGAAGTGTTCCATTCCTCAGAGGGGACAAATATGGATTGGCTGTGGATATAGCCATGGCCGCTTTCCCTTTTACACACTTGCAAGGGTCTGGAGGGCCAGACTGGGAGAGCACATGCTCCACGTCCTCTATAGAGGCAGAATCTGCTGCTGCTGCGTCGTGGGTCCATGGACACATTGTGCCTTTTCCCGGCCTCTGCATGCTCGATGCCTTCAGCGACTGCCGCTTGCACAGTGCACCTGGCCCACTCCTTCCTGCAAGGCTCTGGGCCGAACTGAAGCCGTTAGCCTCTGGCGCTGTTCTCTGAATATCTTTTTTGCTAGACAAGGACCAAGGGTCCTGTTGATGGCTCCTGTCCTGCAGGCCAGGCCTACTCTAACCCACTCCAGCGGGAGTCTTGGGCAAACCAGAACTGCAGCATTGCCCAGCCGAGCATGAGGTGAACAGACAGCAGAGGATAAAAAGAAGAGTGTGTTTGCACCACGCCTTGCATGGTGGGGTCCTGGTGCACGTCTTAGGTTCCTAGGCACTACGGCAATACAAATAATAACAATGCTGGGATTTCTCTGAGCAACAGACAAGAGGCTGACATGTGTCAGCTGCCTCTTCCATAGCACTGCTGAGCAGCAGAGGCTTTTCTCAGAGCCCACCTGTAAAGTGGAAACTCTTTCTTGTGTTTCTGCAGGTTAGGAATCTCTGTTACATGGTGACGAGGCGGGAGAAAATGAAACACTCCATCTGCAAACTTCAGGAGCAGATCTTCCATCTCCAAATGAAACTTATCAAGAAGGATCTTTATCCAGGTGGGTAGTGCTGCTGGTGGCTTGGGAGTACTTCTTGTCACAGACACTTCCAGTTCCATGGTGCAATATGAAACCCGCATATCCAAATCTGCACCAACAGAAGGAAAAACCTCACCAGATCAGATCTTCTCTTCCTTTTTTATGGTGATAAACCTGTGGGTTAGCAACTGACGAAAAATATAGCAAACTACAGGCCCCTGTGAGCTTATCTCTGCTCAAGATAGGCTTACGAATGGGGCACAGGACTGGGAGACAGGACCTGGGACAAGTTCTGCTTCTCATAAAAGTCAGTTAGAGTTGTGCCCATTAAGTGAGTTTAGAATGGGGATCTTCACTTCTCTGAGTCTCAAGGTATGTCTGCATTAAAGTTGGCAATGTGCAGTCCGGCTCAAGGAGACATGCCCGGGGTATCTCTGAGGGAGCTATTTGCTAGAGCGTAACCGTGGCAGTGTGAGCTAGCCACCCCAAGTGTGATCCCTGTCCCAGTTATATTTCTGTTTTCAGCACTCTAGCTTGTTAGCATGGGCATGTCTGGTCAAGCTGAAATTTACACCTTACAGCTCCAGTGTATACACTCCCTCAGTTTCCCAATCTGTAAAATGGGGAGAACGACACTTCCTTCTTTGCTTTGAGATCGACAGGTGATCAAGCACTGCACGCGTTTTGAGAATTCTGATTATGACTGCTTTATTAAGACAAGGGAGAGTATATTTCATACTGTGGCTCTGCTGAGAGCCTGAGATGGTGGTTGTCATTGGCCCTATACTGAGCAGATGCCGTTCACCTCTAGATAATAAATGCTAATCATTTTGCTGGATAGTTAAATGAAGATATCAGGCTGGCTTGCAGTGAGAGGCTGTGGGCGGAGCACAGTGTTCTGTTCCGCCTCCTCCTCATCCTGTTCAGGTGGTGGTTATAAACTCTGGGTGCAGGGCTACAGAGGCTGGCGTTTTTAATTGTGGTATCCAGCTCATTGGCATGTTTTAGTAGCAATTGCGTTGGCTTCTTCACAGATACCTCTGGCGCTGTTAAGAATCAAAGGTTAAACTGCTGATGGGATGTCACTCACTTCTTGATGTCATCTCCCTTCAACACTGATCGTCTGTAATTCACTTGGCTATGTGTATCTGTTAGAGAACATCATACATACAGTACGGGAAGCCCTTGGCAGCATTTTCTTTAATGGCAAAAATAAAATTAATTTCTTTCTTTTTTTATTTGATTTTTTTAAACATGCGCTGTTTGGTTACGTCTATACTTGAAAAGTTAAGTCAACTTTATAAAGTCGACTTAATAAGGTCGACTTTAAGTCAAGTGGACCTTATTAAGTCGACTTAACAGAAGTGGACTTAACTTTTCAAGTGTAGACGTGGCCCCTTTTCAACCTTATTAAGTCGACTTAACATTTTAAGTCAACTTAAAAAGGTCCACCTAGGCACTACTCCGCGTCTCCACTGGCTTAAGTTGACTTAATAATGTCGACTTAAGAGCTAGATGGAATTAAAACGAGGTGTTATTAATTCAAACTAACTTTTCCTTAATTCAACTTAAAGAGCAGCGTAAGCTGAATTAAGGAAAGCCCAGTGTAGACGCAGAGTAAATTAAGTCAGCTTAAGCCTCCTTAAATCAACTTAATTTGTAAGTGTAGACGCACCCTTTGAGCCCACCTCTGATACATTCCTCTTCCATTTTTCAGTGGCAGAACAAAACTCAAAAACCAAAGCTGCAGAAGATTTTTTCCAGAAACAGCATCTGGCTCATTGGCAGACTTCTCCGCCAGTTGTTGTGTTTGTGGCTTTGGAGTTGCTTCTGAAGTCATCATGTGTTCCGGGTTTCTTAGGAACTGTCTGGGCTGCACTCTCCCTGACCAAAGTTTCCTTTGACTCAAGTTTTGAGTCTAAGAAATGCATTGTTGAAAAGTTTTTGACTTTGATTCCTTGCAAATTCTTCTTGCTAGACTGACCCGGGCTGCTTTATGGTGCAGAGAGAAAGGTCCAGTAATCATGTACAGCATGGTCTAGTCAGAGATAGACCCAAGCGGCAAAAAGTCTGATGCCACTTGACAAATCTGATAAGCCATGGCACTGATTATCTTCAGTGGAAACTGCAGGTGTTAATAGGTCCTATCTTTTGGCTCCAGATCAACATAATCCCAAAGTTGTGGGGGTGTTGTGGCCTGAGTCTATGATTGGAGTTTCTTTTACATAGAGGGCCTGGTTTTTAGAGGTACCAAGCTGATCCTATTGGGGCAGACTCTGATGACCTTCGTTTATACTGAAAGATACCTTACTCCACCAATGACCACATTGCAATCAATAGATCTACTTGTTGCCATTGTGAATAAGAGTAGAAGAATCATAGAATCAAAGGTTAGAAAGGACCACAAGAGTCATCTAACTTAACCTCCTGCCAAGATGCAGGATTTGTTGTGTCTAAACCATCCAAGACAGATAGCTAGCCAACCTCCTTTAGAAAACCTCCAGCGAAGGAGCTTCCACACCTCCCTAGGCAGTCTGTTCCATCATCCTACTGTTCTTACACTTAGGAAGTTTTCCCCAAGATTTAATCCAGCTCATTGACTTCATCTTGAGTTGTGGCTCATAAGCATCCCCTGAAAATTAGGTGCACATCTACAAAGCTCAGGGTATTCTGACCAGAGCGATTACTTTGGACCTTCCCCTTCTTTGAAAGTAACAAGATTTCCATGGGACAGCATTTGAAGTCCAGAAGTCAGAACTGCTCTGAATAACTTGAAGGAATGAGGAGTTTTACTGTTGTAAAATTGTAAGTGTTTAAACATGAATCTGAGCACTATTTATTTTTTGTGTAAAACAAATGGTAATGGCTTTCAAATGGACACTTTATCAAGTTTATATTTCTGTGAGGGAAGTTAACCCAATCTGAAAGTAAACCGTCATAAGATGCTGATCTCTATGGCTTTGCTCAGCTAAAAAGAATGAAGGATAGCACCAAGAGGAAGTTGTAATAAGTGACTCAAATAAATAATTGGTAGTAGCTTTTCCCAAGAGAGAGCAAATGTTTGCCCCTTGGCTCTTAGCACCATGGGAGTTGGGGTGAAAAGTGGTCAGTTTCTGAGAACATTTGATTATTTGCATATTCTTCTACTGCATGGGCTCCTAGTATTCAACTTAGCACATGATAGCTTGCACATCTACTTCCCTAAGACGGTCCAGGACTCATCTTTGTTTCTGACAGTTGGACAGTCTTTTTTATTGTCACGAGCTTAAGTCAGCAGAGTTGCTTTCTGTGGCAGTCACTAGTCTATGTTTCATTATGGTAGGAGAGAAGCATCTTTATAGGGCCCAATCCTATAAAATGTTGTTGGCCTCCATAAATTGCTGAGCATTCTCGACTGCTCTTGACCTCAGTGGCAGTTGAGGATGCTTGGATTCTTGGATAATTAGTTATTACATCTTACAGCACTCTGTAGCACATAGGGTATGGCTGCACTGGAAGCTCTGTTAAGTTGACCTAAAGTCAACATTGTTAAGTCAACTTAGAGAGTCCACATTGAAAACTCCTATTGAATGCCTGTGTCCACACTGGCAGATGCTAGGTTGATAGAGGAGTGGTGATTTGGGGGTAGCTGGAACGGGCCTGGAGGCCAATTCAGTCGACTTAAGGGCTTCCCCCGTCTACACTAGCTTAAGTCGACTTAATAAGGTCGTCTTAAGCGTTAAGTCGACCGTAAGAGGTGGTGTTATTAAGTTGACTTAAGGAAGCGCATAAGTCGACTTAATGAAAGCCCAGTGTGGACGCAGGAGTCTGTAAGTCTACTTAACCTTCCTTAAGTCGACGTAAGGCTCCAGTGTAGAGATACCCTAAATGATTTGCAAGTGGAGAAGAAAATTTTTTCCCTAATATTTCCTCCCCTCCGACGCTTGATTTCATTGCCCTACATATCAAGAACTTTTTGGAGAAAGCAAGAAATCTGTATCACTCTTCCAGTTGAGTGAAGTTGCTAATTATTATGATGCATAGTAGTTAATCAACACAACCTGGTGGATTTAACCCAGCGACACATTTGATGCTCTGTATTTTGGAGGCTTGCCTCATAAAATTCATAACTTGGAGCTTTATTTTTCCATTGATGAATGATCATTTAGGCAAGAGGTTCTTATTAAAACTGTTGGGAATTGCCCATAAAAAGCTTCTCCCCTTCTAGCTCACTTAAACGTCTTGGATGACGTGTAAAGTCGCTGCCTGGCTGTGAAAAGTGGCCGTTATTTTGACAGATTTCTTTTACAAAAGCAACATTCATATTTCTGTTTAGAACCATTGAAATGTCTAAACAAAGCCATATTTTTATTTGTAAGTCAAGGGGAAAATGTGTCTGTTTGGAACTTCCCCAGTCTTCTGCAGTTACTTAGCAGGAATATAGCATTTCTTTCTTTCTTTCTTTCTTTCTTTCTTTCTTTCTTTCTTTCTTTCTTTCTTTCTTAGAGCCCATTGATTACGAAAGGTCCTGGATTGGCAATCCTGTAAATGTAAATCCTCTCTTTATTCATACCCACAGATATTCCTAGGCAGTAGTAATGCAAACTCCCCCACGCTGCTCCACCACTATATTTCAACCTGGAGGGTTCACCTCTAGAGGAAGAGGATCGTTCAGTCTCGCTGGTTCACTCAGTCCAGAATCTTCCACAGTCTCCCTTCCAAGGATGCCAAGAGTCTGATGGTGGTTTACATGAAATTGATACCTTCCACCAGGCAGAGCATAGTCCTTTAAGTGTTATTGCTCAATTGTCATTTTACAGCCATCACATGGCAACCCCTTTTGGCCAGTACCAACCTGGATCAGATTCAAACTAATGATCAGATTATAGACGCATAGAAGATTAGAGTTGGAATCGACCTCAGGAGCTTATCTCATCCAGCCTCTTGCTCAAAACAGGACCAACTCCAACCAAATCATTATGAAATGCTTGAAATCACATTTTCAATTCCTCAAGCCGTCCAGGTCTTATGTTTGCTGTTAAGGCCCCGTTCTCTCTCCACTGAAGTTAAGGTGAGAGTTAGCATGGGTTTCTACCCAAGAAGACTTGTGCCTTGAAGAATATGTAAAAAGCTTTGAGTATCTCACCTGGTAATATAAACTGCGCTTTTCAGAGAGAACATCTTAATCCTGTTCATCTGAGAGGAATAAATCCAGTACATATGCAAAACCATTTCGTACGTATTGGTTTTTAGTTGAATGTCCAAATAGCTGTGGTTTGTAAGCCTGATTTTCAATAGGTATTATGGCCAAGTCTTTCCTACTCCACTGAGTTAGATTTTATGCAGTGTTTAGAAATTAGAGTGTTGTTTTTTCATTGCTATAGCAAGAGTAGAGCAAATGATCAAATCAAGACAGGTCTGTGTAAAGATGCTGCCAATAAGGTGTTTGTCAAACTTGTTTTGCAGCTTTATATCCGCAGTGGAAGGGAACGTTGATATGCACTTTGCATTTACCTGTATTACATGTAGCATATGTGCATCGTACAACAAGATGCACAGTTTGGACTTCCCCAGTCTTTTGAGGTATTCATATGTAGGGTTGAGGGTTATTAGCCCTGGACTCCCAGGACTGAAAAGTCAGTGCCCAAAGGCCTTGATCCAGCAAAGCACTTAAGCAAGTGCTTCATTTTAAGTAAGTGAGCAGTTCAGAGATTTCAGTGGGACCACTGATGTTTAAAGTTCAATTTGTGCTTGAGTGTTTTGCTGGATCAAAGCCCAAGTTTCTTCTTTATACAATCGCTGGGACTGAAAACCTTTCCTTAATCTAGAGAGTTGTAGTGTCAACTTGCCCAAAATGGTGGTATACCAATCTCCTGTGGAATTTTTTACCCAGATTTGCACTGGTTCCTGCCATTGTTTAATAGAAGATGATTGGCAAAGATTCTTCCAGTTCTTAATTTCATCCTTATCTCTGTGCTCCCAAATGCTCCAAAGTATTCATCATCAAGTTTCCTGGTTATAAGATCTCACATTTCTTTTTATTTCAAAAAAATAACAGAACAGACTGGGAAGAGAACAAAGGGAAAGAAGAGTGACCCCAAAAGAAAAGGAAGAGATGGTAGAAAAAGCAGTCCTGAGAAGAAAGAAAAAAGGAAATCAGGGAACGAATCAGTATTGGGACAGCTAGGTAAGTCTGACTGTAAAAATATACTCAGTTCAGAGGCCAGAGTAAGGGAGTTAAAGGAATTCTAAAGGGTTCACTTATTTAGGGAGCAGGGTGTTAAATGTAGTGCTTATTGCCTCTGATAACCTTAATCTAAGCTGTCTTGTTTATCCACAGTGGAGTTACATCACAGGCATTGGCTCTGCGAACTCTTACACTGCTTCAGCCTTGTCCTGGAGGGACCACAGTACATTAACCCCCACCCCGAGCCTGTAGATGGGAACCTTTCTCCCTAGGCTGTCAGCTGCTGGCACAACTGCTTATCTTTCAGGCTAAAGGGTTGAACTACACCTGGAAAAATGCATTAAAGTGTTGCAATGATAAATAGTGATTTTACTTTCTGGCAGCGTAATCAGACTTCTCCACTCTAGTGCAACACTCATTCCCTGCATAGTCGGCAATCTGCTTATGGGTAAAGTGCCTGGGCCACGGGCTTTAGTTCTGTGCATGCGGCTCTGTTCTGCTAGGCACCCTCCATCGCAGCTGGCAGTCCCAGGCCAGCCAGGAGATGAATGCAAAGCGACATTGCTTTCTCAGCATTATTTCCCACCTTTTTCCATGGCAGAACTAAGCATACAGGGCCTGACTCTACCCCCATCGCTGTGATTCTTTGCATCATGTTGATTTATAACACACCCTCAGGTCCCCATCAGTTATAACCTCCTGCTACATAGCCAGGGAGAAAGAAAAAGATCTTTTCCAACAATTCCTTCAGCAACCACAAATGATTTTGTGTAGAATTTGATCCTTTGTCTACTCTCTTTTGTTGATTGGGTGGCATTTTCAATTCCACCCCCCCCCCTTGTGTCCGATTACTGTGGCAGAGGGCAGAACCTTGCACACCAGCAGGCAAGGGGTTAATTCCTTCTTCCACTCTCTCACAGCTGCAGTGGCATAGCCCTGGGAGGGCCAGCCCAATTAGCAACTCATAGGCAGCCAGGGAGCTCTATAAAAACAGCTCCCGGGAAAGCAGAAAAACTTTTGGAAGAGGGGAGTGGGGTTAGGATAGGGCAGGGCAGGGCAGGGCTAGAGTTTCTCTTCCTTTTTCAGTTCATATAAAATCCTGTTTGTTTGTTTTCTTACAACTCGCGCGAGCTCTGAAACTGAAGCTTATAGTGAAGGACCTTTTCTGTTACTATTTAGATCAGTGTCCTATTCTGCTCTCTTAGAATGACCCAACAACCCTTCCCTGAAGACAGGTCACATCTAGCCTGGACATGTGAAAAGCCTCCTTTCTCCCACAAAAGCTCATGTGATAAAGAAATGTGTTAGTCTTTAAAAGTCCCTCAGGACTCCTTGTTTTTCTGTAAATATTAGTTAGTCTGCAACAGTCTCCACTCTCCACACACACTCCTTGGGCATTTCCTAAGCCCACAGCATCAAGTGATCTAAATCAGGTAGTTCATTCTGGGATATTTGATAGAAATGTTTCCTTATTCCTTCTGAAATGGTGATAGTAGGCCCCATGACCTGCCACCATTTAAAAAAAAAAAAAGCATTGAAAGTTTTTAAAATCATGAACGCTATAAAGCTAACCACAAGACCAGCAACCTACAGACATGAATTGCTTTCTCCATAACACAACGCCAGTCACCTCTCCCTAGCGCAGCTGTGCTTTCCTTTCAAAAAAGGGGGAAAAAAAACACCTTTTCTCATCAATTTTATAAAGACCATTACAGGTTTAAAACCCTTCCCATGTAAATATCATGAAATACTCATTGAAACGGTGAGCTTTTTTTTTTTTTAAAGGTGATGTTATACAGGAGTTTAGTCATCAAGCCTCTCTAACAGGGTGTTACCACAGTACATAGTGAGCATCATTAGAACTGGTGACATTAATCAAACCAGGTTTTAATGTGTTTTTAATTCTAATGGGTTTCAGTTGTTAGCCATTAGAACAGAGATACTCCTGTGTTATTAGGACACATTGTTTTTTGACTTTGTTAGTGCAGAATTGTCCCCTCCTGAATATTTTAAAGGTATTTGTCTGGTTTTAAAAGTTCTAAATAGTGGGGACTTCCACCACTTCTCTTGAATTTCACCCTCTGGCAAACCTTACTACCAGGAAGTTTTTCAACCAAATTCTTCCCTCATTGGCTTCTAGTTAGTCCTCTTTATGCTACTCCAGGTAATTCCTCCCTGGTATTTACACCTTTCAAGTATGTATAGAAAGCTATAATGCCTGCTTTTAGCATCACGTAATCCTACAAATTTAGCTGCTTTAAACTTCACTCATAATCCCTCCAACCCACTACCATTCTTCTTCCAGTTTTGTCAGTCTTTTTTATACCTGATGAACGCCGTGTACCAGGTGTCCAGTGGGGAAATCCATGTACAGAACCAATGGCTGGATATGAATCAAGGCAAAAGACCTTAGGAGCATGGATTTTACTAGGTTTGATTTTCAAGATCAGCAGGCTCATGTTGCACTGATCTGATTATTTTTTCAACAGCACAGAGTGTTAGCACATTTTCACTTTTTTCTAAGAAATTAAACAGAATAATCCAATAATTGTATCCTGGTGCAAGTCCTGTTCTCTGTAAGGGTTTACCAGATTCTTAGGATCAGAGAACTTAATCCAGGCTATTACCATAGTAAGAACATGAAAACGCATAAGGGTTGCTACAGTGTCATTTCGGAAGTGTTTGGAATGGATTTAAACCACTTTCTGTAATGACATCACATATGACAGAGCACTTCTCCCACTCCCTGTCTTTAGAAACTGGGCAAAATCCTATGTTACTACTCACAACAGCACCCCGTAGTCCTTGACCTAAACATCCACTGGCTTCCAGGAGAGTTTAGCTTACCCTAATGAGGACTTCCGGGTTCAGACCCACATTAGAAACCTCACAGCCAATACGATACGCTGAGCAGTGTTCCTGGTTTTGATGTGTGTACAATGGCTGTGTATTAGTGTCAATTAGTTTCTGTACTAATATTTTCTTAGTCCAGACTCAGGAGCCACCTACACAAGCATCTGACTTACAGGCAGCTAAAATGAATGATCCAAGGTAGATACGTATTTGAAGAAACGAACAGTCTATGTATCCCAATATAGAACTGTTGACGTACTGCCCATTAAATCACAGGTCTTGTGGCGTATCGGATTGCTGCTCTTCTCTTATACTCTGCCCCACAGCAAGAGAAAGGTACACTCCACTAAATGAATACTAGATGCATCTACAAGTAAAAGGAAACCTTTCTTTACAGTCTATATAATCAACCCTCATTGCGCTCCCACAGACAGGAGAGTCGGCTAGTATTTGCATTTTGAAAAGGGTCTCTCGTTGTTACGAGCATAGATGACATTTATTGTCACGCAAGCCACAGTGAGGGTTATTGCACAGCATGCTTCAGGGGCATATGCTGAACATCCAAAGGGGTTAGGCCGGATTATTTTGCCCCACTCTTCTTTTCACAAATGAGACACTTTGCAGAGATACAGGGTTTGCCTTCTGAGGCATTGGATGCTGGCTAGTGACAGAAACCAGATGATCTGAGCTGTGTGGCAAATCCTGCTCCTCCTATTATGTATCTTTGGGACAGGGCCCAGGTCTTTGTGTCTGGGCTATGAGGCTCTCTGAAATTATAATTAGAAGCATGACCATCAATTTTCACTTGTTCTGGTTCTGATAATGTTCCATTATTCCAATATTCCATGTTCCAAACTGGTGTGATTCTAACCAGCTCTCCATGCCCACACCATTGAAGAAAATATAAAAGAGCTGTTAAAGCAGGTAAAACATAATATGGAGAAGTAGTGATGTCATTTGTATTTTTTCAGCAAAGGGGAGGGCAAGAACCCAGCCATAGACCTTCCCTGCCTAACCAAAAACATAAAGATTACGCCAGGAGAGTGTTCCTACCCCAGTCCCTGTGTAAGTGTTCTGTCCTAGGGCAAAACAAACAAAGAGTCCTGTGGCACTTTTAAAGACTAACACATTTATTTATCGCATGATCGTTTGTGGGAGAAAATCCCACTTCCTCAGATGCTTTGAAGATGGGGAACTTACAGAATGGAAAGGAAATACATGCAGGGAAGTGTAAGACATAAGATCAGGTCAGGCTGTAGCAGCAAGTCAGAGCAGATGTTAAGATTCAAACACTGAGGGACAGCATATAGAGGAAGGTGAGGTCAAATCACCTAACATGGCTACCCCCTAGGAACTTGTCCTAGGGCAGGGACCTGTAGAAGTGCTTTCTTATTCCTGGGTTCGTCCAGTCCTTCATCTCCTGCCCATTCTTCAGAGTTTTCTGCATGAGATAACCCAGTAGCTGAAGGAACTGTAATAATCCTGTGTGGCCAAATACCAGGGCGTTTCAGTCTCATTCTTCTCCATCATCCAGCCTTTACAGTCTTCTCAGCCTTGCTGGTAAAAGTTCTGCAGGCAGTTCATCTTGAACACAGTATAACATGTCCTAACGCAGTGTAGGTCTTTATCCCGCGTCTAGTGGCAAGATTACACATAGAGGTATGTGACTGAGTTTTCAGGCATAGTTCTTTAGCATATGCAAACAAAGCTCATGTTTTTTTCGATCCAGAAGTCCCAGGTTCAGCCCCCATAGATGTCCAATCTGGGGCAGTGTTATAAATGGTGGATAGTTTAGGTCACTGTCATGTAAGCTCTACGAATATCCCAAATTAACCATTATTATCTGAAGTAAAGTGTGCATGTCATTTACTCACCCATTACCTGCTGTATGGCGCATTACTATAGCCACTGGAGGCCGTCTGTGTTTGCCAAATAACAAAGAGTTCTTCCAATTCCTTACTACAGTTTATAGCTTGACACTGCCTTGGTGCTTCTTACAGTCAAAGCACAAATTAAATGATTCTGACTTCTAAAACAGCTGTCTTTTTCATTTCTATAGGTTTGTCAACTTCCTTCCCTATAGATGGGACCTTCTTCAATAGCTGGTTGGCCCAGTCAGTTCAGATTACTGCTGAGAATATGACAATGAGTGAGTGGTCCTTGAACAATGGCCATCACGAAGACAACACCCCAGGGCTGTCAGAGGAGCTTTTACAAGATGAAGAGACATTGTTAAGTTTTATGATGGATCATTCTCTGAAGTCCCCATTCAAGCATAGTGATGCAACAAAGAAAATTAAAAACAAAACAAGAATGATTGCTAAGAAAAAACTGTCAAGAAATGACTTGAACATGATCTTCAAGAGTCACCAAGAGGAGGATTCCAATCAGTGGACTAACAACAATGTGAATAACTTATCCGATGATATCGCCAAGCCCTTCACCCATGATTCAAGACCTAGCAAATCAGAGAAGGGAGCGGTGAAACTTCACATGGACCGCAAAGGGACCAGTGAAATAAAAAAGACAGCTAAGAAGGGATCTTCACATCCTCTCCCAAAAGCAAACGATTCTCATGCCTCATTGTGTCTGAGAAGCTCCCTAAGCAATGATGAGGAGACAGTGAATTGTACCCAGTGTGAGTCCAGTCCTCTGACTAAAGTGCCTGACTCATTAGGTGGTCCGAAAACGGTAGTGAGGTTCAAATTACCAAAGGAGAGCAGAGGGACTAGGAGGTCACAGATCCAGAAACCTGACACCATTAACAGGCCTCCAGTCAGTGAAAGGTCAAAGGTCATCTTGCATCATTTTGACAATGAGACTGATGGCTATTTTTCTGATGCAGAAATGAGCGACTCTGACATGGAATCCGGTAGTGGCAGAGTACAACATAACCAGTTAGATTCAGGAAATGAGGATATTGTCCGAATGAGTATTTTAGCATCGTAACTCCACCAGATTTACCAACTGTGACAGTTCTTCGAGGCCGAAAGCCAGTTACAACTGCCATGTTCAGTTTCTGCCTGATACCACAACAAAGGGGGTTTTAATATGTATATATAGTTTAAAAATCAGCACTGTTGTCTTTCTCTTCTCTATATGCCTGAGATACAGCTTAAGCGTCACCAACATAGATTACTGTAACAATAGGTGTCCCTTCTTAGTTAACTTGCATATCCCAGTTAAAAGAAATGCAAGCATGTGCATTAAGGGACTTGGGTTTGCAGGCAATGAGGAAGACATTCTAGTTTGTTAATAAAGAGGTTTGATTTTTGCCAGTATCCGGTGTTTCTGCAGGGATGACAGTTTTATGGGCATTATTTAAAGACAGACAGATTTCATGCTCTGCCTGAGATTATTGCCCCTGTATGTCAGGGTGCCTATTGGGGGTACTACGATAGCCACTGGCACACACAGAACTTACTGAAAAAGTTAATAATTATCTCTGTTTCTGTGTGTGTGCGTGCGCATGTGCACAAGGAAGTAAAATAAGCGATACGAAAAGAATTTTTTTTTAAAAGCACAAAAAGCTTATTTGAAGAAAGCACTTGTATGGGTAGAGGAGAACAACGTTCTCTTTCTATTTTATTAAACGCTTTATTTTTTTCTCACCTTTCCAGTTTGATCAGACTCCGTCCAGGAGCCAAGAACCAAGATTTAGTCCTGCCACTACATCTGTCAGAGATAGTCAGGCACCACTGTAACCAGCCATCAAAGGCTTTCAGTAGATAGAAGATACACATATTTGTGTTAGAGTTACAGCGCCCTCTACAATTATCCCTCCTGAGTAGCTCTGGGTATTTATTGATGTCGTGTAGACCTCGGAGGTCCTTTGAACCCTTGAAGGTTATTTGAAAATTATAAGTGATTTACTCAGGTTAAATGATTAGCCTTTACCAAAACATTTGGGCCAAAATGGAGTGGGCTGGAGAAGGGGAAAATGTCTTTAAAAACAAGAGGATTGTATCAGATCAGTTTGGTGAAAAAGATTATGCCAGTACTTCCTCTTCAGTGGTTGAAATAGCACTCAGCTGCGCTGGGAGCTGTACATTAGAGCCCTGTGTGAAACTGTTTTAAATCCCGCCCCACAATAACCAATCCCATCCGTTACTGGGGTTATGACTGCAGAATCCTGGTCCCACACGGGGCTTTATTGTACATATAATCTCACCTTGAGCAACAGTGGACAATTGGCCTGAAGTCTAAATGCAAATGTCATTTAGAGGAAATTAAACAATTTTGCCTTTATCATTTTGTTCTTCTACTAAATACAACTAAAACAGTAAATTCCTTCCCCCTCCCCCCACCATCCTTTTTCTGTTCTTTAAATCCTAGTTACAAGCTGTTGACTTGACGTAGGAAGGTGATTCACAAAAGCTGACATTATAATAATTTAATGCATAAAATGTCCCCAATAAGCCTTAAATGTCGTTTAAAAGCCCATGTTACCTATGAGTCAGGCGAATTTCCGTGTTTGCACTTAATTGCACCATTATTTCAGTTTTGGCTTCAAAGGCCACAGTTAAGTCATGCTACATGTTTTATTGGAGTGACCCCAGTGTGAGCTCAGGGAACAAAACAAAACAAAAAAAAAAGGAATTCACTGAAACTTTTTTCTGTTGTTTTTTAAAAATAATAATTAAAAAAAAAACCTGGGACACTTCTGCAAATGGTAAAACCCATCAAACAGAAAACAGATGAATCAGTCAAATACTTTTGTGTATGCCAAAGAATATAAATATACAATAAAGCAGCACAGCCAGAAACCGGAAACTTGTCATTTGGAAAAATTAGAAGTTATTTAGCAACAAAGGACTAGCAACACATTCATGATACAAAGCCGAGGTGTTAGATTCCAAGCTTGCTGACGAGGATGCTTCCCAGGATGCTTCGTCACTGAGGCTGCATCCTGCTCTTTTGATTTCTGATGCTTTTTGCTCATTTGACTCTGAGCTTTCTTTTAAATTCTGATACTCCTAAAATTGACTATCTTGGCATTTTAGAGTAAATCATCTTTACCGGCCTTCAAAAGTCCTTATTAGCAATTATCAGATTGCAGTGAAATAAATAGAAGGTTGGAAAATCCCAAGAAATGGACTCTAAAGCCAAATATATCTGGGTGGTTTCTTCATTTGATAAATTTTATACAAATTATTATGAAAAATGGAAAAAAAAGGAACCATCTAAAAACTCGTTAAAATTCGCACAATCCGTTAAGGTTGGAAACTAAAGTCTGCTCATTAATTAAGGCTCAGTATGTTCAGATAATGTTAAATACAGTAAATAGGACTTAGTTTATCTTATCAGGCTTGCCAGCGTTAGCTACAGTATCCTAGTATAAGTCATAACAATAATCAATATGCTGCCTTTTAATGAATCTTGCTTCCGTGTGCTTCACTTCAACTATGGTTAAAAAAAACAGACCCAAATCTCACCGTATACAGCTTCACTCATTAGCTTCTGCATTCCTTGCTTGCTCAGTACAGGAGAGCAAAAGGGGATATCGACTTTAAAGAACAACCAAACGAAAGTGGCACCATGTTTCTGTTGATTCGTATGCAGCACTGTGATATGATGTTCCATTGTTACTGTGGTCAGGAAATAGTTCAAAAACAAAACAAAAAAAAAGGAAAAACCCAGTTCAAAACAACAACAAGATTTTAGGCATCATGATTTCTGACCAGGGAATAAAATTGCACACAGAGGGGCCAAATTTGGCCTGTTTGTATGTAAAATAAGAACAAGCCAATGAGAGAAAACGAACAGAGAAGAGCTTATCAGAGTTACCAGGAGAGAAGAATCCAGAATTTACGTATTTACGAGGCAGTGGCAGAACATGTATCGGTTATACATACTCTGCAAGAGCCCTCAGTATTGTGCATAGATGCTGAACCTATTCTCTTTTGAGGTAACTAATGATACTTTTTATAACAACTGTGGGATTCATTTGACTGGATGCTTTGATTTATGAGAACCAGTAATGATAACCCCTCGTGTGTCCTGGTTTAACAGAAGAGACCTAGAGATATGTAGGGGCCTGAGCCGTTCTGTACTGCACTGTTGACGTCTATGGAGTTGTATGGGTGCCCATGCAGTATTCTACTCCATAAATGTAATGGGGCCCACACTAAAATAGACTTACAGAGGGTGTTTTGCTCAAGATAGCTAAGAAATCTTTAGACCTCCACTGGCCACCTGCTACTGCTTCCTCTAGGGTGTGAGAGCTGACAGTGATGGCTGGCTAACAAGAAAAGAAGTGACCAGGGAAGAGGCTGGAACTTCCAGAAGGGTAGAGGTAGGACAGGGTCATTCCCTATGCGGAAGAAGCCTGATCTCACTCCATCTCCAATCAGGACCAAGACCGTTTCACAGCCACTCCACTGGCTTCAGAAAAGTCCTGGAAACTTAACTACAATTTAGTCAGTAGGCACCTGGCAACTGGCCGGGTTCCTAAGAAACACTCCACAGGCCCTTTTCTCATATGCCCTGCCAACTACATATTTCACAACAGAAATGTTAATAATTAAGGAAAGAAAAATGTACCAGGAAAATATTTTTGATGTATTGTAAATGTATTTTGAAATGAATAGAAAGAAAAAAGTTTAATGGTTTATTTTATTAAACAAATGTTGTCTTTAAGATGATGTATAAAACTGCAGGCGTTGACATTTGCACTGTAAAAGGGACGTGTTTCCTTTGAAAAGCATCACCACGATTGTGAGTTAATGTGATAATGCACATAGCTCTGATCAACATTCATTCTAAGTCATAGAGAACAACCCAAATTAGTGTTAAAGCATGGGTGCCCAGTGGAGTTTCCAAAAACAATTCTGAGTTCACACATTCATTTTTCACCCCATCTATTTTTGTTCTTCTGAAATCACTGTGTTTGTGATATTTTGCACCTTTATTTGTTTTTCTTTTTAAATGTCAAATATTTGGATGACATTTTCTCTCAAAGCACAATAGAGAATTAGCCATTTCCACACAAGGGGGAGAGAACATAAAAATTCTCTCGCTTTTTGTATTGTGAATATTTTCATGAACCCATTATTGTGTTATCCAAATCAACCTAAGGACTAGCAACTCATTGTAAAGGAACTTCTCTTTCTGTTGCCAGGGCAGTGTGTTAATTTTGGTTGTTCTTTAAGGAAAATGCCCATGTAATTTGCTCCATTCCACACACAAAACAGACCCGTTTCACATCAGTTACAGGAAACGATATGAATGTCGCAGGAGGAGAAATCCCTCTGCTTTCTTTGTTTCAAAGAACGTGATGTGCCATTTGTTAATATAAAAGAGAAATATTGAAATATATTGAAAAGAGCAAATTTAAATTATTTTTGGCTTATGTTGCAATATTTATTTTCTTGTATTAGAAATTCCTTTGTAGAGAAAAAAATGTATTTTTCATTAATGCAAAAACCTATTTCTCCTTTTTGTACATTTTCCATGTTAGTTAATCCTTAAAGCAATATAACGTATCCAACTTGTTCCGTGTGAGACTGTATTATGCATGCTCTTTGTGTTGCCTTGCAATAGCTCTGTCTGCCATTATTTTCATCATGTTTAGATTTAGTGTATGCTTTAATACACATTGGGACCATGGCCCATTGCTTATGAAAAAAAACTTTGCATTCCTCAATGTGTTAGCAAATGCAGTCAATAAAGCAGTGTTTTATGTGTACATTTTTGTTTGAGTATATTATGTAGTCCACAAGTTGAAGTGTAGCAAATTCACGTTGGCATCCAAGGTACCATGTCTTCCAAGTGTCCCCTTACCTTAGTAAAGAGAAGAATTCGATTTGTACTAGGTATATGACATTCATTTGTTTCTGTTGAGGTTAGTTAATTGTTAGTTCCCTAATAGCATGATGTGTAACTGCCCATCACTTTCAGTGAGCAATAGAATTGCATCACCAATGTAAATTAACCATTACGGAGCTTATTGGTCAGCTCTGTAATGTATTGCTCTGGGAAAGAGCGGCTGAAAAGGGCTCTTGTTTTTTTTAAGATAGTGTGGGATCTGTTTGTGTTCACTGAATGAACAGGGAGCTTCTTTTTCTCTGGGGGCTTACAATATAATTCCTGACATTTTGTCCTCTTGTGGTTTGGGTTTTTTTTGGTATTTAATTGGCAACATAGTAAAATACAACTTTATTTACTATAGTGACTTGCATACAAATCTGTCCCAAAATGCTTTGCAGATTATAGTAACAGAAGCAGAGACAGTATTTAAGAAGCAATGGGAAAGAGATGTCAGCTGAGATTTAAAAATAGTCAGGGAATAATCAGATGGAGGTAGATGAGGAAACAATTCCGAAATGGCAGGAGTTGCAACAAAGAAGGTTTTCAAACCAAGGATAATGTGGCACTAAGGGTGCGTCTACACTTACAAGTTAGGTCGACTTAAGGAGGCTTAAGTCGACCTAAACTACTCTGCGTCCACACTGGGCTTTCCTTAAGTCAACTTCAGGAAAAGTTAAGTCGACTTAATAACACCTCATTTTAGGTCGACTTAAGCCAGTGTGGAAAGGGTTAGCACCTAAATCGACCTTATTAAGTCAACTTAAAGTGTTAAGTCGACTTAACAAGGTCAACTTAACTTTTCTAGAGTAGACATAGCCTAAGGGAATAATATACCATTTGCTTAAGAAAATTCATAAAATGATTATATTCTGTTGCATGTCATTTGGGTTTCAAATAATAATAATATAATGACCACTTCCAACAAGAAAAAAATGCTAAGATTACATAAATAGGATTTGGGTTTATGAGATGGATTTATATTTAAACAAATGAGCCTCAACAGAGTTTATAAAAAAATTGCCTCAGTGAAGGTGAGAAAATGATTTGTGAAGGAATTATTTTATGTATATTTGTTATTTCTAAGCAAACTGTGTGTGACATGAAGCACATACACGATACAGAAAATAAGCATTGCAAACAAACAGATTGATGTCAGAAACGGATCTCCCATTAATCGTAGTTCCCATTCAACTCACGCTATCATGCCTATCTGAGCCATGCTGCTTGCCATAGTGACTAAATATACTAACATTCACAGTTTCCATTGCCTTCTGCTGGAATGTGGTTGCTGAGCACCTCTGAAAATTAGCCCCACCCTGTCTCAAAGTGGGCATTCCAAAATGGAGGCATCCAAAATTAGTGAACACTTACAGTATTGGCCTTACCCATTGTATGTGCTGCCATGGAAGTCAACAGGTTGGAGTTCTGGGAGACCAGGAGACTAGAGCTGAGACTCTCCATGGCCCTATTGAGTTCAGAATGTATCACAGCCCAGCTGATCTTAATGATCAATGCAGTACCTAAGAAAAGTGGTCATTCAGAAATCCAGACCCCCAAACCAAATATGGCTTTACTGAGCAAAACCAAGACATGTAAATGTACACTAGGGTAAACTACCGAGAGCAGGTGCAGTACATGCCACATGGCTATATACATGGACAGCCATGTCCTGGCCAGTTATAGATTCCACGGGGAATTGCAGTCATCTACTCTACAGTCCACAAAGCCATGGAGAACTGATCTACTGGCCTTCTCTAAAAGCAAATGGTACTGACACACCACATACAGGTGGATAAAAGCACTCTTACCCAACACCTTGAGCATCTCCATAGAGCAAAAAATTGACAAAGGTGGGCAAGTCCCTATCGGCAGAGAGGCAGCCATGCAGCTGGACTGACTCAGCGCGCAATGATTTTCTGCTGCATCATTTGTTTAACATGCTGGTGGCTTGTAAGGCGGCTGTATAGGGAGAAGATATGTAGGGAACATTGTACTGATGCCCAATGACCCCCAAAAAAAGATTGGAATGTTCTGCCAGCTGTCAGCAGAGAGGCTCACTGGTTGTAAAGTGTTCTCCATTAGACAATTCTGAACCCAACTTGGTCCGACTAATGATGCAGGGCCAGTTTCATTTGTCTGGTTCGTATCAGGCTAGTTGTTTGACACACAGTGCCAGTTAGAGAAGAGGACCACACGCAAGTTCTCAGAGGCCAAAACAATTTTAAAAACCAGACTACCACATAGCTTTGTACGTTGCTCAGTCATAGCACCAGTGTGGATTCCTGTGCCTCAGCTGGGATTGTGGACTGATATAAAAGCAATTAGATATAACAGTGTTTCAAAGTGCCACTAGCATAAAAATTTGCGTCCCTGCATGGGCTTGAAAAATGCAGGAATTTGAGTAACACGCTATTACATAGTTTGTGAGCCCTCTGGTGGCCCCTCCCGATCTCTGTTTCATAAACTAGTTGAATTTTGCAGCCAGCAGTACATACCTGTAGCAAGGTCTTGCATGTTATATACATTTCGTAACCCTGGGTATTTGCATCCTTCTGCATGTGTGTGGTTCTTTCATATTGACTTATAAAGAACAGATGACACAAGCTCAGCAAAGCGAACTAGAAGCTGATTGCCAAGAAAAATGTCCACATGGCTGAAATTTCCAGAGGGGGAGCCGTGTTAGTCTGTTGAACAGCAAAATACAACGAGATTCCTGTGGCACCTTATAGGTTAACAGATTTTCTTCTACATAAACTTTCGTGGACTATAACCCACTTCGTCAGATGCACCAGACGAAGTGGGTTATAGTCCATGAAAGCTTATGCCGAAGAAAATCTGTTAGTCTATAAAGTGCCACAGGACTCTCGTTGTTTTTCACATGGTTGAAATTATTCAATTGCCAAATAATCTCTCAAGGGGAGTGATGGAAGCTGTCACTTAGGCCATAGAAAATTACATACAATGAAACACTCAAGAATATACCATAGGGCACTTTCATGCCCTGAGAATACTGAAAGACAGTTCATTTAATGTCTTCTCTAGCCTGTATGATTCTTTGGATGTTTGTTCCCACCCTATGAGAACACACTCTATTAGTGCATGCTAAATTGCCACCCTTTTTACTTGCCTAATGCACACCATGTTTAAACCACTGCCTTTTTATTCCAAATTGTATTTAACATGATATTTCTTGTGGGAGGAGGCAGTATTTACTTAAGCCATTTTAAAACTGACTTTACCACTTAACTAAAAATATATGTCGCTGAGAATAAATGGTGGGTATCAAACTGGGCTAATGGATTTGTTTTCATCTGAGTAAATGATCTAAATAATTGTAAGTTGATGTGGCTAGGTGCCAGAATCCTCCCTAGGAGAAATCTAGACTCTTATCTTCTGCCTATTGAATATTATCTGTCAATTATTCATCAGAGCTTTCTTCAACCAGTATGTTAATTTCTTATATGTTAAAAAATTAACATGTCTCTGTGTAATTGGAACAAACTTAAAGCTTCGTTAGTAGATTTGTTTAGCTCATTTTATTCTCAAAGTGATTAATTTAACAAAAGCCAGTATATTTTTTCCTGTGATGTCTTTAGCTAATGCATTTGATCACAAATACAGAAGGAAGCTCTAATGCAGGGGTGTCAAACTCATTTGCTATGGTGGGCCAGATTTGACTTAAATGTACTTCAAGGGGACCATACATACAATAAATCAAAATTACTATGGCACCGTGAGGTGCTATGTATGCAAATCTGCATGCGGCAATATCAGTGTCTCTCTCTCTGTTAGGGAGAGTGGGGTCTCGCGGCGCACAGTCTCGCATACCCAGCGCTATGACACTCTTGCAGCATTGCAGAGCGCTGGGTTTGCGAGCCCACACTCTCTCTCTGTTAGGGAAAGAGAGTGTGGTCCCACAGAGCACAGTCACAGGCCAGATGGAAGAGGTTCAGCTCATGGGCTGCATGGAAGAGGTTTGTGGACCACATTCAGCCTCCAGGCCGCATGTTTGACATCCCTGTCTAATGCATGAAATTGTAGAACCAAATATGGGCTTTTTTAGTTTGTTATGACAATGCATGGGAGTGGAGGGGGGTCCAAATCTAAAATACCACATTACTGTATTGTGGTGACAGTAAAAGATCAGTTTATTGAAAACTAAGGATTTCACTTTACTATTTTATTGCTCACCATTGCCTGAGGCAGCTCCGTTATGAACTTTCAAACTCTATTGACTTTAAAACAAGGTCCTTGGCATACCACTGTGACGCATGAACCCCTTTGTCTAGAGCCGAGGTGGGAAAGCCATGGCCCAGATGCGACCTGCAGGAGCCTTTCATCTGGCCCTCCAGCTGGGCCTGGTCAGAGCCCGGGGACTGCTTCCCATTCCTGGCCATGCCTCCTCCCACCACATGGGTCCAGTGGAAACCTGGCTGAGCACAGCAGGCACTCCCACGTTCTCCCCACCTCTTCCCCTCCACCATGTGGGCACACAGCACCCTATCTAGACCATGGCATCCCCTCCCCATCTCAGCCCTGCCCCTCTCTGGCCCACCTGATGTGACCCTTAGCCCAAAACGTTTGCACACCTGGTCTAGAGTCATTTTAAAATTACTTTTCTTTAAGTTCTTCACCTGCGCTATATAGGGGAATGTTGAAGAATTAGCTTTCATAACAAAAGGTGCAAAGATAAATTAAATGCTGGGTCGCCGGTTTTAACGACTTTCATTCTGCTTGTTAGCAGGTCACTGATAATGATACTAATGTGCCCGTTTGGGCAGCAGGTGTGTTTGCTGATTGTTGTCACAGATCTGCCTGAAAACGTGAACGGATATAATGCCTTTGCATGGACAAGACTCTTACCTGGCACCGGTACCACGTTGTTTGTTTGACTCACATTCCTTAGCCACGCTATTCTCCAACTGCAAAACTCACTGCCAGCCTCAAATAAATGTTCCCAAATTGTCTGCCGCTTCTAAGGCACTTCCTGGGAACTGGGATGGGCTTTCGGAGGACCATGAGGCATATTACTCTGTTGTCTTTCTACAATAGACTAACACGGCTACCCCTTTGGCATGAGGCATATTGACAGAGCAACCATGATGAGGTGTAGCTGCTTAGGCTAATTACAGTGTCACGTTAGCAACAGTAGGAGCTAATTGTCAGATTCTCAATTCTTGCTCATGGCTTAAAAACAGCAATAGGAGATAATTATGTCTAAATTGGAGACCCCATTGAATGCTTCAGGATCTGTGGAGTGTATGGCAGAAATACTACCGGCACTTGATGGGTTGAAATATTGGTTGATAATGCATTCCTTAGTTTGAAATCTATTTCTGCAGTCGCAAATAACATTGTGTCTCAGTTCCCATTAATGGAGGACATCTGCTGTGTGATGTGCAGATTTGGTACAAAGTGAACCATATTCTCCACAGAAGGGACCAGCCACTGGGTTCTTTGTTTGGGGCCTTGATGCGCTGTTTAGGGGGACAATGACATCATTCCAACTTGTTTGTCAATGATTTTTGAGGGAAAACATCAAGACTTCAACCTTCCGCACTGAAAGCCAAAAAGGTTTTCTAGATTTGAGATGAAATCTCAGTATGTTTATGCTTTTATGTACTGGGAGATTCGGGGTCCCTCTGCCTGCTCATCCCCAGTCTGTCAGCTAACTGTACATATATCAGCGATTTCACTAGCCACACAATGTGGGTCCATACTAGCAATGATACTTGCCAAAGCATCAAATGAAGACACAGACTATCTGTTTTATCCAATTTTTTATTTCATTCTGCCCTCTGGAAGTATAACTATAATCCAGATTCTGCTTCTTACTAAACAGAACACCTCCAGAACTATTCGTGGCAGTTTCCCACGCGGTCAGCAAGAACCAGTGAGAATCCACTTGAACGCCCAGGAATCAAGTCATCTCCAACTGTGCTGGAACTTTTGAAACACCATTTGCCAGGATTCAGTATGACACCTGAGACCACCATTGATGTGATTCCACTGAAACCTGCAAATGTTGATAGTTTCACCCTCATCTAAAATAACCATAAAAAAAGATTCTTCTGTCACTATTGAAAAGCATCCACCCCAAGCTGGAAACCAGAAATAGAAAGATGATTATAGATGTACCAAATATCTGTTGACCCAAGCACAGCAACAGCCATGCTAGAGTCACTGAATTTAGGATGCCATCAAAGATAGCTCAAGACAGTTGAAGCTTTTGGACTTTATTCCCTCTAGCCGACTCTGCATATGGCTGAAAAAACCAGTGAAATATCAAAATGCCGAAGTCTCAATTGATGTTATTGCAAGAAGACTTCTTCTGGACATAAAGCCACCAGGGGATAAGTCTACTGAGGGCAAAGTGTATCGGGAGTGCTGTCAGCTCACTGCCCATCTCATTCCCAACATCATTGCCTTTTACAGTAGGTCAGGTTTTTTCAGCCTTCTGTCATTTTTGCTGTTATTCTCCGGATTCTTTCCAATTACTCCACAGCATTCTTAAAATGAGCCCATATCTGGGTACAGTATTCCCGGGCCAAGTAAAGCAATACAGTAGCCCTGATGTCTTGTATATGATGCTCCTGTTAATAATCCCGGAATGATAGTAAGCTTTTCTGCAACAGCATCACTTTGTTGACCCATATTCAATTGGTGATTCAGCTCCTTTTCAGCAGGACTGTCACCTAACCAGTTATTCCCCCTTTTGTAGCTGTGTGTTTGATTTTTTCCCTCCTGTTTCACTTGTCTTTGCTGAATTTCATCTTGCTGGTTTCAGACTAATTCTCCAATTTGTTGAGGTCATTTTGAATTCTAACCCTCTCCTCCAAAATAGTATTCTAAGTACACTCTCTACTCTATTATAGATGAAAATATTGATGAGTACTGGACCCTGGACAGAACCTGGTGGGACCCCACTATATATATATCTCCCCTCAGTTTGACAGTGAAACACTGGTAACTATTCTTTAAGTGCCATCTTTCAGCCAGTTTTGCATTCAGTTTAACGTAATTTCAGCTCAACCACATTTCCTCGGTTTGTTTATGAGCCTGTCATGCGGGACTTTCCTTAGGGTAACTGTAATTGTTACAGTGGGCCAATGCGGGGGCACCCCCCCCTCCAAATGGCTCATCATTAAATGAGAGCGAGCACTTCTCACCTACTTCACAGTGGCTGTGAGAGTCAGTTAATGTTTTTACAGCACTTTGACATATTAACTACCAATTAATATTATTACATTTAGAAAATTCAACATTGAGAAAAATATCGAGGGCATGTGTACATTTGTATGTCCTTTCCTTTCCTGCACATATGCTGTGCTGAATGGATCTGGTACTACAAGCTTATATAGGCATATCTTCTTCCATTCAGTGGTTAACTTTTGACAAGACACAGAAGAGTAAATAATGATGTTTGGATGTATCAGCATCCACAATGCAAGACGGGTCATCTTTCAACTAAGGTTAAATGCTGGTAGACAAGGCTCAGCCAAAAAAATTTTCCATTTGTTGTAGAGATATTTGCATAGGAATGTCTTTGGTTTTAGCCCCAGGAATTGTTGTCCTTATCATGGAAAATATGTAAATACCAGCCTCCCTTTGTGAGAGTTGCTAACTAACAATACCAGGAAGCCAGTTTGCTTCATGAGATACAATCCCTATCAGACTGGAAAGGGAAACAAATTAAAATAAGACGGCAAAGCACAGTTAGGCTAAACATTCACATGCAAGATTGATGCAAAGAAAAGGATTATGTGTAAATCAGAAAAATCATGAATGCAAGATTACAACTCAAAACCTTTTCCACTGTGGCCCTCCACACAAACTACAACTAATTGAATCAATAATCTGTTGCATACAAATCCATGTATGTTGCAAAAAAATTACTCATGATCTCTGCTCAGAGTCTTTAACATAGTCTCCATAAAGGGGCATTCTGACTTTCGTGTCTAAAAATTCAGGGCTCTAGCATTTTGTTTATTGCAAATTGCCCTTTTGGGTAAATAATAGGATTTAAATATCTTCTCGGCGTCTACACTAGAGGCGAATTGCATAAAAACATTTAAGCAGATCTGATTCCATCCATCAGATGGCAATGTTAAATACGAACATTACATCCTGACCTCAAAATCAGGTGAAACAAGTTCTGATATTGAAGAATATAGTACAGTGATCTTTCCACCTCATTAAAGAGTTAATTAAAGTCTTGTGAAAGCCCATCCAAAATGTATGGGCAGATTTAAGATTTATCCTTGTTACTTTTCAACTTGATAGTCTATTAAAACCTTGAATGAGAGATGGCATGGCATGAACTTTTTTTTAGGGTTATGTGAGATGGGCACCACAGAAGTGGCTGTCCAGCAATAAATGAGGAAGGGAGGAAATTAAGGATGGATAACCAAACTTCAATGAGAACATTTAATGAAAGAAAGCCCGAACCTGAGACAACAGAAAGGACAACCAAGCAGAAATGGCTAAGCTCTTTATGACTAGATCTGTTCTCTGAAGCCACATACCAGTTAAAAAAAAAAAGAAAGACAACTTCTAAAATAAATATTCTGCTATTTTTAATATTCAGATGTAAATTGAACTGCTGAAGAGCAGTTCATAATTTGAGTTGGTCAGAAGCCAAAGGAAATAATAATAAAATTGCACTTTGCCAGACTAGGATAAAATATTGGGTACTTCTGCTGTAAACATGAATAATGGGCATAGGACAACTGCCATGCTAGTTGAATGTGGCTTTTTGTTAAGTGATAAATGGCCATGGCAGCATTTATATGGTGCCATTAGCAGCAAGAATCCAACCTCACACATGCAAAATAAAATAAAAAATCATCCAGCCCTTGATTTACTAGATGTTATTTAATCAGATCCCAAGAAAATTAGCTGAATGTGAGGCCTGTGGTTACCTAGGAAAAATTCCCACTTGCCATTATCCTCACCTCACATAAGATCAGAACCCCATTAAAATTAGCCCACGGAAACCCCAGTGATTTAGATAGCTGTTGTTTCTGTAGAAACCCAGCAAGCCACAATGCACCTTCAGTAAACCAAATGGCCACTATCTTTGCATAATAGATGTGCTGAAGCAGATTCATAGGCTATGTGGACACTTAAAAAGTTAAGTCGACTTTGTTAAGTTGACTTAAATTGGCTACACTTTTAAATTGACTATAAGTCAACTTAACAAATTGGCTACACTTTTAAGTCAACCTTGTTAAGTCGACTTAACAGCAGAGATAGCCGTTATACTGACTTTAAGTCAACTTAATAAAGTCGACTTTGCGCTAATCCCCGTCTACACTGGCCTTAAGTCAACCTAAAGAGGTGGTGTTATTAAGTCGACTTAAGCTTTCCTTACGTCAACTTAAGGAAATGCTTAAGTCGACTTAATAAAAACCCAGTGTGGACGTGGCTTTGTTAGGTCGATTTAAGCCGCCTTAAGTCGACTTAACTTGCCAGTGCAGATATACCCATAGACAAATATTACTGTATCCTCAAAAATCTTTCAAAGTCTGTCTTGTTTTCCCTCATTTCATGACTGTAAATCAGGCTGACAGGTCTCAATGAGAGCTGTTGTTTCACTCCTGACGGTCTACAGGAAGGTCACTCTACTGACATTTTGTGACAAAGGACGTGATAACAGGGGACAAACACCAGAACAAGATCATTGGCTTTCAGAGTGGTTTTAAGGGCAAACCCATGATGGTGATTTATATAAAAGACGAAGGCAAGCTGGCCATTCTGGAAGATCATTCTCTTCCCTTGTCACCCCAACCTCATTCATTCACATCAGTCAGCCCTAGGTTTTGGATGAGGAGTTCCTAATGTGTACCATAAAAATGTTTTACTTATTAAGTAATGTTATGGAGACGCTATTCTTCTACAAAAATAGACAAAAATAAGAAACCAAAATGGCAGCATTGCTGTAGTGTTCGATACCTGGGAATTTGTCTCTGGCCAGTAGCCCAGGAGACTGCGTAAAACACTCTGTTGTTTGTTATACACAGGCAGTAACTGGATAGAGTCCGTTCAGTACTTTAATGCAATTGCAAAATAAATGTTAGACTATCGCTATATGTTTCACATAGGAATTATAAGTGCCAGCATAAATATTAATGGAGCAAATGTGGTCGAGTGTCAGTAAATCATCAGTTACGGATATGAAGATGAATTAATTTAGTCTCGACTTATCTTGAAGAAGTGCAGTAAGATCGCGATCTCTTTTCTGTTGTGTTTGATTAAATACTAATGGCATCACATAATTTTCTCTAACCATTAAAAATTGGTGGTACTGTACGTCTGTATAAATGCCTCGAATTTGATGAGAGTGTATTTATTAGTCATCCAAAGATAATACATTTAGCGGAGCTATTTTGTCTACTAAAAAGAGTGTCTTCCTCCTGGATTTCTATGTAGGGCGGTGAAATTATATATGTGTCTGCTGTAATTGCGACAGATGAAAGTCAAATAAACAAACAAATAAACCCCCAAACAAGGGTAAAAAATCCCTTTCCAACCAAGGAGAAGACCCTGACTAAAACAGATGCGTTTCATAAGCATTTTTTTTTCCTAATTCAGCCAATTCTGCCAGTAGCTACTGGAAGAAATAATGTTTTGAATACATGCTAGGGTTTAACGGTACCTCTGAATAGGACATCTTGCCAGGCATTTAATCTCCTCTCACCAAACCTGTTCGCTATCACTGGAATGCAGAGATTAAATATAGAACTCACGTGACTGCTGGGGACAATTATGTTATACACACATTGGGAGCTTCCCAGGAAAAAATAATGAGGACACAAGATTGGATTTTGGAAGCAGATCACATTCTTTGCAGGCAATGCCTTTCACTTCATAAAAACCCCACCTTACAGAACATGGGTTAGCTACAGACCTGAAGATCCATGTATCAGGGAAACCTGCCAGCACCTATGTTTGGAAATGTAATCATCTTCAGATGGAACTCAACATCCTTTTTCTCCGTTGCTATTTGTACAAAGTGATTCAGCAAATTCACTTGTCAATTAGGCTGATCACCTGCAAGAAGGCTGGCTGAGATCTCTCAGGAGGAATTAGCCTTGGTCTTTATTCAGAAATGGGGGGAGGAGACCTGTAAATGGCAAACGATTAAAGAGGAATTAAAAGAAAATGGCATCCAGGAGTACAAGACATCCCATCAACAGTTTAATTACTTGAAAGAGCTAGAGGGAACTGCAAGGATGCCAACCCAACTGACAGTTGAAAGTGCCAAGAACCCAGATGCCTCTGTTGGAAAAATAACTTCTCTATCTCTATTGTGGCAGCTGGGTTTTACAAATGCTATCCAATGAGGAGGAAAGGGAGGTCATAAAATGTGCACGAGTCCATTTAGCAGCCTCGCGACCGTGGCCTTGTTGGATGAATTAATGGTAGTGTTTAGCCAAAATATTATTGTGAAAGAGGCAACATCCTTATAAAGAGAGAGACTGATTCTGATCTCGGTTCCATTAATTCAATTCAGGAGAAACTCCACTGATTTTACAATACAGAATGATCCTGGGATAATGATATCTTTGGGAAACAAAATGTTACGTTACAACTCCATAATTTCATGAATTAAAAAGCAAGAATGTTATGCCATATTTCCTCATGCCTATTCCTGAGCAAATAACAAGGAGCAACTTTCTCTGACTTTCAGTTCTCCATTGGGGTAGAGAGGAATAATTACACATTCATCAAAGCACTTCTGGCTTCTGAGCCTGTTCCTTGGCAGATATCAGAGCCCTGGCATGTTCACTGCACTGATGTCTGTTATGTAAATGGATAGTTATGGTGATTGCCTGCAGATGATTGGTTCTCTAGAACAAAACACACAAAACCCAGACTATACCCAACCACTTTTGCAATGAGGGAGTAATATATTTTCAGGTACCAAACAGTTAACCTGCATATTTAGGGACTAGGTCCCTGTAGTGCAGTATACAGCTCTGAAAGTGATATTTACTCCTCTTCTTTTATATTTTGAAGAATTCTCTCAGTGCAGGTTTCAGGAGCCATTTAATTCTCACGGTTGTTTCTTGCTTTTTACATAGAAGACAGGCACACTGTGCTCTCTCATGGGGTATGTCTATACTAGCAATTTAGGTCGACTTAAAGTCAACCTAAATTACTCCCTGTCTACACCAGACTTTCATTAAGTCGACTTAAGAAATTCCTTAAGTCGACTTAATGAAAGCTTAAGTCGACTTAATAAGAACCACCCATTAGGTCGACTTAAGCCTTAAATTGACTCCTTAAGTTGACTTAAGGATGGTGTGGATGTGGAGTAACCCATAAGTCGACTTTATTAAGTGGTTAAAGTTGTCGACTTAGTCCACTTTGTTAAGTTGACTTAATAAGGTCAACTTCAAGTTGACTTAAAGTCGACCTAACTTTTTGTAGTGTAGACATAGCTATGGAGACTTTCTTTTTGTTCTTGCTTGTTAATTTCCTTGGTGTACAATTTTAAAAAGAAACTAACAAGAAATTAAAATCAGTTTAGACTGGGAAAAAAAGTTTGTATATAGATGCATAAGTCACCTAATTACCCACTGAAAGTCAGGATGTAGAACCTGAGGCTGCAACTCTTGAATTATCCTGTCAAGGTATATAGGAACTATTTTCAAAAATAAAGACTAAGTATGTGAATAAGAGGTATAAGGTTGGGGCTGTGGTGGGTACTTTAATGCAGAACCATCTCTGCTTAATACAAAATGCTCACTCTTTTTAAAAGGGCAATGAGGGTTAAATATTTAGCTTTAATGAAGACATAATCATTAACCAGATGTGCTTATCTTTTCAGTAATAAATTATAATACTATTGCCATTTCAGACACTATAAAATGGGGCAGAGGTTAAAATACTGCAGTAGTGGATTGGCCATTAGCTGCCTTGGTACTAGACTGAAATGGTCTGATCAATAGAATGGAATTTGTCTTGGATGTCAATCAAGTGAAGTAGCAAAATTGCACATATTCATCCAGTTGTGACTATTGCCAAAAGCTAATACACAAGTTAAATGCTCCTTGAGGAAATCCAACTGGAAACAAACAGAGGCGGCTTTTGGGGTAGGCGAAGCAGGCGGCCCCCTAGGGCCCTGAGCAGGAAGGGGCCCCTTCGCCTACCTCAAAAGCTGTGTCTGCCTCCCACTCTGCAGAACACATGGCAGGGGGCGCGGCCACAGCCGGAGGTGGGAGGGTGGCATTCCTGTGAGTGGACAAGCCTGCGGGGGCCCCGGTGGTGGGGGGTTGAGCTGGCCCAGAGGCCCAGCTCTGTGCTCCTGCCCTGCCCTTTGCCTTTCACAGTGAGGGGATTGGGGCCCCCAGCAGGGCACCGGGTACAGTTTTGGGGCCCCTGACAGGGAACCAGAGCCAAGGAGTGGGCTGGCCATGAAAAGCTAGGGCCACGGGAGGTTTCTGGGGCCCCCAGCGGGGTGCTGGGACTGTGGAGGGGGCCAGCCACAGGGATCTGCTGGGGCTGTAGGGATCCAGGGCTGCGTGGCCCCTGGGTGGAGCACTGGGGCCACAGGTGGGGACCCAGGGCGCTGTGGCCACACCGGTGGCTTGGGGCACCAGTGGAGCAGAGGGGGCCGGCTGCACGGAGGACCAGTGCCAGGAAGCCCTCTAGGGGACCCCACAAGGGGCCTTTGCCTACGGCCCCAGATAGGCTAAGGCTGCCTCTGGAAACAAGTGACAGGTTGACCCAAATTTCTTACTACCCATTACGGATTGTCTACCTTGCAGTTGCTAGTTCTCCACAGGCAGTGCTCAGATGCATTTGAGCAAGATGTAGAGCCAGGAACCGAGGTCAGATCTGATTTGCTTGCCCACCAGAGCCTAGGTTTTATGTTTCTACAAAATTCTTGTGGGGGGAGGAGGGGGGTCTCAAAAATTAAGCTACTGCAGTGATACAAGTGGGCTCCCAATCAGATACCATAAAGTATCACATGGTAACCGACAGCATTACATTGTGCATGGAGGACAATTTTCTCACCTATCTACACAGAATTTTGGGGTTCTTCACTGAATGTGGTGTGCTGGAATTACTGAGGGTTATTGTTCATATTTCTTTTGGGAAATGTGTCAGAGAACCCACCCCTGCAGCTTGATTTGTCCGTAGAAAACATTTACTGGCATGGGCTTTGAGAGCAGGGTAATTTAGACATAGGAACTGGGCTTAACTAATCTTCAATTCTCTATTAACCTTTGGAGCAATTAGGACTGTACTGAGGATGGTAATATTGTCTTTTCATTTGGGTCCGGCAGCTGCTCCACTTCTTCCACGGCTGAGATCTGACACAGGATAGGTAGATCATGCAGATAAAAGGGGGAATAGTTTGATAGAAGAGGTTGGCCCTCTGGCTAACCACACAGGTATTTTCTACTGCCAGTTAAACTGAGGGAGCGGCCTCTCAAACTCCTAAGAGAAGCCACTGCCATAGGAAGAATTTAAGGCTTTTCCATGCTACCATATGGAAATCTTTTTCATGCTTCAATTCTCTTTTCAGTCTTCTCTGTATTTCTTTATTTTTCCTGTTCTTTATTCCCTTCCATTTCCTTGTGCTCTCTTAATTACTGACTCCATAGCTTTTCACCTCTCCTCTTCATTGCTCAGTATAGGCTGGGGTGCATATTAAGGCCAAGATGATGGTTGGATTTGAAGCTTTGGAGTTAGAGATAGTGTCAAACCAAAATGCCACACCTGGCCAGCCACAAAAATCTGCTCAAACGGTCAATCCACATAAGTATTCCCATTCTTGCAGGCTGAACTGGTCTCCATACATGCTACAGGGGTATCTGCAAGGCAAGAAGTTCATGCAGTTGCAAAAAAGTGCACTGAAAATTACCAAAAAGTCCTTTAAAAAAAGTATTTGGTTTCTCAGCTGCCCCAAATCATACTACCTACTGCACAAAGAGAACATCAGGAAAGGGCATAAAATCCTCACCTTGTTAATCCTACATGCCATTCCAAAGGAGAAAAATCAGGAATTTTTGCAGCTCCGAGCCTCTATACCTAAGGGAATACAACAGAGTTCAGAGGATAAAATAGAACAGCAGACACATCAATCCTTTCCACGAAACATTGTCTGCAGATCAAGTCAAGCCAGGGAATGGTCTGGAAGCCTGAGCTCTCCAGTACACATACAGCTCAGTGATTCAAATTGCTACTAAAGGCCTCTCATGACAATCTGCTACCATAGGCAAAAGTGGAGTGTGCTGCCCCTTGTCTCATAGGCTGGAGGCAGCAGATTTGGCCCAGCTGCCCCTCTGTTGTGAGAGGAGATCTGCCCAGGGTAAATTTGAGGGAAAGGCTGTGACACAGGGGCCTATTGATGGTTCCCTGCTCTGTATCAGCTACTCGTGCTGGGACGGGCAGACTTTTAACACAGTGTCGTGATGATGCTCATCTATAAAGTCATGCGAGATATCAAAAGTAACACACTGGTCATTAATATCATTGTGAAATACAGGTATTAGCACTATCTGAGGACTTATGGATACTTACTGATATTATACATTAAATTCTATCACCAAACAAAGGGAGAAACAGGTTTTCTTCCAGGCAGGAGGGAAGGTAGTCAACTCCCTGCCTCTCATGTCAATTAAGTGTGGTGAAATCAACACAAAGAAAGTCCTATTTTCATGTAAGTCAACAGGAAAAGTCAAGTTGACTAGGGGATGTGAAACCAACACAAGAGACCAAGGCCAGAGGGGTTGTCCTGTCCTTGGGGTCAGAACATTGAGCTTTAGGGATCTATTAGGTGAATAAATAAGACATTTTAGTATGTGTTCACTGAGGAAACCCCTTACAGGACATAGGGGAGTCATGAAAATCTGGATCGGGTCTGACCAAATACCAACAAGCTCTACAGGAAACACTCTAGATATGAGAGTGGTTTAGATAAGATTATCTTGCCAGAGTTAAGTTCTAGCCTTGTAGAAATGTGTTAACTTTTTGTTTTGTTGGTAATCATTTTCTGTTTCTATTGTCTTTGCTTAGTAACACTTAAATTTCTGCTCTTTATTAATAAACTTATAGTAAAAATAGAATAAGTTCTTCCTAGTGTAATACTAAAATGGAAATTTTCACTGAGGTAGCAGGCTGGTGTGCATACAGTCTATACAGAGACAAAGGTCTTGGTAATTTTTGAGAACTTCCAGTGACAGGGGCTGGATACTTCACAGGAATGCGCTTTCCAAGGCTCAAGGACTAGGATGCACCAAGAGTTAATTACAAGGCAAAGTAAAAGTTTGGCAGAGCTTTAGAGGAGATTGTTTGGTTGGCTAACAGATTGGGGTGACCCAGAGTTGTCTCCCAGTTCAACTCCAACAAGTCTCTCTCTTGCCAAGGGAGAGGGGTAAGAAGGTCACCCATAGTTCTGAGTGACCCAAAATGGCTTCACAGTGGCGTTGCCCCCAGGCACATGGTATCACAATGCATTTAAATTTCTGCTGCCCTAGGCATATACCTACTTCACCTACAGCTAGAGGAGTCCTTGGTTGTTACTCCCCCAGAAGATGTCTTGTGGCCTATGTGAACGGAGTTGTTGAACTCAATCCACTTCCTGGTGCACCAGGAACCACTTTGCCAAAAAACACCATCAAAACTGGTGCAGCACTAACTAGTACCCTAGCAGAGAGTTTGAGCAGGAGCTCAGGTGGCTGCATGGGCCAGGTACACTAATCCACTCTCTCAAGAGCACTAGAGCAGAGGGGTGGATAAAAGAGGAGTTTTGTTTCTACTATATTGGCACTTTGGCTTTAATGCTTGCAGTTTGGCATCTACTTCTTTATGGGCATAGATGTGAAGGAAAGCATCCTATTGGCTACACACTTACATTTCACCACCAACACACTTCAACGATCGGTGAGTTGACAATAGGATGCAGGGTTAAGGAGGTCAAATAAGGGTCAATGGAATTTTCTTGTCTCTCTGGGTGCATCTACACTTACAAATTAAGTTGAGTTAAGGCGGCTTAAGTTGACTTAAACTACTCCGTGTCCACACTGGGCTTTCCTTAAGTCGACTTAAGGAAAAGTTAAGTCAACTTAATAACACCTTGATTTCGGTCAACTTAAGCCAGTGTGAACGGGTCTTAGCGCCTAAATCCACCTTATTAAGTCGACTTAAAGTGTTTAGTCGACTTAATAAGGTCGAAAAGGGGCTATGTTTACACTTGAAAAGTTAAGTCGACTTTTGTTAAGTCGAGTTCATAAGGTCGACTTAATAAAGTCGAGTTAACTTTTCAAGTGTAGACATAGCCTCTGTGTTTATCAGCACAGCAAGGAAGTGGCTGAAATTTGCTGAGCTTTAAAGAGTTCTATAACTCTTCTGAGTTTGATCTAGTATGGATTTTACCAGTCCTCTGTGTGTCTGTTTGTTTGACTACAACTATGAACCCTGCTTATATAAATACACCAGCAGGAGGAAGCACTGGGAATAGATGAGCTCAAAAATCCACAAACCTATAAGAAATAAGTAAAAGGAGCTCTGTGCCTAGCTCAGGCAGCGGTAGGGAACTATTATGAATGAAGTAGAGAATGAAAGAAAGTAAGGGCATGTATGCAACCAGATAAACAGTAAAAACCCTGTCAGCAACAGCATCCAGTAATCATAAGAACACCAGACCTTACATGACTATGTAAAGGTTTTCATCCAAACTTCTGAAAATGCTTTAGAAATATTTATTAACATCCCCCACCTCCCATGAAGTGAAGAAATATTATTATGCCAATTTTACATTTATTTTCTGCATCTAGAATGGACAAATTTGGTTCTCCCCTCCTTACCAGATATCTTAAATATGGTGTGAAATAACAGATAGAGGCCAGGATTTTCAAAAATGACTGGTGATTTTGGAAGCCTAGCTTGAGACTGCTTGAATGAGTCTGATTTTCAGAAAGCATGGGAAGTCTGCAGGCCTGTTTATGGTGCAGCAAACTGGGGAGCCCAAAATGGGGTCAGCCAGATTTACTAATCACCTTTGAAAATCTTGGGCAGTGCATTTAGCTAATCTAAAAATGAACTTCCATTTAAAGTTAAGCTCTTTTGCAGTACCAACACATATTCAAGCAGTCGATTGCTCATACGAAGTGGGGGTGGTTTAAGGCTGTCTGGAAAACTGGCCCTTCCAGTCTGTCTATACATCATTCTCAAGCACTCTCAAGTTTCAAATGTACTGGTTATGCTTCACTTTATTTATAATACACGTAACGTAGCATACACAGACTGTAAGTCGCTCAATATACATGCACACATATTTATACATTTCTCTGTCTCTGTCTCCAACACACATGCATCCATTATACCAACCACAGTGTGGCTGGGTTTTAAATTTGCACATTCAAACCCCTCTTGTAAATCCACCAGAGAATGGAATAAAGTGAATCATATGCAAGAGGTACCAACCTAATGTCCTGGCTCCTGCCCTCCTAATCTGCCTTAGCACAATATTTAGCACTAAAGTCCCACAGATGTGTCTGTATGTGGCTCTTTTCATGGCAGCTATTCAACTCGGCAGCCCATCCAACAGGCACTTGTTTCCCTTCCTTTCCTTGTTATCATGAGTCAAGAGGAACAGAGGCAGGGTGGGCTGAAGTGGATCATAACAAATAGCTTTTTGTCTAAAGGATCTGAATGGCGGGGGTGGGGGGGGGGGAAGGCATGCAAAGAGTTCGCCCATGACTCTAGACTGCGTGATGTGTCTGAGATAGGGAGCAGCAGTCCTGGGACACTTGTATCCCAGAGCTTCAGCCTGGAAAGAGCGTGCTACCCACATGCCAAAAAAGTTTGGCTGCTCCTGATTAAATATCATAACCCTGCTTTCCAGGAACCTAGTTAACACTTGATGGATATTTTCTATAGACTAGCTAATGTCAGATGCCAAAGAATTACTAGACTAGTGATGAGGCTCAATCTTATGCCCTTTATCTGTGGTCTCCTCGGAGAATGCAAAATGAATCTGGAATCCCCTGTGAAGTAGGGTAATCCTCTGGGTCTGCCTGTTTCTTTTTCTCATAGTGAGGTTGTATTTACTTCCATGGTGGCTTACATGGCAACATGCAGGTTAGTCACTGTTTTCCCTTCTTGGCTTTCGTTCACAATCCTATGAAAAGCTCTGGTCTGCATCTTTAATATTGGGTCATTGTTTAATGTGTCAGGAATAATACATGATCACCAACTCCACTCAAGAATTGTAAAATCCCCTTGTTACAGGGCAGAATGGTACCCAGGGTTTCATTTAGTGCAGATTTATGGAGTTCTGTTGGGTTATTTATACACTTGGGCCCAAAAAGCCTCAGATCTGAATACTCTCAATCCTTGGGGAAGTTTTGAATCCAAATTCAGAACAGAATTTCTCAGCTACCTCTAGAATAAGCCAAACTGAAACTTCTGATCAGAGCATTGCCAGGCTTTAGGAACGTGCCCCACCAACCTTTACAGTCCATTCCCACAATGGGCTGACCGAAAGCCCCCGAGTCTAAACAGCCCCCATATAATTCTAGATCCAAGCATCACAGCCTGGCCCCATCTTGCTACTAATTTTAAAATTCGAATACAATTGTGATTTAAGGCATCTCAAACTGAAGGTAACCTGAGGAGAGCACGTGGTGTCTGTGCCAAAAAATTTGAAGCAGAAAATACCTCAGTGACAAGCTGTTTTCACCTGGATGAGTGATGATAGTGTTTTTCCTCTTCCTACCTTGGGGACTAACCCATTATTTGTTTCGGTTTGGCTGATGTCCTGCACGCATTATTTGTGATCCTTGGAATTCAACATGACAGTTTCCATTCCCGGAAAACTCCACTGACCTCTTCTTGACACGAATCTTCTCTTCCCCCAGGAAGATGAATTGTAGCCATACCAGGTCTGTAGCAATAAATGAAAATCAGACCAAAACTACAAACAGGCCCTTTTTTCTTGGAAAAATAAATGAGCCTCAAGGGAGAATGTCTGTTATTTTGTCAGAAGTTTCTAAAGATGATGTGTCTTGGTTTATATGATAAAGTATCTATATATAAATCTCCTACGCCAGTTTTCAAACTTTTTTCCTTGGGACCCATTGAAAAAAAACATTTATGCCCACAATCCAACAATTACATCTTTGAGCAATGCACTCCAGTCTTTCGGTGGCAGCAGCAGAGAGCACTGTGTCCCAGTACCTGTGGGTCTGTGACCCAATACTGGGTCCCGACCCACGGTTTGAAAACCACTGTTTTACGCGACACTGAGATCCCACCCAACTGCGGTCATTAAAGACACATCAAATGATACTTTTCTAAAGCGTAAGGCTGTTAGTCCTGCCCAAATTCCTATGCAATTATTTTCTCCCTAATATAAATGTTCCTTGTAGGTTCACCTGTGTTAAATGGGTACAGCTGTATTTCAGCTGCACTCCTAACTTACCCCTGGGAAAGGGGACTTGCCTGAGAGAGGACTGTAGGACTTGGTCTTCTTACAATCATATAAAACTCAGTGATAAGGGAGTGTGATAAAATCATTATACTGTGAACAACCCTCCAATAACACACCAGTGAGCGTAGCTCAGCAATGGATGATCCACCTAATGTGTACAGCAGCCCTGCAACATCTAACCAAATGTACACTCTTTGGAGAAACCCTGCCATAACAAATCAATGACCACAGCTCAACAGTAAGATGCTGTGCTGATTATTCTGCTCCCATGACGGTTTTGCCATTGGCATCAATGGGAGCAGAGGTAAGGCAGCTCGGATGGCTTTAGAAACACCCCCCCACCCCACCCCACCCCTCCCACTCCCCGTGCAAAGCCCTGCAACTAAATTTACAGAGAGCTGGTAAAAAGAAGTACACTTCTTTTATCATTGGCCATAAACCCATATAAATTAAATGAAAATTGGGTAAAAATAAAACATATTGTATTTTGATATTGTCATTGGTCAGAATCACTTCTTGTATCATAAAACTGCACTAACCATGACTTTATCAATGTCCTCTTGTCTGTTATTACACACGCCCCAGCTAAAACAATTGAGTGATTCTGAATTCCTTTGCGCAGAACATTGCGCCTGAGTACACTTTTTTGTGACGTGATTGTATTGTTTATGGTATTTGCAGTGATGTCAGTAAAAAGGTTACCATGTCAGTAAAAAAAAATCACCTTCAGATCTTCGTGTCAGTAAAAACGAAAATGCCAGGTTGGCAACCCTCTTAAACCTTTGTACACAAACGAATCCCAATGGTCAGCTGATAATAACAAGCCAATGTGTACAGCCTCACACTTCACAAGCAAACGAAATTTCATAGCCCAGACTGTAAGTAACTCTGTATAACCCACTATCCATCTCTAATTAAAACAAATGAGGAGGAAAGAGATTTCAGTTAAACTTTCTAGGGGACAGTTTCCTTTTTATATGCTGACTTACTAGTTGGCCTTTAAACTCTTCATACAGGACTGTGGCTCAACTGCGCTTTTATCATTTGAAAAGGTTAAACTCTATGGATTTTTTTCCTTTAGAACAAGCTTAAGTTATTACATGTATTTCATGTAGTTTTAAAGTTGTGCAAATGCAATAAAGAAGTGAAATGCAAATGTAATCTTTTGTGTTTTAAGTAGGAGACAGATTTGTGCTTGCAGATTTTATCCTCTTACCTAATATTTATATGTTGAATAATTCCTTATTTAATCATACCATCTTATTTTGTGAGACAGCTCTACAGATGCGACACTGCAGGATTACTGCCTTTGAAGCATCTGTAACAACAGAAGGATGAAAGATGTCAACATGAGGATGGGATTCACCCAAGGCAAAATGCACTAAGTACTGTACTCAGCATTGTTTTATGCAGAAGAAAGATAATGGTTTGATGCCCATCTGAAAAGCATATCTAACATCTGCAAGGAAAAAGGGTTGCCTCTGTTTTCCTATTGCTCTAGGATTCGTGTAGTTTGGCTCTCTAGGACAGAGAAATAACATGAACAGACTATAGGGGTTAGAGCTATAAGCAGAAGATAACAAAGTGAAATTCAACTTGGAAATGTAGTATATTATACCTGGGGTTGTATGTTACTGGGAAGGAGAAATGCTGAAAGACACCTAGAGACAACAGTGGGCAGCAAATGAGATGTGAATTTTCAAGATACCTGAAAAAAGGCTGTTAAATATTGGGCTGTATAGACAGGCATGAAATAAGGAGGAAGGGCACTCTCCACATCTCTCCTAAACTTGCACCTGGAAGGCTGCATTTGATTATTGCATATTGGAGAGAGTTCAGAGAAAACCAGCATGAAAGATTAGGGCAGACTCAAAACAAACCATAAAAAGAGCTAAATATACAAAGTTTAAGTGATGTCTGAATGGAGCAGAAGAAGAGCATGCAGACCGTGGAAGGTGTAAACACCATTGTGAAGAGGAATTCTTTAGAGTGGTGCAGTCCACGGTGTAGTGGGGAAACTTCCCAAGGATACGACTGCTGCCTGTGGAATTCTCTCTCCAGAGCAGGGGTGAATGATCCATTATTTGGCATATTTAAAAAGAGAAGTGGACAAAAAATTAAAAATGGCACCGTCCTGCATTTACAGGGAAATGGAGTGGATGAGCTAATAGATCTCTGCTCTGGAACATTAGTAAGCAAAGTTGTTTTTGTTTCTGAATGTAAAAAGATGCCCAGTCTAAATAAAAGGAAACTGATTCAGTCTTTTGCATTGTTTGGTTTCATGCTGCCTGTCGGACCAGGACTCAAGAATGATGTTTTTTCCTCTTCTCCTTCCCCCAAGGCAGTAACAGCTCTGTGCAGCCCAGAGTGTGCAGGATGCCCTCCGTTTGCTGGAAAGGTAGTACAGACTTGTAGTCTGAGGGAAGCCTGTCCAGCAATTCAATCTCTGTAAAAATTCAACAGAGTACTGTGGAACTTTTAAAGACTAACAGATTTATTTATTGCATGAGCTTTCGTGGGAGAAAATCCCACTTTGTCATGCGATAAATAAATCTGTTAGTCTTTAAAAGTGCCACAGGACTCTGTTGTTTTTCTACAATAGACTAACACGGCTACCCCTTTGAAATGTAAAAATTCAGTTTGTTTTCTCCAAAACCATGTGTAATTCTTCTATACAAAGACGGAGGGCCAGGTCCTCAGCTAGTGTGACTCAGAACAGCAGTGGAGTTACACCAGCTTACACCTGCTGAGGATCTGACCCCAAATCTTATATTGAGCAATGGGATCTGGGCTCTGGGAATGTAGCTGAGCTACACAACGTAGCTTTCAGCTCCTGGCATGTGACCTTCTGTTCTCCCTCACAGCAAAGGCTGACTAAAGCAGGATCTTCACAGTCAGTGCGGACCTTGAAGGGGTCATGAGGCAAAGTCAGAGGCAGAGACAGAGCAATTCAAAGCTGATTGCCAACAGCCAAATTGCAGCGGAGGCGAGCGAGACTGACTTGTCCTAGAAGTGCTTTCTGCAAGTCAGGGCTCAGGGCAATGTGGGCAGCAGCAGACAGACCATATGTCTGCCCTGTTGATGACCCTTGATCTATATGCAGAAGGCTGTGAGTCAGCTCCTTCCACCAGCACGAAATTCACATGAAAAATTAAAAAGAACGCCCCCGGCTTTCTGTGTATGAACAGCCAAGCTATTGATTGCTCTGCTCCCAAGATCAGGCTGCTGTGAGTGCTGCACCCATGTGAGCTGAGACAGAAACATTGGCATTTGGTGCCTGTCATATCCTCCCGGACTCCAAACCTTGCCTTTTTTCTGCTTCTTTAGCCTCTTCATACAGAGGCTGTGGGCTTTGGTGGATGGCCCTTGGTCTCCGTCTCAGTACTGCTTTGCCTCGGTTAATGCCACTGTGTCATTTGAAACTCATTTCTTCCACTGTAGCTTGGCTAGATGAAGAACAACCCACGGTGTTGTCTCTTGATTGCCTCTCCATTTTCACTTACCCATTGGCTCATTGCAGACACGTCTAAGCTGTAATGTCCCAGACAGCAAAGCCAATAGATCCTGTTCTCCCATTCATTCATTGCATGTTTTAATGCTATTCCCTGCCCTTTATTGACTCTCTTAACTTCAGGTTTAAGTTTTCCTGCAGGGTGAAGGAAAAAGTCCTCTTTGCCTGACTTGGACCAGATGGAAATACAGGAGTTTAAATGTACTTGCTGTGGAGAAGAGCGGCCATTATAAAGCACCTCTAAATCAGCCTTGGTTGAACACCATTGAGTCTGTGGAGTTTTACTGGCCACCAGGCTGTGTTTGGCCCTGGTCTGGAGAATGACTGTGATTCTGACTTGGTTTCATTTAGCTGTAGCTGAGACTTGATACACCCTTTACACCCAGAAGTGGCAGCACACCCACTTAGAGCTACAGAAAAATCCCTGTTAGCTGTGAGCAATATCAGACCATTGACCATTGGTGGTTGTGGTCATTACTGGGGAACAAGGACCACTGACAGCTTACCCCCCTCTCTACCTCCACTTCTACAATCCAAAATCAACCAATCGGCATAAGGAATGTTCCACCTAGAGCTCAGACATCTTAGCACCCATGAATAAGATTAGCTGCATTAGCTCAACTTGGGTTTACACGCAAGGTTTTGTTCCCATTTCAGATCTGAAAGTCACATATTCCACCTACGGAGGTACGTCTGAGTCAAAATGATTTCAGGTAGCCAAGCCTGCTTGTTTGTGCTTGCTGTGTGGAGTGTTAGAACTTTATTTGGATCTTTCAATCCCTTGCATCCAAAAACCAAGGCTATCCAAACCAGACACACCGTGTCTTTCTAATGAATAGCCATACAAGGTCATATTTTCAAAAGATCTCAGCACCTACCAGCACCCATCTGGCACCTTCCTTTGGTACCTTATTGGAAGCTGAGCACATTGGAAAATCTGGATGTTGATGTAGTTAGAGTAACGTGTTTGCACAACTCAACTGTTGCTACCTCTGTTCTGTCAGAAACCGCCATTGTATAATTTTAGATAATCCAGACAAATAAAAAAAAATAACCCAGGCACATCTATAAAACCACACACATTCTTGTGTGTGTGTGCAGACACACACACACAGATGTGAAAAAATACATGTGCATAGACATACAGAGACATGCATATATGCACATAAAAGCATATCCAAGCAGAAACTTATATGTGGTCATGTACGAAGACTAGCCATGGCAATGTTCAGTCTATGGTGATACAAAGGATCCTTAGCGATCAGAGAACCATGCATGGTGGAAATACTTGTTGCCTGATTTTGATATCACTTAAACTGGTTTAAATCAGAAATAACTTCATTGAAATCAATGGATTTAAATGGGTGTAAAATTGAAGTAAGTGATCAAGGGTTCATTTTATTTTATTATTATTTTACTAGGAAGGAAGGAAGTTGTGGAAAATTCCTACTCATTGTTAAAAGATCCCCCGACATAAAGTTGTCACAGTGAACATAAGTGAGAATGAACTGTTTCATAGCTCAGGAATATTACTAACATTGATAACTAAGTGTCCTAAGTGTTAATCTAATAACCACCCCAAAAGCACAAACAATTTAATATCATGATAGTGCACAGAGCTTCCTTTCCAATTTGCCATCTTGACCTAAATTATAATTAACAGCTGTGACTGTCACTTTAAAAAGGGCCTTCATATTTCACTTACATTTTTCTTCAGAGTTTTTCCTAGGAAATTGAATTAATCTGAGAGGGATCTACTGACCCTGATGCATCTCTATTAGTACACAGCACAGAATTGTAGATTGCAGATGGTCAATGCATCTAAATGTTTATATTTATCTAAATTTAAATGCAATTAGGTTGCTTTAGAACACATTTTTTGCCAATTTCCTTTTTGCTTTTCCTCTGTGCTCTTCAGTCTTTTTGATGTTGCTATTTTAAAAGCTAAAATTTTGTAAGTAACTTGCTGAGAGAAAATTGGACTTGAAAACAAGTTTCTCACAGCTGCTGTCTGTCAATTCCTGTCCATGAGTCAGCAGCAAATGGTCGTATAAACACTACAACTCCAGTAACTCTCTCTCTCTCTGTGGCAACTCCAGACCCCACTGCCCAATGCCTAGAAAGCTACTGCACAAACACTATGCCAAACCCCGCCATTCAGCAAAGCTGGGCTAATCTCAGCTTCTGCCTAACGTGCCCCAACTCTTCTAGCACGAGACAGGGAGGTAACCACATCAAATCCAAATGGCCAAGCAGGGAGCTGCTCTGCACCAGGGCTGCACCGCTTCCTTCTGCCCCCGACTGGCGCTGCATGCGCTGCTTCAGGGCTGCACTTTCCCTCTGCCCCCCCACCCCTGTGATACTGCACCACACCGCTCTGGGGCTGGGACTGCACTGCCCCCTGATGGCTCTGTGCACCTCCCTCCCCACCTTCACGCCCCCGTCGGCTATCCATGCCCACCCCGGCCCCGGGCTGGCTCTCTGCCGCCTCTACTGGCCCACCTGCAAATTTTATTGCCCACCCCTGGCCTAAGGGCAGTTTTTAAGAATCCTTTGCATCTTTTCAAGGCTCTGTTAATAGGAGGCCAAAGCAAGCCTTCAGTGACCATGGGTCATACTTTCTTGTTCCTATTTTATTACTGAAAAGCAAAGTCTTATCATGCAGACACACATCCACATGCTCAGTCTTGGATTTCTCCCTCTGAGCTTCAAGTGCCTGATGGTGCTGGACCTGCTCAGGTATAAATGCAAAGCATTTTTTTTCCCCAGCGAAACAAACATATACCCTTGCATAGTGGACTCCCATCAGGTTCAGTTCCACACACAAGTTCCCAGTGTCCAGTTCTTGTTTTCAGAATTTGGTTCTGAGCTGCGTCTGACTAGAGATAGAAATAGCCATTTGGAGCAGATCTGGTCTATTATCCCTTCTCTGAAAGTAACTACCTAGTGCCAGATACTTCAGAGACAGGCACAAGAAACCCAATAGCAGACAATCCTGAGATAACTGCCTTAAAGGGGGAAAACAACAGTGTCCTGTGGCACTTTTAAAGACTAACAGATTTATTTATCACATGAGTTTTTGTGGGAGAAAATCCCACTTCGTCAGATGGGATTTTCTCCCACGAAAGCTCATGCGATAAATAAATCTGTTAGTCTTTAAAAATGCCACAGGACTCTGTTGTTTTTCTGCACTAGACTAACACGGCTACCCCTTTGGAACTTCCTTAAAGGGGATGTTTCTTCCTAACCCTCATCAATTATTGGCTGGTAATGTCCTGAAGCATGAGAATTTAAATCCTTAAATCCTTAATTTTAGTCATTTATACACATGCACTGACTGCTGTCTGACTAGAGCCCTGGGGCACCTTAAAGACTAACAAATTTCGTTGGGCATAAGCTTTCGTGGGCTCTAACTGACTTCCTCAGATGTGTTGCAGCCCACGAAAGCTTATGCCTGAAGAAATTTGTTAGTCTTTAAGGTGTCACAGGACTCTCATTGTTTCTGCTGTACACAGACTAACACAGCTCCCCCTCGGAACTGTCTGACTAGAGATATTAGAGAATATTTACATGTTATATGTTGTTGCATCTAATGTTCTAGCTTGCACTTGTTTCTGATTAGTCAGAGACTGTCACTGTCTAAGATGAAAGCTGTTTTATCTTGATTGAAAATACTGTTTTGCCCACTGTCTCTTCTTGGAAACCTTTCCTCCATTTAAAAGTGTCAATATTTTGTTAAGGAAAGTCAAGTGGGTGCTTTGCCATCTTTCTGTAAACAACGCGGCTTTAGTTATTTGAAATGTTCCTAAACGGTGTAGGATCTGTGTCGTAAGTGTGTGACACAGGAGTGCTGGTAAAATACAGCTTTTTTAGTTCCTGGACCCAATCAGATGGCATGTGTCAGGATTAGAAAAGATTCCTCCCTTGGCAGAGATCAGTAGTATCCAGGGACTCCAGTGGCTACTGTGAAAACCTGTCGCTTGCTAATACGGAGCTGGTAGCTTCCAGACTGTGCTAACAGGAACACTTGAAAAGCAACAGCAGAATTCTTGCCTTTGCCAAGTAGAATCCTAACCCCAGCAATTCTTTAATTCTACCTCATCCCAGGGAGTGGCATAACCTCAGTGAAGAGGGAGTAGCCAAAATGGAAAGGTGAGGGCTCAGTCACCTAGTCATGGTGTGAGACCCAAATCTACGTCCCAGCCACTCCTAATCTCCACTCCAGGAGGTCTGAGCTAACTGCACTCCTCTAACGAGGACTGAAGGGTGAGCGGCACATGTTGATGTATCTACGGATAGGTCTGCCCCAATAATATTACGTTTTCACTTGGAACTGATTGATTTGCCCATTTTGCTGTTCCAACACAGTTCACATCTGCTATTTAGCTCCGTTTCCTTACAACGGTGCCCCCTCACCCCATTCCTGGCCAGGCTGGTGACTGAGTGCTACCGCGGTGAAAGCCCAGGTCCTCACACATGGGTTGCAACCAGTAAACTAATGGAAGCTAAATCAGTATTAGCCAGTTGTAAACTGATAACAGCATGTGCCCAGGGGTTTGCATCAGCTTAATTTACAGGGTTTTAAGTTGAGTTTAATTAAACTAGTGCAGTTGCTGTGAGTAGACCAGGTCTAAATGTATAATAACAAATAAAGTGCCTGTGAGCTAAAATCTTGAGTTAATCAGAGTATGGGGAAAAATGCCCTTGTGTTCCCCTCTCCCATTCCCACCTATATCTTCTTTCCCTTTGTTCTGTCACAGTGGGAGAATAATTCCTTGAAATGGGATGAGGATGGGATCCATTTCCTGTCCAGGTGACCTCCTGCTTTTGCTGAATGCGTCTGCATGGCAGAATCATGTCCTGGTTCAGTGAGTGCCAGAGGCACAGAACTTGCTGGGTGCATCTGCCTCGGGAAATTTCATAAGAACTTTTCTGCATTGGTAAAACCACAGGGAGTGTTAGCAACAGTAAAAGCTACTTAGACGGGTGGGTCACTGGCATTTTACCATTGCACTGTCTAGGGCTTAGGGAGTGTATGAGATGGCTTTATGAGTGAAAGTCTTTCAGTTACTTGTCTACTCTCTGAAAGTCTATTCTCTGCAGTGAATCCCTGGATATAATTTCATGGTTGTGTCCCTGATCCCATGGTTTGCCTGAGCTACGCTGGCTGCCACCTTCGCTCTCCCCAAAAGTCTGTGGCTAGTCTGTGAAAGTCTTGCCAGGGGACAAGTATGACCTCCTTAAGGTTGCTCTAAGTTGTACTAGCTGGTAAGGGTCCCTGCAGGGTCATCACACCAGCCACAGATCATGGGAGTTCAACAGCACACCTGCTGTGTACTGTGTCCCCCAGGTATATCTATGTACCAACGGCTGTTGGTGGCACAGAGCCAGTCTCCAGCTTTATGGTAGCCAGGGATTTCCGCCATGCTGAGAGAATCCTCAGCTGCTGAGCCAGGGTTACCTTAGCCTCTTTCTGCCATTAGGGGTCTTCATCTCCCAATCCTATGATTTTGTGGCGTCCAGGCTCTCCCTCTATGTGTGAGTGAAAATGTCAATAGCGCTCTGGTAATGTGTGCTCCGGCCTTAGCTGTAGTAACAGGACTGATGGCTTCAGATCCACCTCAAAGGCCTCCAATTTTTGGCCTGGTCAGCAACTTTCTGGGATTCAGATGAGCTGAAACTAAGGAAAACCCAAGACTGAAACAGATCCAACTTTTGCGTTGGTCCTGAATCCTAATTTGAATTCAGCTCCAAATTTCACAGAAAGGTCCACTTCTATAATGAACTGGCCCCAAAGCCTGTGATATTCTCTGGATTTATCTCCTTTAAACCTTGGAACAGCTCTGGATTTCAGCTGGGGTCAGAGGACAGCGGAGGAAGGACATCCTTCTGAACTGGATTGCTCTCTGCCATGAGCGCTGAGCAATATACAGTCTCCATCCCCGTCGGTTTTCTCACAAGGGTAGTTAAAATGGAACTTGCTGGGGACAGATTCTAATACCTCTAGCCTCCCGACCCTCTGAGGGACCTGCGGCAACAAAGAGCAGGTAGGGGGAAGAGTGTTTTTGAGAGCTGCATTTGAAAGAGGAGCTTGTTATCAGGGCTGCTGTATCGGGCACGGTTTTGGAGCGGTCTCGGACCCTCTGGAGATGCAGAAGAATAGTTTCTGGCTAAATCCGTTGGCAAAGCAGATAGTGAGGTGGTTATACTGAGACATTGGCACACGTCCCACACCCTTAGCTCATTACCTCTTTGACACACATTCGGACCACATTGGCCCAGGCCCCAAAAGCCCAAGTAATTTTTCAAACCCAGCCTTCTGAGTTAGCAAGAGAGCGCTGCATTTCTTTCTTAATCAAGATTAACACCAATTATAGCTCCCTGCTTTAATCATGTGCTCCGTTCTCTTCCTCCAGCCCCATCTTCTCTCTGCTCACTCCTCTTGCTGAAGGCAGCACTTCTGTGGCATGTTCACCTGGGGGCGGGGAAGGAGAAGGAGAAGAGCGTATCTCTCTGGCGGACCAGATAGCATCATCTTCCCTGTGAACAGAATGAGTCATCTCTGCAACTCACTCAGCCCGTCAGCGAGAACACAGCTCCTTCTCTGCCTACATGCTCTCTGACAGGAGCCAGCCAAAATGTGGCTGCTTAATTTACTGTTGGCAGGGCCTAGCCCCCCTCCCTTGCAACACTTATTTTTGTGACCAGCAGCTTTGCTTGCAAACACTGGATTTTGCACAAGGCTTTTGCATTTGATCTGGGCTGGGTGGTTTTGAGAGGAGTTCATCTGTGCATTTTGTGACTGGGAGTTTCCACCAGTCATCTACCAGAGGACAACAGGCAGGACAAAACCCGGCTTGTTTTGTTACACAAAAGGGGCGGGGGGGGATTAGGGGTGGAGCGAAGGGGGCACACACCAAAGTGTTTGCTGCATCTGCACCAATCTTTGTGCTGTACTGGCTGAATGTGCTTTGCAAAGAGGAGGCTAAAGGACTATATTCCTGAAAAGGGGGGGGCGCGGGGAGTGAATCATTTTCCAGCTAAACACCCCACCCCTGCAGTCTGTCACCCACACACAGGCAGACCTGGGAGGATGAGTCAGCATGCTGAAGGGAAACAGAGCTGTCTCAACTACTGTACTGTTTTCACTGAGCAGCTGGTGAAGTCTGCAGAGCCCTGGGCGATGGACGGTTGCTAGTGTTTGCCAGGCAAGAGAATCAAGCTGAAAATCATTTGCCTTGGCATGAGACAGTAAGCTGGCCTCATGTGCCTGAGCCAGGAAATAAGTCGCCAAATGAGGGCTGGCACCAGAACCCGCCATCCTGGCCAGTGCCAGGGAGCACCAGCAGATGTGACCGGTGACACCTCCTGCATTGACGTGGCATGTGTAGTGGGAGGCGCTAGCGCACAGACAAACACGCACAGGGCGGATTCCCCTGGCCTGCGAGAACCATCACTGAGGAGACCCTGCCCACCCAACCGGAAATGTCAAGTTTAATAAGGAGCTGATGATAACCTCAGACTCACCGGCTTACTCAGATGGAGAGAGAAAAAGTTCTGTGTGCCCATAAGACCCACTGCCTTTCTGTCCCTCCATGTGATCCTGGCTGCTGGTGGGAAGGGATCCATCGTCTGTGGAGCGGCAGTCACTTCAGGCAGCTCGCCTTTGTTCCTGGCAACACACCATCCTTTTATTTATACCTCATCTCTCTGCTCACCCTTCTGGTTCCTCTGAAAGTCTCTCCCTCTCTGCTCTGGTTATTATTTGGTTCTACAAATGAGGGATCTTCCACCTGTGGCTCTAAAGCTATAAATGACCCTCATGGGAAGTCATGTTAGGTGTGACTGGCATTCCCAACCCTTCCTGAGCTGAGAGAGACTGTGATCATTCATAAAAGCTCTCTCCACAGTGCCTGTCACATGCATTGAGCTAAAAGTGGGGAGCTACCAGACTCCCTCCCTGCCCCAGACAGCCACAGTAGAGGAGAGATGGACAAAGAAGGTAATGACTTCTTGGACACCCACAAAAATCGCTGCGACACAATAACAATGTCACATTTGCTTGCACCAAACAGAAACCAAAAAGAATTCTCAACTTCTGCGTGCTGGGCTTGCATCAGTGTGTGATGATCTTGTACTGGACTGTGACAAATATTGCCATACCACATTACTCTTCAAAAATACCTAGCTGGCTTCACAAGTGAGCTGGATAAATTTATAGAGGGGATGACGTGGTGGGACAGGCTAATTTGGCAATCTGACTACTAGTGGTAAATGTGCCAATGGCCTTGATGTGATGTTAGATGGGGTGGGTTCTGAGTTGGTGCAGAGAATACTTTTTTGGATGTTTGGCTGGTGAGTCTTGCCCACCTGCTCAGGGATTATGATCACCATATTTAGGGTCAGCAGGGGATTTTTCCAGAAGGCAGATTGGCAGGGGCCCTATTTATTTTTTTGCCTTTCCCTGTAGTGTGGGGCACAGATCACTTGCTGGTGGTTTCTCTGTACCTTGATGTCTTTAAACCATGATTTGGGGACTTCAGTAATAGGTTAGGTGTCTATTGCAGGAGTGGGCAGGAGGTTCTGTGGCCCACATTGCACAGGAGGTGAGATTAGATGACCATATTGGTTCCTCCTGACCTTAAAATCTATGCATCTATCATTGTATGCCTCCTTGAGACTCATTTGATGACATCTTGCAGCATGTATAAAAGATGCCCTGTAACAGTGAGCTATGTTGTGTACACTCATCTGTTTGCTCTTCCCCAGGCAGGTGAAGTATTACACATTCATCTATATTTTCCTTTAAACTGTTTAGCAAAATATGTTTTAACCCACCCTAAACTTCTTTTCATTAGGGTACCACCATCCCTGCTGACATCATGGTAACCACCTCTCCTGGCACCCACAGCCTGGCCTGCCACTTCTCCATATGGCCACTCCAACTCTCACATGGGAAGACCCCAAGCCCCTCTTCCTGGCCACCACATGGCAGAACTCCTGCCTCCTCTTCCCAGCTATCATGTGGGAAACCTATAAGCTCTACCTCTTCTCCCCAGCTATTCCAGAGGAGACCCACCCCTCCCCAGCTATCCCTCTCTCCAGTTATCACCGGGAGCACGTGCCATCCATGGCCTCCCTCCAGACCCCCTGTGACACTCACACACATATCACATGGGCTGTAACATGTACCTTTTAATTTGGAACAACAAAAATCTTGCACCACGCAACATCCAAGCCAACAATCCAGCGCTGCCCCCACCGAGCCTGTTGGGCCGCTCAGCGCTCCCCCTGTGGGAGCAGGGAGGTTGGCAGAGACACATGCACCCTTGGGAAGAGGGCTGGCATGCATCAACCTGGGCTAGAAGCAGTGGATGCTGTTTGTGGGTGAGCTGTTCTCACAGCAACGAGCGTTGAGAATAGGTCGCGCCTTTAAAAGGTTAGGCCCTGAACAAGCTCCTAGTGAAGCTCCCTTGACATCACATAGATGAAGATCATTTGCTGGGAAGCCAGGTGCACAGGGATCTATTTAATACCGGGCGAAAGACCCTTTATTCTTTAATTATTGTTTCAATTGGCTCTAGAGAAAACACAGAGGGTGCATCTACGCTGGCAAGTTAGGTTGACTTAAGGAGGCTTAAGTTGACCTAAACAAAGCACGTCCACACTAGGCTTTTATTAAGGTGAATTAAGAATTTACTTAAGTCGTCTTAAGGCAGGCTTAAGTTGATTAAATAACACCTGGATTTAAGTCAACTTAATAACACCTCCTTTTAGGTTAACTTAAGCCTTTAGTCAACTCCTTAAATTGACTTAAAGTCAGTGTGGACAGGGATTAACACCTAAATTGACCTCATTAAGGTCAACAAGGGGCTATGTCTACACTAGAAAAGTTAAGTTGACTTAATAAGGTCGACTTTAAATTGACTTAAAGCTGACCTTATTAAGTCAACTTAACAAAGTTAAGTTAAGTTATGCCTTCCTTCCCTTAAGCCCAACAAATTGAGGTAAAGGTGAGGTGCCCTCGTGAGTGGGGGTAACATTATGGCACTGACAACAGAGTCCAGTGGCACTTTTAAAGTGACACTGGACTCTGTTGTCTTTCTACAATAGACTAACACGGCTACCCCTTTGGAATTATGGCACTGGTTTAAGACCAGCACAGGCTAACACAGATGGATAGTTGCAAAAAGAGTTTGGTTGTCTCAGGCCACCTCTTCCATGTCCCGTGAGAGAGAGAGAGAGAGAGAGAGAGAGAGAGAGAGAGAGAGAGAGAGAGAGAGAGGCTACAGCCCCTTTGCTTGTGCTGATCTAGCTCACAGCTAGAGGCAGAGTGGACCATGGGATAAGACACTTACGAGACAGTCAGGTGATTTGGGGTGTCAGCATGGTTTTGCCATCGACCCTTGATGTAGCTTTGGGCAAGTCACTTAATCTCTCTGAGCCTCTTTTTCTCCATCTGTAAATTAGGCACAATCATATTTACCCTCCTTTTTAAAGCATTTTGGACTGCTTGGATAATGAACACCAGGCACTGTATCAGTATGCAGTAGACTCAAACAAGAGATCAGCTTTACATGAAGAATATGATGGGCATTGGTTAAACTCATGAGAAAGTCCATGGCCTGAAAAGTCCCTTTCTCAAGGCCAGATCAGTCATGAAAACTGGATTTTGGAATGTAAGAACAATGTATGAAACTATTAAAACTGCTCAAATTATTAAAGAAATTGATAGACCCCCCCCCAACTTGGTGTCCTGGGGATCAGTGAGTGTAAATGGACGGGTTTGAACACATTACATTTTAGAGAAACAAATAAGACCATCATCGACTCTGGAAATGTGGAGGATAGACATGCAGCTGGTGTAGCAAGTCTAATGTTAAATGAAGCAGAACGGGCACTGACTGAGTGGGAATCAGTCAATGAAAAATTATTAGAGCGAGTTTTCAGACTAGATTCTTTAAACTAACAGTCATACAATGACATGCAGATGACAAACCAGATGAGGAAAAAGGTCCTTTTTGTGATTTGTTACGCAAAGTCCCAAAATATGATATGATAGTGACTATGCTTGATTTTAATGCAAAGATTGGAAGCAATAATGATGTCCTGGCTAAAAATTTGGGCAAATGTGGCAGGGGGTTGGATGCAAACAAAAATCATGAATGATTAGTAGAAATCTGTAGTGAGAATAGTGACAGGTGAAACAATATTTTTTTGTTATTAAAATATCTTTAAAATGGCCTGGAACTCCTCAGCTGGCATCACAAAGAATCAGATAGATCACTTTCGTATTTCATGACAGTTTTGCAGCTTAGTGGTTGATGTATAGGCATACAGGGGAGCAAACATGAAAAGTGACCATAATCTTTGTATTGCTAAATTAAAGTGCAATACATCATTAAAACACCAAGATCCAAAACAAAATTTTCATCTTGTACTGAAAAACAGGTTGAGTTCCAATGCAATCGACTTAAGAACACCAGGGCAATGATATTCTGTGGGAAACATCAGAGAATAGAAAGTACAAAGACAGTATTAATAACAATGAAAAGTAGACAGGAAGAATGGATTAATTATGCTACTTTGGCAGCCAAAGCTAAAACAAAAGAAAAAACCTCCAAACCCCTGAATTCGGAGAAGTGAAGAGACAAGGAAATGGCAAAAAGAATATAGAGTTCTAGACAGAGAGGTAAAAAGACATGTTGCAAGAACAGCATAGATTGATTGGGGGGCTGGAGATATTAGTCAAAGAAGTGACCTTACAACACTTTACAAGACAATCAAACAGTTAACTGGAAACTTTAGCAGTGCTGGAGGACTCAGATGGAAAGACTCCTAATACAGAACAGCAAAGGAAAAGATGGGCAGAAAACTTTCTGTTTAAAAAGACCAAGCCCAGGCAAACAACTTGAAATACGTGATTAAGACCTATCCCCAGAGTTTCACACTTTGTCAGACGCTTGAAGACAAAGTGGGGTTTTTTTCCACGAAAGCTCATGTGATAAATAAATTCGTAAGTCTTTAAAAGTGCCACAAGACTCCTTGTTTGCTTTCTTGAACACAACTAACACGGCTACCCCTTTGGAAGTTGTAAGGAAAGTCACTGCGGAAGACAACTGAGGAATTTTATGGACAAATGATAAAGCACAATTGGATGGTCTCATTTTTGCTGATGACGATGTCCTGCTTAGTTCAACATATTGCATAAAAAAAAGAAAAGCCACAGTTCTTAACGGATATTGCAAAACAAATTGTTTTGTTTATCAGGAAGGGGAAGACAAAATATATGGCTGTCAATGGCCCAAAAGCAAACATCAGAATAGATTGAGAAGCACTAGAATTAAGTCATTTACCTAGGTATGCTTTAGGAATTATTTTGGGGAAGTTCTATGGCCTGTGTTAAGAAGAAGGTAAGACTTCAACAGAACAGTGGAGAAAGAGGCCAAATCCCCTAACAAGATACTCAAAAGATCAGCACAAGACCAAAATAAATGGTGGGGACATCATCTACACCTCAAAGCATGGAAGGATAAAGAAGCGCTAACATTATCTTTACTTTGAAGGCTGACAGCACACTCTTACATTGTAACTTTCCCATCCTACAAAGAGCAGAATTTGTATAAGTTGAACATTCACAGTTTATAGACTCCTTGGTCGGTGTCTTTTTTAAAAAAGTATAACAATCTCAAAGGAAATAAAAGGCAGCTGGTAGGGAGGATCAGTTATTGATATCTTGTCCTTCTGTTGCAGAGTACACTGATAATGCAATGCTATGAAGCAGTAGCCTGTTAAAAACAGATCGCAGAGTTGGTTTTAATACTTCAGTGTACTACTTACTGAGCCGTTTCTTTGGAGTTATGAGAATTGACGTGCTGAGTACCTTATTGACTAGCTTCTTCCCCTGTGTTACATTTACAATGTTGCTGGCTGGGTATCTAAAGAAATTTCACGTTAGCCTTTGTTCTTGATCCACTGCGGAGTTAAAAGGGGGAGGGGATGCTTGTCAAGTCATTAGTTTCATGTGACTGAGCTTTTCTACGTGTCTTGTCATTGTTGTTCTTAACCCAGGAACTTTGACTCAGGCTGGAAGCCAGGGGAGTATCTTTTAATCCATGCAACGTTTCATTCCACTTTATGGCGTACAATTTGTGTACTAAGATGCCATCTTCTGGAAGCTGACAGCTGCAAATGAATAACCAGTCTCAGCTGGGATCTCACAACATGAGGGTGAACAAAAAATCTGTAAAGTGAGTGGACTCGCAGGAAATAAGTGAGTTTTTCTCAGGAGATGTCTATTCTACCCTTTTTATCCTTTCAAGGAGGTAAACTGTTGGGTCTGTATGACAAGCTCAGTTTATCATAGACATGTTCATGAGGACGTTCATTAAGAAACAAAAGGTGACTATGTGAAAAGAGTTGGAAATGTCAGCCCAGTTCCCAGTGGGCCAGTGTCCATGTTATAAAACTCAGTACCAAAATAGTCCTTGGCATCTCTTCTGGCACTGCCACCAAAGTATAGATACAGAACTCCTCAATCTGAGGTGTTCTCCCAGGTCATGGGTGTGGCAAGCTGGCAGAACAGTATGGAGATTTGCACAGTCATTGTAGATAAAGACACGATGTTGTCTATGAATCAAAGCTGTAAAGTCATGTTGAGAAAAAGAAAGTAGGTTCTAAGAATGGCTGGGCAGATGCAGAAGGTTCTAATAGGAATTTACCCTCGGCTGAATTTGAATTTAAACTCTTTGGAAGTCCAGATGAGTCAGGATAATATTTCTCCCCATCCATTTCTTTTCATTTGTGCACTTTACCTGATTCTGCTCTGGACTAGAGATAGAAATACCAAACTGTCACAAGAGAGGCTGCTGCTGCATTATTTCTGACCAGGAACATACAGTACCAGGAACCTTGAAAGCAAGTTTGCTCAGGGATTTTCTGCTTTGTCTAAATAAGGGTCACTTAAGCAGGCCAATTTGAGGTGTTTTTGTGATAAAACAAGCCTCTGAACATTTTGAAGTTTGTCACCACTACATTTGACAAGATGATCCTGCGAACTGTACCCACACATGCTACTCTGCTCTGGTGCCCACGCAGACCAGATTATGATGTTCTTTACCTCGATCGCCCGAGAATGACTGGTAAATCTTGATGAATACAGCATATTTAATCTTAAGTATTGTCCATCGCCTGTCTGTGGTGCCTTCCATTTAGGATTTAAACACAAATCAAAATGTTAATACGGTAAACTTCCCAGTACCCAGTGTCCTGGTTGGAGTCTCAGAGACACACTGTGGTTAAAATAATTTGCTCAGAAGTCAGCAAATAGACCCAAGATTTTCTGAGCCTAGTACAGTGCATTAACCCAGCGGTTCTCAACCACTGTGTCGCCACGCGGCGGCAAGTGTGTCACAGAGCGCCAGGGAAATGGGGTGGGTGCACTGGTGTGTCCTATAGGGTTGCGATAGGCTGCCAAGTGTGTCACGACCTGCCAAAGGTTGAGAACCACTGCATTAAGCAATAGCACGAATGGATTAGGTCCCAGCTACTTTAGAGATCTCCGCACTGTCTATGAACCTCCAAGGAAGGAAACCATTTCCTTGGGCCAGTGCACACCGCCAAGTCTGGAATGATATGTACGGAGACAAGGCTCTTGTAAAAGGACATAATCGAGATGATCTGACTGTGGGACAAACTTACCAAGGGAATTGGACCAATCCGGAGTCTGTCAGCGTGACCGCCTTCAGGAAATATTGCAAACCTTCTTCATCGATAAACTTCTCCACCATAGCCAGGCTGGCACCACAACATCCAGCTCTCCTCCACCTTCCCCACATACTCCTGCACACTGGCATTTCTGTAACCCCCCAAAAGAGCAATAGAACTCTTGAAGGCTGCTAAGGACTTCACCATTGCCAGATAATAAATATGAGAGGAACTCAGGTGCTACGGTGACTGGGGGCAGTGCAAATCTCTGAGTATGGGCATGGCTACGCTGTCAGCGGCACCACCACCGGGGTAGGATTGATTGGCTACTTCCACATTCGATTGATCATGTCTTTACTGACACTCATTCGAACTCGCACAGAGGTCATAGAATCCTAGGGCTGGAAGGGACCTCATGAAGTCATCTAGTCCAACCCCCTGCTAAAAGCAGGACCACTCCCACTAAATCACCCCAGCCAGGGTTTTGTCTATTAAGACCACCTTGGCAAGTAGCGTAACGCTGAATCGACAGGAGGGCATTTCCTGTCCACTCAGCACAGCAGGGACGCTGTGGTAGGTAGGCGTTAGGAAGTCGAAGATAGATACGCAAGTTAAGTAACGTGAGTATCTCCCTTCAACTGCGGCAATTTTCTACCAGGTCTATGTCTCCTCTTGCAATGCATTAGTCTCTCTGACCATTCATTTTACAGGACACAGGGTATAAAAATGTTCCCTATTGTGTTCATATTTCCCAACCTTATTTTTCTGTAGCATGACTGAAAAATCAACAGCCGGCTTAGTCCTAATTTGTACGTAACCTTTTACATTTCAGTTTTGTTGATACAGCCACTCAATGAAATCCTCCTTAATAGCCGTTTCTTTGTCAAAAGCACTTTTCTTTCCTTCACATCATCAGAGAACTGAAATATAATACAGCCTCAGCCACCCATATACTGTTTATAATATGCATGTGGAGGTGCCACTTTGTGACAATTTTCAACTTTATGAGTTTGATTGATGGCCACATTTCACCCAGATTTTACACACCCTGCCATTAGCCATCCTTGCAACAAGCTGTGTACCAAGTCATCTGAGAAGGGTGTCATTTAAATTTGCAGGTTCTTGTTGCTTGCAAATGCAATTTGGTTGCATGGGAGTTACTTGTAAAATGTGATTTATGAAGTGAAATCATGCAAACAAACAGAAAGTGGTATATTTTACAGAGATTGGTTATACTACAGGACCTGCCTGCTGAGTAGGATGACTGAGTTAATGAGATTTTTAACCTCAGGCAGCATATCACTATACATAGTACATATATCACAGAATCCCTGTAAACATTGGACCAGGTCCTCATTTGATATAAATCAATTTGATCAGCTCCATTGACTGACCCCATCTAGTCGAGGGTCTGGACCAACATCAGTATGATGCCCCCATATAAAAAAGTGGGACATAAAGGGTGGAACAGTATAATAATGGTTAACTGGAGATGAAAAGCCAGTGTATATTCCACACAATGTTAGATTTCCAAAGGTGGTACCAGGGACTGAACTACCTTGGACTAATGAACCAGAAACCAGACTGTTCTATCATTGAAATCAAAAGGAATCTTTCTGTTGTCTTCCAAGGGTGCAGGGCAGGTCCTCATTGACTATCTAGGGCTGAATATCTATCGGTACACATAAGGTACAAGTAGAGCTGCCTGGAAAATGGAAATAAAAGTGAAAAATGTCTTGTTTTGCATGAGAAGTTTGGAATTTGCAAAGTTTTCTCAGATGCTGTAACGGGAGTTCCAAAAGGGTAGCCGAATTAGTCTAGGTCAGCCAAACAAACAAGGAGTTCTGTGGCACTTTTAAAGACTAACAAATTTAGTTATTGCATGAGTGTTCGTGGGAGAAAGTCCCACTTTTTCTGACGTTCAAGTGTCTGATGAAGTGGGATTTTCTCCCACAAAAGCTCATGCAATAAATAAATCTGTTAGTCTTTAAAAGTGCCACAGGACTCTTGTTTGTTTGGCTGTAAAGGGAAGCACTGCACAATTATTGGGGCACGGGAACATATTACCTACCCTTGATGCATGGATATTATTCCTACTGTGTTAATGGGGGTGATGCAGACATAAAAGGCTAAGGAGAGTTGATCTCATATACTGCAGTTTATTATAGAGATGTTTTGACTCAGCTGACTGAATAAAATGACCATGCGAGAGGCCCAGCAGCGTGAGGTGAGATTAGTGTTAGGTGGTGAGAAAGCCCAGGTGGCTACCATTTCACTGGATGCAGCACTCGGGATATCACTGGATGCAGCACTCCTGTCCTGGTTACAGAGTTTCTGAGTCCTGCCAAACCCCTCAGGTAGCTACATTTTAATGGTAGGAGACGATCTAACTATAGATCACTTCACTCACTACTGAAATTCAGCCTCCACTCTGTTAAAGTGTGGATACCATTACAACTGCCCCAGCAACACTACACCAGTTTATTGGTGAAGGAAGTGAAGAATAAATTTATCCAATTGAAGCGATGGGCAAATATCTTTTTCTAGAAGAAGGTGAAATGTCATCATCCATGTTGGAGTTTGATCAGGACACTTGTGAAAAGTGCTGTGGGATCTTTAATGACTCCAGGTGGTCCCGACCTTTCTGATTTACCCTATTGTTCTTGAGAGATCATACTTCCCAATAGCAAAGTGCCTGCAGTGTGACACAGAATGAGACACTGGTCTAGTGTAAAAATTCTCCCTCCTGAAACACCAGCTCCACTTCCTCCAGTAATGTGGGTTTCTCCATGGACATCGCAGTTTCTGGTGATAACAAAGTTCAAACCTTCTGAGCTCGCGGCAACAAATTAAATATAAAGAAATATTCATACTAGGAAACTGCATGATTGAGGATGGTGTGGAAGGGCACATTCACCTCACAAGTGAAAACAATGAGAATTCCAAGCAGTGTGTAAATGCATTGACAGCTGATGGCTTTCAAAGGGTTTTTTCCTCTTTCTTTTCTGGTGCTATATAGGAGACCTTTGGGCAGCCAGCAATCATGAGATCCATTAACCTGAGTCTCCACATTTCACAGAGTTCTCCTTGCTAATGGCTCAGTAACTCTTTTAACACATTCCTGATTCAGTCACCTTCAGAGTCATCCAGTGGCTTATTTCATTCTCAGGACAAGGGGCCTTTTCTCTCCTCTGACATTTTCTTCTGGGTTTGTTGCAAGACGTGATATTGCCTTTTCAGTCTCATCTGCAGCTGAGAGAGCTTTTAGCTGTTTCATGTCAACACAGACCAAATGGTTTGGGTGAGTCTGACAAAGAAAGCTGCAGCCGCCAGCCCAGAGAAGTAGCATCTTCCTGTCAAGTCTCTTGGTGCATGTGGTGTCTGCTCTGGCCAGAGCATGGGCAGCCTGGAAGGACCCCAATAGGCGCTGTGGGCACGAGGCCTCTAAGCAGACGGTCCTGTCCTCCAGCTGATCTTGCAGCTATGCAAGTTCTGGGGAGAAAACTTCCCCGTCCATTCCAGGGGAGCTCACTCCTTAAAGGGAAAATCTGGGATAAATTCCATAAGGGGAACCTCTCCATTTTCTTTCTCCTGGTCCCCTCCTGTGGCTGTTTCCCTAGGAGTGGGTGGTCTGGCACCCTCAGCTAGAAAGCTAGTCAGCACAACATGGAATCTGTGAGAAGTGGGGGAAAGAGGCTTGGACTCCCCCTAGCTTCCAGCCACATCCAACTTAGTTGTCAATAAAGTATAGTGTGATATGACATCATGTCTTTCTGTCTGGTGTTTGGTGTTTATAACATGCCCAGCACTTCTGGATCTAGGCCATGTCAGGCTGAGGGCTCTGGTAGGAATTCTGCTTTGCTGGGCAGCAGCCTTGGGCTGGGCTCTGATTCCTCACTCCAGAGCACAGCATCTCTCCAGCAGGACTGCGTCCTTATGACTTTCTGACTCATTAAAGAACAAGACTGACAGGCATGGCTCAAGGATGGGGGAATGGTTGGCTTAAACAAAGATAGGGACTCTGCCGAGGCTACTCAGTAAGGCTGTGTCTACACTAGTAAATTAAGTCGACTTAAGCAGCAGCTCAAGTCGACATTTTAAGTAGACTTATTAAGACCTGATTTTAAGTCAACTTACTGGCTAAATCGACTTTATTAAGTCGACTTAAGCCAGTGTAGATGCGGATTAGCCCTAAATCAACTTAAGGGGCCCCCAGGGTTCCCCCACTGACCTCCCTCCCAGGGTGCCTGGCACAGCCAGAGCCTGGCATGCCCACCCACAGGGCAGGACACAGCCCTGCCCGTCCCGCTCCTGTACCCTGCCCCTGTCCTGCTCAGCCCCCATGTACTTTGGTACAATGGGGAAGATGCTGATCTCCCTGGCACTTTTAAAGGGGTGCTGGGGGGAAGGGTGGCACCTCATGCACCACTCCCAGGTCCACCTAGCCCCTACAAGTCAACGTAGGGGTCCAGTGTAGACGCTCTAAGTTGATTTTGCAAGGTCGACTTTAACTCAACCTAAATTTACAGTGGAGACATGCTAAGTTAACTTAACAAGGTCGACTTAAAGTCAACTTAGCAAAGTCGACTTATTTGAACAAGTGTAGACATTGCCTAAGGTTTCCCACTAAAGGTTCAACGTGTGACATTTTCCCCCAAACTTCCCTGTCATGGCAAAGCTGGTTTGTGGAGAGAGTTCGGACTCCAAGGAGCAGTCAAAGCTTCCTATTACACAGAACGAGGAAGAAAGCTGTAGTGTGCCCCAGCTAGAGGCCAGGAAGGTGGAGAGACAGTCTGCTCCCCCAAGAGGCTCAGGTCTTTATCACCACAAAGCTCTGTCAGCATGAAGCCGTTCATACTCCACATGGTTCTGCAAAACGAGCAGTCAACATCACACAAGTTTTTCAACTTGTCCCCAGGACACTGAGGCCTCCAGCAGCTGCAGGTGTGACAGCACCATCGGAGCCAGCCCTGGATCGGAGATAGAGATTAATGCAGAGGGGGCGCCCCAAAGTTTGTCAGGGACCCAGACAAAATGCAAAGAAGATTTGAGCAAAGCAAATAAAATTTGCATAATTGATATGAGCTCTTGATTTGAATGTTTTTCAGAGGAGCCATTACACTCATAATAATACTGAAAAATGTTCTGGGTATGCAATTTCACTTGCATGACTGTTGCAAAACAAACTCTTAGCCTCTCTAAAGGGGAGTGTTGGATCTAAAGGGGTGTTGATCTTTCTTTTTAATCCATCGGCTCTGACATTTTGCTAATGGCTTGCGAAAAGGATTGTGTCCATGAGCTGAGAGGGTTTTTGTTACAGAAAATACCCTTGAAACCCATTTAAAATTATTTTCAGCACTTTGATTGTTGGCTGAAGTAAAGGTCAGCCAGAGTCAGGGGAAAGTACCTCATTAGATCAGCACTTAAGAGGAAAAAAACAGGAGCATGTTAGTTTTAAAGACTGCTGCCACCTATGGAGGAGAAATAATAAGAACACCACACAGAGCACTCTATATGGTACCAGAGATTTAAATGCAAGACCTTCTCCCTTAAAAAATCCTACCTATTGAAAAAATGGCCAAGCAGCAGAGTTCACATCTTCAGGGCAGTTTGAAGCTGAGATTGTGGTTCAGTCCATTATAAAGAAAATTCAGTGGCAGAGGGGGAGCTCATAGACCCTGATTCTGCTTTCATGTAAACCCAAAACAATAGAAAGAGAGTACTTTTCTGGGACTCTGTCAAGTCAGAGGTTGGCCAGACTTTTTGCACAGGACAGGGCAAGTCTGAGACCGAATCAGGCAAAGAGGTTTTCGTTCAGCTTAGATTCCAGGGGAGGAAAAGCCTGCATGATCTCGCAGGCTGTTGATGTATCTTTTCTTACTGTGGAACGTGGTTTTAATTCTTTCTTTTCCTGGAGCATTGGGAGGATCAGGTTGGGAGATTCTGTTATGATAAAGCCTATAGTTGGGTTTGTTTTCAAAACCTATAGTGGTTCTGACCTGTCTTTTAACTGCGTGTCTATTTCAGTTTACTATAATAGGTGAATTTTTTAAAAATGTGGGCATATTCCAAAAGGCTAAAGTTACACCTTTTGTATATTTTAGTGGATAATCATTAATGACCCTCTTCTAGATTTAGTCCTATTCCTAGAGAAAACCCTTGGGGGTTTGCTGGGAGATATTTACCACTGGACCTTTTAGGTTCTAGAGACCTGATAATTTGGGCCTTTGAAAGTTGTGTGTTAAGTAAATTTCTGACATTAGATCTGTGCTTCCAGTCCTGAAAAACTATTAATGGGATATATGGTAGCTTGTGTTAAAGGCCTCCTGCGTCTCTTTATTTCTATAGTCCTTTTACAATAACCTGCACACACAACGTGGTTGAGGTTTGTGATGGTTAAAATGGCAACATTTATGGAAGAAGTCAAAGAGAAAAAATTACTTTGAAAAAGAAACAGCATCATGGTGTGGCCATGGCCATAGGAACCTCTGTTGTTAAAACCTTCTTTTCTTTGGAATGGTTGAGTCTTTTGAATGAAACTGATTGCCTGATCTGCCAGCTTCCTTGGACCACTAATTCTTACTGACAGGTCATCGCTGCTCCTGTTCCTCAGCTAGCGATCTTGATTTTATTAACCCCTTGAGAACTAGCTCCTGGTTAGCAGTCAGGGTGCTACCTGGACGATCACTTGACTGTAAAATTCAGTGGAATATTCAAAAAAGCACATCCGCAGGCCCATATGGGCTATAAGTGCCACTAAACTGGGTATACGCTGTGACTCCATATGGATCTTGCAGCAGGATAGAACAGGCCTACATCATTTCTTACAACATCCAATTCACTAAGGGGTTTGGTGTAGGGTTAGGGCTAGTAAAATTCTTGTGTGTTTCTGAATGTAACGGAGAAAAGGAAGAAGTCAGGTAGTATTTACTGTAGAATCACAGAGCAACTCCTTGTACGTTTAGTCTGATCATGCTAGTGCCATAGGCATGCAAGGTGCTCTATAGACCTAGAGCCAGGTCCCTGCTCAAAGGAACTTACAAGGTATCAAGAGCCTGCCAAGGGCTTTGAGCTTGTTCAGCACCTTGCAGAGTAAAGTTTTTACATTAGCGATGACACAGCGGGGAGGACAAAACAAAGGGAGGTGGGCTATAGGGGAAGGACAAATGCTACAACAATCCAAGATCATGAGATGTCCTTTGGGCCACATATGTCTGTTCAGCTAGACATACAGTCATAATGTTAATATATTACACACACAGTCTGAAGGAACGAAGTTAGCTGGGGACACGGATGGTCTGCTCAAGGGGCTGGATGTGTATGCTGCTGCCATTTTATTACAATAAAGGAAAAGAGGAGGGGACAACATTCCAGGCTATGTTATTTTCTCTCTTCTAGTAATTTCACAGGCTTTGGCTTAATGAAAATCCTGTTTATCTTTTACCCAGAAGCATTTCCCAGGAAGAAACAATATTGTTCCAACATGCTAATAATCAGTCATTTTGTACTGTCAGTTTCTAAGCCCTCTGGCTGCACGTAGGCTCCCAAGTAGCTAGCCATGGCCAACCATTACATGTGCACTTTATTGCTTCATATGACTCATAGATATTTAAGCTGCTTCTTCATTCATTAATGAAAATCTCTCTTTAACTATGAGCACTATCTATAGGGAGAGACAGGTAGCAAACTATCACAACTGACATAGCTGGTTTCTGCTGGGTATAAGAACCAACAATATACCCCAAATCTAGGTATTTATGTTTTTTCAAGTCATGTTGCCTAGATTATTAGAGCCACAACATCTTCTTATACTTCAAATGCTGTGGAAATGGTTTGATCTGGATTCCTTTTTGCAACTGGGCTTCCCTCAGCTCTGTGGATGAAAAGCATTAAGGAAAGGAAGGAGGGATGCATCACCTACCATGCTAGGACTTCAGGGCCATTATTACACATGAGATCATTCTAGTGCCCAGCCAAACTAAATGTTGTAGAGTTCCAGGATGAAGATAAAGGGCCTGGTCCAGCAGCCCTGGTGCGCACAAGATGCAGTAAATTGCCTTGAACACCTGTATTACTGCAGAATTAAAGGCCTGCTCTTCCAAAAAGGCGTTGAGCGCCTCCAGCTCCATCAACGTCCCTAGAACTGGCAGATGTGCAGGCTAACTCTGTAATGCATCACACTTCTGTCTCCCATGGGTACAGGTTAAATTACAAGCGTAGTCCTCAAGTCCTTTGTTCAGAACATCTGACGAAGTCAGTGGGAGTATTGCAAGCCGAGAGCTTTCTGCAATATCAGGCAAGACGACTGCAAATTGACACGTGCTTTCTAATAAAACAAACAAGGAGTCCCATGGCACTTTTAAAGACTAACAAATTTATTTATCACAGGTGTCATGGGAGAAAATCCCACTTCATCAGATGCTTTGAAGATGGGGAACTTACAGAATGGGAGGAAAATAAATGCAGGGAAGTATAAGTCATAAGATCAGGTCAGGCTGTAACAGCAAAATCAAAGCAGATGTTAAGATTCAAACACTGGGGAACAGCATATACAGGAAGGTGAGGTCAAATCACCTGTTGTAATGAGAAAAATATCCATAGTCCCTGTTTAACCCTGAGGCAACAAAGTCAAATCTCCATATGAATTCCAGTTCTGCAGTTTCTCTTTGACGCTTTGATTTGTTATTCAGTTGTTTGAGCACCGCTATTAACAAGTCATCAATGGAGTGAGCAGGGAGATTGAAGTGTTTCCCTATTGGTTTTTTTCCTTTTCCTTTTTATTTAGCTTCTCTTTATGAAATTAATAGGAAAGTCTTTGAAATTGGACTCTTGCTGAAATTTGTCCTTGGCATGTGTCCTCCAACATTTCATTAACTGATATTTGTCTATTTACACAGTATTTGGTAGACATGAACCATCCTGAATTGCTCTGGTGCAATTTACCCTTTAAAAATAATCACTTTTTTAGCTGTTGTTATTGACTGAAAATTGATGCACCAACCGTTGCCAATGAATAAAATCTGCTCCATCATCAACTAAGGTTAAAATTTTGTCACAGTTATTTTTAATACAAGTCGGGACTAATTCAGAAGCTATAAACAAAAATTCAGATGCTCATGACCTGTCCCTGACCTTTTACTAAAAATAATTGCGACAAAATGGGGCTGACTGGAAGAGGACTGAAGCCTGAGTGGAAGAGGAAAGCTGTGGAAGTGGAGAGCGGGATCCTGCATGTGCCACTGTGGCAACTCAGAACTCTAGGCCCTCCACCCGCTCATGGTGGCTAGGAGCTACACCAGAGTCACCTCCCTGAGCTGAAGTGGCAAATACCACAGAGGTCTCTGAAAGTCATGGTATCAATCACCTCCACGATCTTATGCTTAATCGTCAGCTATAGTTTTCTGTCCAATTGTATACTACACTGTAAAAGTTTTATGTGGAGCTGATCTCAAACTAACTCTTCACCTCCACTTATGAGTTTAAAAACCATTAGAAAAAAAGCCCATTGTGAAGTAGTTTGAAGGGGTGTGCCACGCAGGCCACCTAATGCAAACACACAGAATTGGAAGAACTGAAAAGTCAAGCCACCTAGTAGCACAAGCCCATTTTCCCACAAATCACATACCATAACCTTAACTCTGCCCCCATGAGGACACCCCCCCTTAACAAACTACCTCTTGTCAACACAACACACAATGGCTATGTCTACACTGGCAAGTTAGTTCGAATTAAGGAGGCTAACTAGTTCGAATTAGCCAATGTGGCCATGTTAATTCGAACTAACCGGCCATTGAAGTGAATGGGGATCGCTAATTTGAACTAACTTAGTTCGAACTATCTTTTCCAATGCGGCCATGCTAGTTTGAATTAAGCTAATTCGAACTAACTAATTCGAACTAATTTTAGCAAGTGTAGACATAGCCTTTGACACCAAACATCCACCGTTAACAATGTTTGGCATGGGGAGTGTGGGAAAGGGATGGATGCAGAAAGGGAGGTTGAGGGGGAGAGAGTTAAGGTTGCAGAGCATGGTCTGTCAGTCAGAGCCATGTTGTAACGGTAAGGGGTGGGTCAGTGCATGGAGGAGTAGAAGGTGTGTACTGGCAGATTGCTGAACTTCTTGTTGCTTCACTTTTGTGGAGTTCCAAAGAGTTGGCGTGTAGTTTAGTTCCACAAAACAAACAAGGAATCCTGTGGCATTTTTAAAGACTAACACATTTATTTATCGCATGAGCTCTTGTGAGAGAAAATCCCACTTTGTCAGATACTTGAAGATGGGATTTGACAAAGTGGGTTTTTCTCCCACGAAAGCTCATGCAATAAATAAATGTGTTAGTCTTTAAAAGTGCCACAGGACTCCGTGTTTCTTTCCCGTTTGTGCCAGGTGTGCTGCATATGTAGCAACACTAGCTGCTTTAAAAGAAAGCTTGTAGGAATAATTTTGTATTTACTAGGTCTCAGCAATGAGTCTGAGTAGGATCAGGATGATTTACACCTAGTTCTCATTTCAGACTGTTAAGGATTAATTAATTAAGGCTTAAGAGGGTCCAGCACCTCCCAAACTTTCCCTCCAGATTTTTTCTCTGTGCCTTCCATCTTGGGCAAACTTCTCTTCCAGTTCCCACAATAGACTTCTGTATTCCTCCCACTCTAGGAGAATCTTTGATCTTCCTGCCAAATTAAGCAGAACTACCTGCTTGCCCCAGCAGGCTGCTACCGTTCAACTATGTGCTATACCACAGCCTATTCCTGACGCTCTCTCCCCGCTACTTACAGGCCTCCTGTGGCAACAGGATCTGTATGCCAGACTCTGTCTTGACCTGCCCCGACAATTGTGCTTCACTGATGGTGCAAGTGAGCTAACTGCCCTCAAGTCAACAGAGTTGGATGTGCTTAAGTCAGAGGTGAATTTGGTCTAATGAATTCAAAAGGAAAGTAGTATCAATGACAAGTTATTTCTTCCAAATTTCAAATTAAAAAACAAACAAAAATCCTAAAATGCGACAAAGCTGTTTTAAATTTCTTTTGCAAAAGGCTCCAAGGTGTCAGAGGCAGCAAGATATTGTGATTAATTTTAATGATACAAGAAAAACCAATTGTGAAATGTTAAAAAAAATAAAATAAAAAAATAAACAATACTCCAAACATTGTTCTTGTAGAAGATAGTCCTGTACTTAACATTGTCTGTGTCAGGATCCAAGTCCAGGGCACAGCCATTAAGGTGACTCAAATGGTCTTTAACTAAATACAGTGAAATAAATTTCTCACCATTATGGGATCTAGAGAAATTTCTATTACAACCATTTAAAAACGATGCACTGTGAGTGCGAATGGATGTGATTTTTAGTTCATTTTTTTCTTTTTACTATAAAGTGGGAGTGAATTTAGTGCTGAAATTGGGAATCCCCAACAACTATCAGCCAGATCTCGCCAGTGTGTATAATGGACAGTGCTTACATTTCTCCGTTAGCATCATTTTTCATCTGTAAAAATAAGCATCTCTAGTCAATCAGCAAGTGAATTTTACACACGCCCACTCTTAATTGGTAAATGGCATAATAAAAGCTAGAGTTTTAAAATTATTTTTCCGAGGTTCCATATAGCAATTCACATAAAAGATGCAACATGTAAATCCAAGCATTTAGAACTAAAGGAACTCAACTGCCATCTTTATGTAGTGAGATGTTCACTTGCGTTAGCCTAACATTGTGAGTCTATTTCCTTTCCAGTAAACAACTGTTTGCAACAGCTCTGGAGGCCAGTAACATGTTCAAATGAACTTTTTGTACCCACCACGCTTTGTAAGACAATCTCACCAATAACACAGGTCAGGCAAGGACATTAGTAACATTTCCATGGAGCTTATATCTTGAGTTCATGTTTACAGCGACATAAATAGAAATTGGGCTGTGGTCACACGGACAAGGATCAGTTACACATTCTTAGCATAATAGAAATAACTAAAACAATGTATGGCAGCCCATGGAGCTTTAATTAATCAAAATGACTACAAATGTTACTTTTTCCTAACGTAGTACAATCAGCATGTGTAAACTCTTGGCTTTATCCTGTATTGATTCTGTCAGAGAGTAAACAAGGACTCCTGTTTGACAGAACTACCTGTAACAAGTACTTCATCACCATGACCTTAAATGGTAAGCTCATGATGAAGAAATAAATCTCCTCCAAGTAGCCTGATAATCGCTAAGGACCTGGGAAGTAAATGAGCCAAATGCTCTCCAGCTAAGGTTTTAGGAACTGATGGCTTGACAGGAAGATTTGTAGGACTGGGTGGAGAGCAAAGCAAAAACTGAATTGTAAGTCAAAGAAGAAATTTCCTCTCCAGGTAAATTTTCAGATTTGGCTCTGATTCTGTTTGCGTCCGTTTTGAGGTGTCCAATTTGAAGCCTCTTCGGCCTTTTTGTCAGAGGACCAAAAGCCACAAAGGTCAGAGACATGCAGAAACTTGAGGGGATGATGAGAAGAGAAGATAAAAGGACATATTTTTTGCAATTTTTTTCTTGAATAATTTATCCATTTTTATAGAAATATTTGGAATCTTTTGACCAGCGCAAATGATGAGCTCCTATCTGATGCTGAGAACAAAATAAGTGCATGTGCAAAACAAACCCCATTTATTTCTTCATTGGCTTCTGTTCTGCCTAAATGGTGTTTCCAAGGAGCCCCTTAGCTACCCGTTACATTCTCTGCCACAACTACTTATTTTCTGTGCTGCAAGGACTTTGATGTTTAGCCTCGAGGCCCTTACTTCACTATGGCTATGTCTACACTTGCTAAAATTAGTTCAAATTAGTTAGTTCGAACTAACTAATTCAAACTAATTTTAGTTAGTGCAAATTAGCTTAATTCAAGCTAGGAAAACTTTCGTGGCACTTGCTTAGTTCGAATTAGCGATCCCCATTCATTTCAACGTTCGGTTAGTTCGAACTAAGAAATTAGTTTGAATTAACATGGCCACATTGGTTAATTCGAACTAGTTAGTTCGAATTAACCCTTTAGTTCGAATACCCTATTCAAACTTATTAGTTCGAATTAAGGAAGCCCTTAATTCGAACTAAAGCCTAGTGTAGCCCTGGCTTTAGTTAGTTTGAATTAAGCCTCCTTAATTCGAACTAACTTGCCAGTGTAGACATAGCCTATGAGTCCAGGGGTTTCACTAAGCAATGGCCTCTATTTGGTAACACCACTCCCAGTATTTATTATAATCTAGAAATCTGTTAAATTTATGAGTGCCATTTTTATTAGAAGAGTAGGGGAGATGAGTAGAACATCATTATTGCAGAGATCATTCGGGTTCAAAGCCAGTGAGGGCACACGCACTAAAACTGATGAGAAGAGGGTGTTCAGAATCCAAATCCTGGAGCCGATCCTTACATGCATGCTAAACGAAACCCACACTTGAACAGCCACAAACTTCTGAGGGATCAAAATCTGATCCCAAATTTTGTAGTCCATGCTGATGTCTAATGACCCCTCGGTCGATTCAGATGTCCCCAGTTTTGTCCATGAACAATGGCCCCAGAACTGAAATACTGCAAAATTTGGCATAGTTCAGTATTTAGCCTGACTGAGAAGGTTAGTCCTAGAATAGCTAAAGGGTTTCAATGTAGTGCTGAAAACAGCTGTGGGCATGCATCTGGTTTCCTGCACAGTTCCTGTTTCCACTAGAATTGGTTCTAACCACTTCTACCTCCCTTTTAGTTTCATAAGCACTAACATTTCAAAACACTGACCCTTACAGTATCCTACAAGCAGATGGGTCCATGAAGCTTGAACAGCTCTGTTCACAGGTACTGTTTCCTTCTCTGTTGACTGAGGCGTTTGTCAATCCAACCAATTTTTCCCCTTCCTTTTATTCTATAACTGTCTCCTAGTCCCTAACCTCCTGTGAAACTCTTCTAAATGCTTTCTAAAGATTATATAATAAGCAAGTGGTGCCCTTTTATCAGCCCAGGAAGTAAGGAATCCAAGTTATTGAGGCATGACCCCCCTATTCACTACTTCAGAACTATGCCTCTTTGAAAGGGCACTGCCTGATCTACTCCTTTTTGTGAAGTTTTAAACAAACTTTTAAACAGAATTAGGAGCCCAGCCCAAGACTCCTCCTGCATCCCATAATTTTGTTGAAGTTTTGTTAAGTTTTCTCTAATATATATTAACAGGAACTTTAAATTCCACAGAGTGGCTGTTTTTTAATGTAATCAGTATCTTCTACACTTAATGATTTCAAACTTATTACCAGATTGTTTATAAAACCATCATATTATTTTTTCATTCTTTGATTACGTAACCATTCAACAAGAAATGTGACATTTCTTCGAAGTTCAGGTCAGAATTTTATTTTACTATTCCTGACATTTAAATTTAAAGCATGTGATGGGACAACATAACAATGATTTTCTTTTTTTTAAAAAAAAAAAAAGCACGTTAACTGTTTATGAACATTTTCATCTACAACTATCCTTCTGCAGAAATACATAAACTGAAAATTCATTATATATATTATGTTTTTAAACATATACAGCACTCGCATTCCATAACAGAAAAGGCTGATTCCACACTGAGATACTAGTGCAAAAAGTGGTTTATCTAAGTGCAAATACGTTAGTAAGAAGTTAAATCTTCCCACTGTAAGCCAGTGGACTTGCTATTTTTATGCAGCTCTGTAAGTCCATAATTGGTGACTTATATTTACACTAAATCTAAACAAGTGGTACTTCGTGGAAATATCAGACATTAGAGAGTACCAACCAAATCCTTTCTGAATGTACAATAATAAGAGAAGAGGTTAGAGTATTTCTCACTACATGCAGATCTGAAAATTCACTTGGGTTGAAGATACAGCACCTTACATTTTGCTGAGCTGGCTCAAGACATAAATAAGTAGATGTAAAATATCTTATGTTAATCTCTGATTATTAAAATACAATATGGCAAATATATATTATTAAAACTCATAAACATGCAGGTATTCTATTCCAATGGATGCCATATGCCATCTTTGGCACACCGTGGACAGTACCTGAACACTGAGTATAGCACTAGACATTAAACTTTAGGGAACAATCCTGCACTGGAAGGAGAATGAACTAGCTGACTTAGTAGGCGCTTCCCATCTCTAACTTCTATGATTCTATTATTTATTTGCACTAAAAAATAATTTAGCAGGCCAAGATATACAACTACACCTCAGATCTTGAGGTTATAGAGCATATCCTAAAATGAAAGCGTTAAGTGCTATCCAGGCAAAATAAATGTTAAATAATTCACAATATTTTGCAATACACAGGTCACCATCTCTGCAGATCTTACTGAAATATATGGAGTCTGTGTCTACATCTCCCAAGATAGTACTGTGGTACAAAAATAGGTTGGAGACACTTCATAAACACCCCTTTTCTAATGAAGAGCTTTGTTTTTTCAGCCCATATTCTTTAAGTTACTGTGATGTTTAAACTAAAGACTCATGAGCATGAGAGAACTTTCATAGGAGCTGGACCTAGACAATGAAACCCACAAGAAATACAAATGACCCCAGACCAACCACTTTAGAAACTAGTCACCTCTGGAAATTAATGCCAAACTCATTTCAGTCACTTAACTTTCACTCGATAATTCCCGCATGCCTAGATACACAATACACCCATTCACTTACAATCAAAACCAAATAAACTCTAACAATTAATCAAGATATTTCTCTTACAGGCTGGAAAGAAAGTGAAAAAGAAATTGTTATTTCTTTATTTAAATACTTGAGAGATGCTCAGGGGGCATGCAAGTACTTTAATCTATAGATAAAATTTCTTGCATGCCCTTGCTCTGACCACATTTAAACAAGCATCTTATTGTACCAAGCATGAAATCTGCATATTTCCAAAAAACACTAAAAATTACTCTTACTACACACTTTTGAAGATCATCTCCTCCGTTTTATTCTTAACACAACCATCACTTGGAATGCCAGCTAAAGAGCACCCAGCATCTGTTTCAACCCGAATGGGACAGCCAAGAAAGCGCTATTGACAGTTGAGGGAGTGGCGGGGGGTGGCTAGAGAGAATGGGTCATCTCCATTTCCAGTGTCGGTTCCATAAACCCAGGCAACAAAAATTCCAAGTCTCCTGAATCAGCATTGTGCCATCTACCAGCAAGAACTATTTTTAATATTTACACTATCAGTTGATTTAGTTCTCAACATTATAATGATCATCAGAAATATATGAAGGCATGTCATCAGAATACATCCATGGTAGGCAGCAAAGGGACCTGCATGATGCCCTAATTCTGATAAGACACCATTTCTTATCTAAAAAGTTGGGTTTACACAATCCAGACACAGTATTCTACAGCAGATAGATCATTTTTAGGCTGCATTATTTCTGACATTTAAACTATGTTACTTTCACTTGCTGCTTAGATATTACAACCCACAAATGACTTGGACTTACGAAAAGGCTTAAATGAAGACAGGATCTGCAGAATAGAGACTGTGAGTCTTATGGTTAGGGTTAGCTTCAAAATTCTGAATTATTCATCTTATTCAGAAGCACAATTCAGAACTGTGGAGGCATGTTTATCAATGCTCTTGCCATTCAAGTTCAGATCAAGGCAAAGGGCAACTCTCATCTATCCATTGTGGATCTGGATATCCTGCATCTGAAAGTCAAACCCAATGGAACAAGAAGAAATCAATGAATTCCAGACACACATAATCAATGTACCATGGATATTGGACACCAGGGTCCGCCCATATTCCAAAAAAGAGAGCTTATATAACCATGCGACAAGCAGTCCCAATCTTTCCTGGAAATCAACATTAGCCACTAAAAACTGCATATCTGTCCTTTCTCTCTTGGGCAAAACCTCCATTGAACATCATCATGAAAAGATGGCTCCAGGTTTGAAACCTATTACTGAAGTTCTACCCTTTTATTCAATATACATCTAAAATAACAGCTCCATCTTCGGCAGATAGGCTCGGATAAAGGCTACAGAATTTGACATCCTACACCACACAAACACAAACCACGATTCCAAAGCAAGTACCAACTAATAGCAACAAGAAGTTGACACATGTGCGCCGACACTTTCCATTTTAGAAGATAATCTTCATTCCTTCCTCAAGAAGTAATGATGCAGAGGAAGAAGGAACGGAACATTCAGCTATCAGCACTCAAGTCTTAGTAATACTAAAACTTTATCCCAGAAATAAGCCACCCTAGCCTCCAAGGCATTCCATACAATTTGCCAACATGGCAAATGTGTATTAAAAAATTCCTTGGAAAAGAAAAAAAAGAAGAAATAGAGGCTTATGTCATATCCAAGTTAGGAGAGGGATGGCATGAGGTTCCAAAAGTAATACAGGCAAGTGCCTTTTGGGGAATTCAACTTCTCTGGCAGAAGCAGCTCCTTTAGTCTATTTAACTAGGAGCAGATTTCACGCAATTTTTTTTTCATTTCTTCTAGGAAATGTGAACATCCTGTGCTACTTTACAAGTCCATTTTAATTCACGAGATCAATAAAATGGGCTCTGTCGCTTTAGTACAAGAATTATGTTGGCAACTGGTTGATTAATTTATGTGATTTATAAATTACAGACTAGCAGTTATGGGGGCTCTGATTAGATTATTCCCCTCTTTAATACAAAATCCTAACATAAATGTAATCAGGTAGTTTGAAAATCTTCTAATTCTCTAAATTATATTGAAACTATCTTGTGGTCTCCTATGTTTCAGGAAGATATCCCACATATTCAGATCTTCAGACATCCTCACTAGTTAAGACATTTTAAAATGAAACATTTCCCATCTAAGATGCCAAAAACTGGATTTAGTTTTATTGCATGACGTTGCATAAGAAAGTATATTATTGAAAACTGTAAGGCATCATGCAATCATCAATAAGCTAATTATTTATTGTTCCGTAAGAGGTGGTTATATATTCTAAATTTATAAAACCAGTTTCAAAAAAGTACATAAAAAATTGAACATGATGAGCATTAAATATCATTCTCATGTCCCTAGTGTTTAGCTGTTAAAAGTGCATTTAAATGTATGATACTGGAAAGTCACTGTCAAAAAATGATGTGGGAAACTATTTGTCAAGTTATAAATTTCAGAAGAATGTGTTATGGGATTAGAATGGTAACATGGTGATATTCAATCTTGCAAACTTGCTTGAAATCAGTTTTCAATCCTCACACAGTTTAGCATAGTTGATTTAATAATCTAAAAAACATATGCTTTTGTAACCAAACAAATCTACTGAGTTCAAGTTATGTACACTGGTTGATCAACTAATGAGCAGACTTAATATTCTGACATGGGACAAAATGTACTGTGATTTTGGCATTAATCAATGTATTGTGCCATCCAACGGAAGCCTTCTCCATAGCCTTGTCTCTTTAGCACGCTGCACATAAAGACTTCCAGTGGTCTGGCATTCAATTCTTTCAGTGATACATTGCCCTGGAAATGAGAGATCAGAAGAATTTCAAATTTCAATATTATTCATAAATAAAGGGATTCTTTCTACAAAAATGTTTTTATGTAATGTTATTATCTAATTTGTTTTAAATATTAGAAATTAGAAAAATAAACTAAGCTGCAGTTACCAAGAATAAAGTCCCCTTCTGAAATATATGGTGCATTCTATTATTTCTGTCCATTATATGCTGGAGGGACTGAAGTGCATGCAGAGCAAGCATGATTAGAGAGGCATTTTTAAACCAGGATGATGTCTGAGATCTAACACTAGGAATTCCGCTACCCACTGACATTCATTTTGCAATTAAAGAAGAAGAGCATTTGCCATTAATGGTAAGACTGACTTCAATCATGCTAATCATCGTCCAAGGCCTAGGAATAGCACTAACCAAAGACTTTATTGCAAATTTGAAGAAACTTTTGCCTTTAATACATTTTGGGTCTGAACCTGTACAACATGGGTGTGAATATTACAAAAATAAGAACGATATAAAAAGTGATGAGGTGAGCAGAGAGATCGAGCACCAAGGATTCTCCATGTCCCCTTATGGTAGGACAAGAAGAAATGGGCTTTATCTGCAGCAAAAGAGATTTAGGTTAGATATTAGGAAAAACCCCTCCAATAGAGGGTGAAATCTCCATAACTGGAGGTTTGAAGAATGGTTGGACAAACACCAGTCAGAGATACTTTTGATTTACTTGGTCCTGCCTCAGCAGAGTGGGCTGGACTGGATAACTTCCCAAGGTCCATTCCAGTTCTACATTTCTAGGATTCTACAGTAAGAATGCCACATCACAGACATGCCCTTTTACTCTGCACACTTCTCAACAAGGGAGAGAATGCACAAAGGATTTGAGATCTACTGCAATTCAGTGTTGAGAAATCAGTCTAGCACTTAATCCTCTCTGTGCAATATATAAGCTACACTGGAACTAGAGGAGTGTTTCTCAACCCATGTTCCATGGAACAGTGGTGCTTCTCAGACATAGTGCAGGTGTTCTGTGACTCACCCTAACTCCTCTCTGTTGGGGGGACTAAGTAGAGATGGAAGGAGCAATTTAATGCCCCGGCCACATCAAAGCTACCAGGCATGCTGCGGCAGATGTTGATGCACACCTGGAAGCTTTGCTGCAACTGGGGCATTTTAAATCTCCCTCCCCTGTTACCAGCTTTTTCGAGAATGTTTTCATCAGGTGTTCTGCATAAAGTAATTAATACCTTCAGGCGTTCCCCAGTCCACTAAGGGTTGAGAAACACTGCACTAGAGTGTAACTACCTCGTGATACACACTGCTGGGGAGTTGCAACTATGGATGAATAACTGTAATTCTATCCACCTTCCCCTCTCCCCCTTCACATACTTGGTGATGTCCATTATGACTCAAATGCTGTCTTACAAAACAAAGGTGCTTCTTATTCTTCTACAGAAAAATATACTGAATTTCACATGGCCAGAATCTACATTAGAAGCATGAGAGATACTGGAGAAACTTGTTTTTAATCCCCTACAGCTGAATGTCTGTTATACATGGAGTGTGCTATATTTAGATTTAATTAAAAGTAAAGAGTTCAAATAGCACAATGATTCAGATGTAAAACATAGTTTGTTTTATTGCTAGAGGCATGAGTAAGAACTTTCTCATAAATCACCAATCTAGATTTCCACACTAGTGTAGTGGAGTTCAGTAGCTCGCTTCTAATATTTATATATCGTACTCCAGTATATATCGGAAAGAACCTACCAAACGTTACAAAATCTCCCAACAAAGTTCTAATCTGAATAGCTATCGCTAAAGATTTCCTCACTTTAAGTATTTTACAGGAAGCTAAAAGCACTGTAACAGAGTAGGTTTAAGTGTGATTCACTTTCTCTCAACATAAGTGACCCTGGAAATAATAAATTATTAGTAGAACTGTATCTAATCCAGAAGTTAGAGACTTCACTTTGTAGACGTTTTATTTGTATCGCTGGGGAGAAGTGATCCAGAAGAATGCTCTGCTCACTCTGGAGTACAGGGAAAACAAACTCTCTAACAAGACAAGGAGCATTACCTTTCCTGTTGTTTGGCCATACAAACCAAACATCTCTCGTAACCGCTCTTCACTGATGGCTTCAGGTCTGTCAATCTTGTTACCAAGAATTAGGATAGGCACATTAGCAACAGTTTCATCTGTCATTAGTGACTATGAAGGAGAGAAAAAAGGAAGAGTTCAATGAAAATATGTATCCTTGCAAACAAGGAGAGGGAACCAGCAGCAAAGAGCAATTGTACTTGGAGGGGATAAGGGATGGAGAGGGTGGAGGGAGAAAAAAAAATCCCACACTGCTGAATCCCCTGGTTGAGTGGCAAAAATGCCCATTTTCAGGTATTGAAAACATCATCCCATTTTTAAAACCCAATGTATTTACTTACATCAAGTTCTTCTTTTGATTCAGCCAGCCTTTCATGATCAGCACAGTCCACCAGAAACACAATGCCATTGATGGCAGGCAGGTAGTTTTTCCACACTCTGCGAGCTAACAAAAAGAGTTATAAATAAAGAACAGCAGGAAAGTATCCCAAAATTCAGAGTAATGCATGGGATTTCATCAAATAGCAGAATCTTTAAAGGGGCAGCTGGTTCTATTATTAAAAATCAACCTTTAGGACAACCTAACCTGCTTAACATAATAAATAATAATAATCATAAAGCAAAAAAGGAACCCTATGCTAGTTCAACCAGGAGAAAAACTGTTCACAACCATAAGTACAGATCTAAAAGCAACGGCATAGGCATAGTGTATTATTGAGCAGTCAAATGGCTTATGACTATCTGAACTATTTGAAATTCTTGATAAACTGTATCAGTCCAATTTAGCAGCAGAAGAGGTGGAAGTTTTTATTAGTGCCCCAATAGATCAGTTCCACATATCCACAGATATAGTGCACTGTATCTTGTTTTCTATAGACTTACATCAGCAAACGTACACTTAAATCATAAAGGCTAATGGTAAATATCAGGGTCGGTTTGTTTATTTATTTGTCATTGCAAGCAATGACATTCCCCTCTACATCAGTTCTATGTTGCTCCCACCCAATTTTATATTAGGGTGCAACAAATGGTAGCGAGAGACAGCAGATCAGGAAATGTTTTCCGTCTCGAGTTATTGAAACTGAAATCTATATAGTTACAAGAACAACCACGTGAGCCACTTGATACCATCTTACCTTGAGCATGTCCACCCAGATCAAAAGTAGTAAATGTCATGCCAGCAATTGTCAGCTCTTCCGAGGCTAAAAATACAGAAAGCTGATATATTCTCTGTTTCTGGAGAGCATATAATACAGAGTATTTAGCAGGCTTCTGAAGACAGATTTTAATGCTATCAAACTGATGAAACGTGCTTTATTATAAAAAAACAACAGTCCTGTGGCACTTTTAAAGACTAACAGATTTATTTATCGCGTGAGCTTTCGTGGGAGAAAATCCCACTTCGTCAGATGCTTTCCATCTTCAAAGCATTTGACAAAGTGGGATTTTCTCCCACGAAAGCTCACGAGATAAATAAATCTGTTAGTCTTTAAAAGTGCCACAGGACTCTGTTGTTTTTCTACAATAGACTAACATGGCTCCCCCTTTGGAATTTGACTCATGGAAGGTGCTTTATTATGTTGTTCTTCAGTAAGCAAACCAGACGAAAGTGATGTTGGGAGACCTATGGCAAGTGTAATATGTTTGTATATGAACCAAATATTACTAAGCTTTAAAGCGCATATACAATATTTACAATATCCAGCAGAATAAGAGAGAGCAATTCAATTTGCATCATTTATTACTACACATTTGGCATCCATCTTTATATACCTGGAATGGCTTGATTTAGTATCTAATTTCCACTGAGTTTCACTTTTATCCACGGCTGACCAAGATGTGCTCCACACCCTCATGAACTGCCTGATGTCAAGTGACCACTGATCCAGAGCCCACTGAAATTAATGGAAGTCTTTTCAAGATCTTCAATGGGCTATGGAGCATGCCCTAAGTAAATGATGGCTCAAGAGAGCCTGAATCCCAAACCCTCCTGGTTCTCAGCCCTCTGGCAGCCACACTCCACAAAATGCGTCATTAATTAATACATAAAAAGAAGCTGTCAGTCCTACCTACTGAGTCTCACAGTGATACTATAGAGCAAGTTTCACTTTGTGTTGTCTGTTGTCCTGAAGAATTTTCTTCTCCCATTTCAGAGGAGCCTGTTCTCCTTACTCAAGCAAAACTCTTGCTGTCTTCAATGGGAATACTTCCTGAATAAGTAGTGTGGGACTAGCCCAATAATCAATTTTCTTACTTCACTTATGCCACACTGTGTGTATGTAACACAGTGTAGTCCACATAACAAAAATATCTAAAGTATTATTCATTCTGTCTCTGTCCATTGTTCCTCCCAAGAGTCCTTTGTGTCCTCATTGACCCCATTCCTCCAGTCTTTATCTGGGGCTGAAGTCCTCTCTTACAAAGCCAAGTCACAGTCAGCAGCCTTTTTCAGCCAAGGAAAACCAAACAGCATTCCTGTAAAGGGTGTTAATGCCATTTTTGCAACTGGCTGGAGAGGTAGCTGTTGAACAAAGCCAGATACTCCATCATCCATGATCTTCACTCTCAGCTCTGATCATCTGTTAATGTGGTCACTACACATCTAAGAAAACCATACTGAACTACAATACACCTATTTTTTAATATCAGTGAACACACTATGAATAATGTAGCACATATGTGAGATTAAAGGCACTATCTGTAGAATTAAAGTACTGGGGGGGGGTTGACTTACTGGGATGTAATGTAGGGACATGCTGTCCCAGTCTGTCATCTTTAAGCATGTGCAACAGTGTAGTTTTTCCAGCATTGTCCAATCCAAGAAATACTAGTTTGCCAGATTTCTTATACAGTCCTGTTTAAAAAAATAAATAAATAAATTACTGAATACACTGATTTTATATCATAATATTATGATAAAATAGAGTATGACCCATGTAGTAGAAGTTTAAATTATAACATATAACAGAAGATTAGCAACACTGTTTTCAGATATTTTTAAGCAGAGCCCCTTCCATATTCTGAGAGTCCTCTCCTGTGCTGGAAGCGCAAGATATCCCTTCAGATTAAGCAGAGGAAATTTCCCTTAATTTTCTTCTTTGTCTAACACTGTTGCAAAAAAAACTGTCTTGGAAGTTAAGTAAAAGGAAACTGCTTTCAAATATTGTTAGTTTTTAACGCTACGTACATTCTGTTACTGTTTGATCTTACCCATATTAAGTCATTTAATATTTTGATCAATAGAGCTTGAAGACATGACAAGTCTTGTCTGAATACCATACCAATTTATGACTCAGGGAGAGTTGCAAGGTTTTGCCATCAACAATATGTAATGCATTGGTGAAGCATTTCCTATCATGTGATAATGCTCTAATAATATGGATTTGAAGTTTTACATTTAATTAATAATCTTTATAAAACAAAATTTCCCTTTAATTTCACCGCGTTTATGCCACCAGGATAAACAATAGCTAGAGGGGAAGAGGGAAGGGCTAAAAAGTAAGACTTTTTAAAAAAAATTTAAATTGTGATCATCAAAGAGTGATTCTCTTAATTTATAATGTTCTCTCCCCCAACACTGTATCCTAGGTCAGTCATCCTCTGCTTCTGCAACCTGTACAATGGTGAGAATGTAGTAATCTTAAAACAAATGTCGGGTTGCAAGTAACCACCTGCTTTCAAGACCTGTTGAACATAGAACCTGTTTTGATTTTTGCTCCTTTAAGGATGTCCCCCCACTTTTTAAGAAATATGACCTGATCATTGTGTTCAATACATTTTGTTAATGACCACTGCCAGCCAGGGTTGTTAGCTTTCTCTTAATGCAGAACACCACAGTAGGACCCAACCTTTTCAGTAACATGGCACACTTCAATGAGAAACAATTCCACGGCACACCCACCTTTTTCAGCTGAACTGATTGCTCATAAACATCACATTGACCTACACTTACTATGGTTACAGTCTTACTAGAGAGGTTTGCAACATAATGCATACAACAAGCTAAAGAAGGATCAAATGCATTAATGTTTCAAATCCACTTGAAAAAAGATACTCATCTCAATTTTGCCCTTTGGCCACCTGCGTTTAGAATGTTCATTTTTAGAATCGAAAGACGGATACCTCGCTTTTCATTTGATAATTAATTTTCATGAGTTTTATGAGTTGTAATTTTGATTAGGCAGAATATTGTTTAAGATGAAACCATGTTTGCTTTACATTGATTTTTCATTACCTTTGTCCAAAATTTCACAGCACACTTGGACAGTTCTCACAGCACAGCAGTGATGTGCTGCGTCACACCGGTTGAAACCACTTTAATGAACACAAAAGTGGTGAAAGAAGTGAAGAGTGAAGTATTCATTTCAGTCAGAAAAACATTAATTTTTTAAGATAAAATAAGGCTATTCCTGAAGTTTGAAAGTCACACACAAGTACAGAAAAATCAGTGATAAAGTGGGTGCCATTGGGAATAACAAATCAGCATTACTTGCCATAGCTAAATTTACCACCACAATCCTATTACTTATTCTGTATATAGGGAATAAGAAAGGCAACTGCCCAAGTGAAGTGTTGGGTGCACACAGTATGTTACTGTCTTTCATTACACAATGCCACAGTACTTGGCAATGCGACACAAAATTAGGAAATATTTATTTTATGAAATTTACAAAGATACAGAAATAATTTGTGTGGTAAATTATTGGATTATACAGTAAATACTGTGCTATTAAAGTTCACCAGCTTAGTTACTAAGCATTCATTTTGTTTAATTGTGTATTCTAATGCAACGGTCAAAAGTTTTATATTATTTATATTTCCTATTACTGGGTGCACGTTAGACTTTTTTCCCCACTCTTCTCTCTATGTATTTGTGGTCACAATTCTTTTAAAAAACAAGTGAGACAACGCACTTCTCATGTCTTAGGACAGTTAGCAATGAAAGCTTTTGATAAAGAAGAGAGCCTGTTCACACCATACCTGATGAAGGCTCAATTGAGGACAAGACTTATTCTGACCTTTGCTTTTGTTTAGTGAGGACTTTTTTAAATTAATCTTTCATTTGGATTCTGAATTAGACCACTTCTGAGCCACTGCAGCATTCCACATATATACAAATATCTACCCTGCTGACCTTTATCCTGTTATTATTTACTCACCTTCTTTGCTTTTAAACCATAATCTCTAGGATCACATTCCAACAGGGAACGTTTATAAACCTTGACAGAGAAGGCTGCAATTCTCCAACTGAGTCAGATGAGGAGGCTGAATCTGGTATTCTTTAATACCACAAGTATGTTATTCTTTATCGGATGCTTGAATATATGTTCTCTTGTGCCAGGATTGCTAATACGGACAGTGTACAAGTTAAAAACATAATGTGTGTTTCCAAAGTCAATTTTTAAAAAACAATTTCTTCTTCAGACTTCTCAGATTCAGCTCCTGGTGCATATAAATTATCCCACTTATCTGTTAAGCTACCAAGTAGAAGATATCACCATCTACAAAGCAAGAAAAGGTCATCTGACAAGTTCTTACATTGCTCAATATACATCATGTTAGAGATGCATATGTCCTCTCTTCAGGAAGTTTGGGAACAAGTGACTTCATTATGTGCCCCTAAGCACTAAGAGTGTGGAAGATAACCATGTAGGATGGCTCTATCTTTTTGGCATCTTTTCTCTGGAAAAACAGCTAAATGTACTCCTTTAAAATTTTCTAGTAAAAACAAATAATACCTCATTCCTGGGCCAAGACGCTATTTGCCTATTTCAAACAAGAGTAACTGCACTGCAGAGCTATAAATTTCTAAGTACAGGTATATTATGGACAGAATGAAACAGCAAATGTTGCCACTGCTTATCAATACTTTCAATACAGTCTTGGTGGGTTTTTTTATAACAATACAAAGTGTTTAATTCATAAGACTGCAACCATAAAGTACAGCAAAAATCACAATATACAGAAAATATTCCTTCCCAGAAATTTCTTCCTGCGCATTTTCTCTTACAAAATGTAATCCACTTCAGGACAATAATACACCAGGAACAACAAAATCAAGAGCTCCTAAAATATTATACAAGTCTGTTCAATCACGGCAATATATTCCCATTTTGTAATTTAAAAAAAGAAAAAAATCTTTGACCAAGAATAGTAAAAGAAGAAGTAAGTTCCTCGACCTAGGGTAAATACAAGAAGGACATACCAAGAAACATTTCCCCTGGTACTTTAGTCTATGGTATCTCCCTCATTAGAAATATCCTTGGGGAAATATGGGGGAGGGCGGGGCAAATATGTAGTAATCACTAAATGATTAAATAAAGCAGGAGAGATAAAAGGTTAAGCCACTTAGTTAAAATTTCACTAGCTAACACTCAGATAGCTGGCCAAGGGTCTACCACGCAGTGAGGAAGTTTAAACAGTTAACCAATGATGGCTGGATAGATGGCTTGGCTTGACTCATTAATATCTACTTTTTAAAAATAAAATCCATAAAACCTGTAAATCATGCACATTGCTGGTCTATGTAATCCTGTGTTCCCCTCACTATTATCCTCATATTCCTTTCCTTGAAGAGAGGAGAGCAAAACTTACATATTGCATCCTAGTTCCAAAGGGTAGCCGTGTTAGTCTATTGCAGGAAAACAACAGAGTCCTGTGGCACTTTTAAAGACTAACAGATTTATTTATTGCATGAGCTTTCATGGGAGAAAATCCCACTTATTTTCTCCCACGAACGCTCGTACGATCAATAAATTTGTTAATCTTTAGAAGTGCCACATGACTCTGTTGTATTGCATCCTGTATCCACCTGGCTTGGAAACTCCTTTGGTTAGGTGTTCTGTTTACAATATGGGCCCTTCTGCTGCCCTTTATCTGGTTTTAGTAACATCTAGCTTAGTGTAACCCCACAGACTTCAGTACTTTTCTCCCAGAGTAGTACCAGTGTTCAATACGAGTAAATGTGTCAGAATCTGGCCCTCTGTCTTTGTACAGGAGCACAACTGAGCCCTGATCTTGAAACAGGCCTTCAGGTAATACCATAATACAAATGGTAAATGGTAATTTGGGTCAGTGGTTCCCCACCTTTTCAGTAACACGGCACACTTCAATGAGACAAAAAATTCCACTGCACACCCACTTTTTTTCAGCTGAATTGATCGCTCAGAAACACTACATTTACTTACATTTACTATGGTTACGGTCTTACTAGAGAGGTTCGCAACGTAGTGCAAACAACAAACTAAAGAAGGATCGAATGTCTTTACATTTCAAATCCACTTTAAAAAAATACACGTCCTCTCAATCTTGCCCTTTGGCCACCTGTGTTTAGAATGTTAACGTTTTAGAATCGAGAGACCGATACCTCGCTTCTAATTTGATGATTAATTTTCATGAGTTTTATGAGTTGTAATTGCGGTTGGACAGACTATTGTTTAAGATGAAACCATGTTTGTTTTACGTGGATTTTCATTACCTTTGTCCAAAATTTCACAGCACACTTGGACGGTTCTTGCGGCATGCTGGTTGAAAACCACTGATTTAAGTATAAGATCAAACCGCTAGGCCCAGTTCCCTCCTCTTGCACTAGTGAGAATCAGGAGCAACTCCACAGAAGTAAATGGAGCTACACCAGTATAAATCTGTTCATACTAGACAGAGTGGTTCTTGCCATGGTACCCAAGGTTGTGAAGCACCTCACTACTACCTGCCCTTAGCATGAGGAAGCCGTGTCTGCGTATGCCAAGAATCAGCTCCCCAACTCCACCAGCCATGGGCAGTATACCTGCTCCCCTCTAGGCCCCACTCTAAATGTATTTTCTCTAGACTTAATGAAAGTGAATGAGATAAACAGAGGGATGGATGAAAGAGGCAGCAAAGACTCAGTAAGGATAAGTAAATAATTCTGCTTAATATTTTACACCTTTAATCTGTAGTTCATTTAATTTACACCAAAATAAATGATACTATGTTGTTTAACTAGTAGCATGTTTGAAAGATGCAAAGGGAAAGGGAAAACACTATAACAGAGCAGCATAAAAACTCACCTAAAAACTGCAGAACACTACTGAAACCACTGTAAATCCAATCAAATATGAAGGACATATCCGAATCTTAAGGGATCTGAAAGAAATAAAGATAAATGCATTTAAGTGCTATTGAAATATTTCATAAAATGTTGTAAAACATCTATATGAATTATGAGGCCTCTAAAGTACTGAATGAAACAATCAAAGAGCAGTTAGCATGGATCAGAAGACACATTCATTTTTTGTTATTCTGTTATCAATCACCTGGCACTTAGTTTGATCTGATCTTTGCTTAATATATTTTATCTCTGAACACTGTGCTGGTGAATCAACCATTCTGAATGTGTTAAAGAACAATTGTTACAGCAAGGACTCATCTAATAGGATGTTCTGTTGGAAGCATGTGCTCAATTAAAGCAGCTTTGTAAGAAAATGCTATCGGCGTTTAATGAGTATAGATTACAGTTTGTATTCACAGAGAATTTATTTATAGGAGTGGAATTATGCCCAGAAATCTGAGACATTAGTTTTACTCCTCATTTTGAAATAAATGTTGTTTTTTTATTATTTATAAGTTAAGAGTCTTTCAGCATTACTGTTAAACACCTTATTTTCCAAGATTTATAAACTTGCACTAAAATAACTCCAGGAATGGCTTCGTGCCCCACAATATTATACGGCCACGTGGTAGATCCAGTTCAACCCCGGTCCCATTCTATTTCACTCACAGCCAACTGGAGTTAAGACTATTGCACATAGTGCATACTGAAATGCTGAGATGAGGGAATGCCATGCAGCCCTCAGCCTATATGAATGAGCTTTCCATATTTTGTACAAATGTAATAAAATCCTTTATATATATAAATCAGAAAAAGAATAATTTAGCCTTACGTTTCAACATAGAATCTGCCCTTCCATAGCACCTTTTCCTTCCAATGGAAAATTTCAAAGCACTTTACAAACTATTAATTTAAATTCACAACATCCATATATTTTACAGATTGGAAAACTAAAGCATGGACAGCCATTAAGTGACTTTGCCCAAGCTCACATAGCAAGTCTATTGCAAAGATGGGGAAAAGAACCCAGATCACCTTATTGCCAACACTTACTATTTTTCCTGTAACTGGGGCTGGAAAAAATGGAAGTCTTAGCAAGGATCGTGCAAATTAATTTAGTTTAAAATGGATCTGTGCAGAAGCAGAGTCATTTAAAGATTTCACGTGGAATTTTAGCACACGAATTTAAAGGGATAAATACTCTGGACAGGTTAGTGCATTGGCCATCTTGTCCTAATCACCAGAGTTGACTGAACTAACTTTCCCGTATGCTGATGGTACCCAAACCACCAGACTATTCTCATGTTCTAGACTATTTATGGTCATTCATAGCGAGAGTTAATAAACACTAGTCAATACTTATTATGAATGATGATGATAGTCACTGAACAGGAAACTGAGTATCACTCTTTAGCTTGATGGGTAGTGTACTCACCTAGGATGAAGGGGACCTAAGTTCAAGTCCCTACTCCATCGTAATTATTAACACAAAGTGAAATAGATTCAACAAGAGAGACTGAAAGGGATAAACACCACAATATCTCATAGCTCACTGGCTAGAGCACTTTCCTGAGAGGTGGAAGAGCATGAATAGTTTCTGTTTCTCCTAATCATGCATTTCTGGATGAATTTTCTATGTGCTGCAAAAACTTTGCCCAGCTCTATGTCCAAAAGGAAGAAAATAAATATACTCTTTCCACTAGAGACTAGATAATTATGGGTGTCTGTCTGCTGCTTAAGTCAACCATCAAGTTTTAAAGTTACATTTGCCTTCTCAGGGAGAAACACTGGTACAACATGGTCCTGTAGATGAAGAAAAACAACTTCTTGGCCAAGAAAAAATAACTAAGTGACAGAGAAAAAGCCATGTGTTCAAAGAATGTGAACCTGCAATACTGGGCAATGGGATCTTCTCAGGAAATGTAACATTTGTGGCATAGAAATCCATTCATGGACAACCCCCAATACCAGAATAGCCTCTCTGTGTATCCAATAGTGATGGATACTGAACACTCTTCTGAGGAAGGCAGCATTCATTTTGCACAGAGATGGAACGTACATCCTTTCTGAAGCACTATTTGTGATGTGAAAATACCACAGCCATTGATTCACTGTTCTGCTATGGGCAACTTGCTTAACCTCTTGATCTCAATTCCCCAATCTCCAAAATGGAGATGAGCATACTTATCTATCCCATGGGGTGTTCTGAGTTATTGTCTGGACAACATTTTGGAAGCACAAGGCACTTAGCACCAATTATCAATTGCCAAGGCCCCTTGGCCATGTCCTCATTCCTTTGGCAAAGCCTTACACTGCCCTGTATCCAATGCCACCAGCGGATCTTCCTGTGACTGAGTGAGATGGCTTAAGAGCAGCTTTGTCTCGGCCATATAGTACAAAGTGGGTGAACCACAGCTCAACACAGACCAAAATCTACATATCCAACTCTGTTATGACAATGGAAAAAGTAATAATAGCTCAGTGGTTCGAAACACTCAGTTATGAGCCAAGGTTGCCATGAAGGAATAGACCTATCACAGGAACCAAACATGAGAAAAAAGGACAAGAATATTTTAACTTGAGTCTTAAAACAAAGTTTTGATGATCCACACAGGGCACATATTCAACCCTCTTTCCCCCCCACAAAAATTAAAAGGTTAGTTAGGGTTACCCATCCGCACTTACATCATGAGTTACTACAAAGAGTTGACCGGATATGACAGAAGCAAATGACTAAGAAAAAACCTATCATCACATGAAGAAATCACAGACCCTAGGAACAGAACTGTCACTTGCATGTCTGAAAAGCAAAGGTCAGGAACAGGCAAACACAGAAGAACATACACGTCAGCAGATTTGTTTATTGCTCAAACAGAATACCAATCAGGAAAAGCCTCTATCAGGCTTAGAAAAGTGATCTACTCAAGTAACATACAAATCCCTGCAAAGGGTGTGATGCAACAGAACTGCTCAAATTACTGAAGTGAAAATAACTTCTGACTTAAAGCCTACTTACCTTAACTGAAATGATCGTTTTATATTTACAAAACTTGTGGGCAACAATAAAAAACTCCGAAGACTTTCTTTATGCATTATTAAAAACTGTAACAACATGCAAAATTTAAATATGCTATTGAAATGAGAAAGGGTTATTCAGTGTATACAGCTGAAATTAGAGCATTAATGGTTAAATGCTTATCATAAAGTAAAGTACAAAATCAGATTCTTTAGTGCAATGAAAGAATCTTAGATTAGCTAAAAAATGAGAGGTTTTAAAATAGGGCATGTTCAAAAAAATAGACAACAACACCCCAGCACTGAAAGTTAAATAATTCTATTAAAGGAAAAAATAGCTGAAGTGTTATTTTATAAGGGAACATTATAATATTTGAATAGGAATGTAAAATCTACTGCTACCCAGTAGAAAAGTAATTGCATAAATTTTAATTGGCACTTCGTATCTATGAATTAAAAGACTTCTCTTTATATTTGATATGAAACGATTAAATTGTTACTAACAAACTGAAGTCTGGCCATGACAAAACAAATAAAACAAACAAACAGTTTGCTGTACACATTAATTTCAACAGGCATGACTACATCCAAAATTACCGGAAATAATGAACATCCAAGTATGGCAATCATTTGCCTCCAGATCACAAGAAAAGCAAACCCTGTCTGTTTTACAGAGTTTTTAAATGTTATAGCTTTAATTCTTTCCAAGACAATTTGAAAGCATGGGTTGGGTTTTTTTGTTTTTTGACAGCAAACAGATTTCAGCTGCTTTGTGGCGTGATCTTTTGATATTGGCTGTTTCAATAAAAATAACTTTATTGATCCATGCCTACCTTACTATGCCCTTCTTAACAACAAAATAGAAATCACTTTATAGAATCACATCAACATGCCAAACATACAGTTATCAGATCCACGTATGTGTCAACTGTGGCTAATATTAGCATTACATGGTGAACTTTCTTAAATCGGGTCTGATTTTGTAAATTCTATGGATCTGCCTTAGGCAGTCATTCAACTGATCAACAAAAACTGTTACTTAGTAGAAATGATCTTCTACTCATGATGAAGCAAAAGTGGACCCAGTAACTTCAGAAAAAGCCTGAACAACTTCTTAAGACTACAGATTCCTAACAAGAAAGAGCTATCAAACAGATTCATTGTAATTTTATCATTCCTTACCTGTCAGGAGACAGATCAAAAGAGTACATTTTCTTTCCCTATACCACTATCCATTTGTTATGAATAAAAATAAATTCTCTTACACTTTCCAAGTTAGTTACTATAGTGGCTGTTATTTTAATATGTTGTTAAATTTACTATTTTAAATATGTTTTACTAGGATAGTGGATTGTGTTCTTTTTTAAAATGCAACATACCATCACTTTGCAATTTAAAATCATAACTAGTGAAAAGTGTCTAGTTTTATTTAAGTCAAATGTCCTTTGCATAAACTGAAAAGTGCATTCTACAGGGCCTGGAGAAATTGCTAACAAAAGCTAGTGAATCAGGTCACTATCCAATATAACTGAACTTTAACCAGTGTACTTTGAACGTCAATCATTTCAGGGACTTAGTCTCCTACCAACAACTTGGCAAACAAATGTTTAAAGTCTACTTGAAGATTGTATGCAAATTTTATCTCAGATTTGACCTCACTTCATAAAAATCTTACCAATAGGAAAAAAATCAATTTCCTTAACAAAAGTCCTCATTTGAAGAGATGATATACATCTGTGCTAGTGCAGGTCATCTAAAAACAAAGCCGAAATCCACATTTGGGTCCAATAAGTCCCATGAGAAATACCTCTGAAGCAGGAGAAAAGGGAAGTATTTCAAATATGAAATAAGTAATAGATTTGTATGCATTTGAATGGCTTTTCTTGTAAATACTCGTGAAACCTCATAATGTATTTATATTCTTATCAATATAGCTATGTAACTATGTCCTTTAGTAAACAAAGGAAGAAAACACTGCAGGACGAGCTAGTTGTAACTTTTTTACACTATTTTTAGGAATTTTTAACAAGTTTACAAATTCTTACCATGTAAATATCAGATACAAAACAATCGTTACTATGGTTAGCTGTATTTAAAGAGACATATGTACAGGAACACAGTCAACGGATCTTTCTAAGATATTGCATTCCAGGTATACAATAAAGCAAAAAATAAGATGGTGAAAACAGTGATTCAACAGTTGTTAGATCTGAAAGGGCAATAATTACACTGTAACTAAAATGATCCAAATAACAAATCCTGTTTTCCAAATAAAAATAGTCTATATGGCCTACTACAATAACTCCTTTTCTTAAATGAAAAGAGGCTATCTAGGAATTTGAATAGGTATGAATCTTCTTTCTCTTAGCTTTGATAATAGTTTTATTATTTTTACAAAATTAATGTTCAGAACAAATCAGAATAAATCAGTTCACTATGCCATGCTAAAACAAGATTAACTGTCGCAAATAAATGTTAAAAGTTTGCTAATTAGAAAAGTATACTTATCAATGCTGTATTGAAGACCATCAACATCAAAGGGAAATACAATTCAGGACAGACAAGAAATTGCCAAATAGTACTCTTACAGATTAAAACAATCAGAGTAAAGCACAAGGCGTATCCCTGGAGTTCAGAAAGCCCTTTCTTTGGAATGCTCTTCAAATTTAATGAAGAGAAAGGAAAATAAAGTAAATTCCAGCAAAGATTGGTAGGTGATGAGAGGGAGAGTAATGAATCATCACTAGAGGGATTCTGACTCACCGTTTTCAGAGGCTATTTTGGATGATGAATTCTAATTCTGTTTACAAATAGGAGTTGGTCGCACATTTCTCACACAGAACACTACATTGCTCAAATAATGCAGATGTGAGAGTTCACTAAAATGTATTAAGTACACTTCAGCAGGATCATCAGATTGCTAAAAGAGTCATATTCACATCCACTATTCATAGGAGATGTATTCTTTTAGTATTAGCCTGACAATAAAAAAGCATGAGTAGGAAAACACACTTTGCCCCATATCTACTATTTAAAAAAGATTTTAGAATCTAAAGGTCTTTTCTTTTGGTAAAGTTTACTTTCAGATTAAGGAAGGGGCAAACCAAACGGCAGTTGTGTGTGATTGTATGGGCCCTTGCACTAGGCTCTTACTTCCCGGGGCCCTTGCCTCCTTATATATATATATGTTTGCTAGTCCTTGAAAAATAACCAAATATTTTGTCAACATTTCAATGTCAAGTAACTCCCTTGAAGAAACTAAATGTGCATTGTTTGCTTATTTTATTATTTTAACAATCTTGCTGGTGTTTTATGAAATGAGGACAATACCATGTTTTATAACAGTTTTCTTTCTTATATACAGTGCATCTGATAAAAATAAAAAGATTTTTAACAGTTGGCATCTCTAGTTCCAATTTTTAAAACACTCTCTATATTGTGGTATGATTTTATTTAATTTACTAATATTTTCCCAATGGATTCTGCCTTTAAAAAAAAAAAAGACACACTTTCTGCTCTGAAACATGCCAGGTGACACAAGAAACAGAATTCTCATTTCTTCGATTATGAACTCCAGAAAGGACCCTTTTATGCCTGGTGTGCAATACTTTGAAAAGGCATGTTTTGATTATTACAAAATAGGCCTGAACTCCAATTCATAAGGAGTGATGCCTTCTAGAACATTTCTTATTAGGTCACTATAGTTCCAGTGAATGTGTCCAAAGCACTTATAACAACAGTACCATTTAGCAGTTTTCCAGTACTAACTGTATAAATTAAATATTGAAAAAATGTTAACTGATATTTAAATTTAGCCTAATGTACTGTGGACATTTAGTTGGCTCCCTCCAATCAGGAATCAGTTGGCAACACTACTACAGAAAGCATGGCTGAGACCGCTGTTCATGAAGTCCCCTATCATGTTGCTGCCCTGGTGTTGAAAGCATTTTTGTCCTATCTACACAAGCACTTAAAATGTTTTCAAGACCAGCTGAAGGAAGACGGATATCAACTACCAAAAAGCCATTATCAGGAATAGGTCATTTCCCTAACGTAGATAGCCCTTAGGTGTTTAAACCACACTTACTAACCAAAAGTAATTAGTGGGGCAACACACTAAAATATATATATATATATATATATATATATATATATATATAAAGAAAATTAGCATGACTAATTCTTGTTACTTTGTTCTTTGAAAATATACTTAAGTTTATGGGGGCAAGGATCACGTCTACTTCTATGGCAGATTCTGTGTGTGTGGGATCATCTAAGTCATGGGTCCATAGAGGATGACACAGTCATGAGTTAAATGTAAGTTCACCTGCACCACAACACTTCCAGAATCAAAGTCTAATTGTACATGTTGCAAGCTGCTGCTTTATGATCCTGCACAGATTCTACCATAATATATTTCATAAATTGCATTGTTAATCCTCTGGAAACTACACAATCTATGACATCAAGCAAAATCCCCCTACTAGAGACTGCCATACTCATCACGCTGATCATGCAGTCTTTTCCAAAAGCTCTGAACATACAAGGAATACCACACCTTCCTTCTAAGGATCTGTCTGTTTTCTCCCTGTCTCTAATTTTAACAGTCTGTCACTGTTTATTCCCCATCCCATCGTCTTCTAGTGTGAACTTCCATGACAGAGAAGCCATGAGTTGAGATTTAATCATTTAATTCAATGAGTTATCTACCCAGCACAAGAGAGGTATTAGAAAATAACATATTACCAATAAAAGCTAACTATTACTTATCTGTGCATGTGCATGACACAAACAGAATGAAGGTGACACAGTCTAGTTGCCGAAACACAGGCCTAGGGAGCCAAAACTTCTACCCTCCAGCTCCAGCATTAACTTGGGGTGTGACCTCAGACATGTCACTTATTCTCTCAGTTCCCTTGTCTTTAAAATGAGGACAACAATAATTATTTATCTACCCGTTGAGTGAATGAGTGCATGTTTACATAAGGCTGAGAGACCTAGACATAAACAGTGCTAGAGAAAGAAAGTATTATTATTAGTCGGGATCAATGAAGGAAGATCTAAGGAGAGGAGCAGACAGTAGTTAAAGGAGAGAAAAGAGGACATGGGTGAGAGGATGAAATCTTGGGGAGGAATAAGTAGGAAGAGAATGGGGCAAGAAGAGGGTACAAAGAGGAAATTACAAGTGGGCAGAGAGGACAGCAGGGAAAATCCAGGCTGGGGCAATAGGTATATACAAAAAGGAGGGAGAGCAGTGGGGTGGGGACGGTCTGGAGCCCAGTGGGGAGCAGGGAGATGCTCCACGTGGGGGAGGGATCAGGTGGGAGGAAGGCAGGGAGTCAGAGAGGACGGTGAGGGGCGCGGTGCCATGGGGCAGAGGCGGGCAGGACCCGGTGGTGGGGAGACCAAGGACCCGGCCCGGCCCCTCACTCACCCGCTGAGATCCCCGCTCCGCTCCGCTCCGCTCAGCCCGGCACCGACACGGGACCCCCAGCCTCGCTCGGCCCCGCTCCGCCCCCGGCCCCGGCCCCGGCCCCGCTCCTTCCGTGTCACACTCAGCGCGTCCGCCCGGCGCCGGCTCCTGGAGCTCAAGGGCCGCCCCGGAACAAGGCCGCTCCTTCCCCGGGCCTGCGGGCTGCCTCCTCCCCCGGCAGTGCCAGGAGCTCTTCCCACAACCCCCCCTTGCTAACCGGGGCTGCCCCCAGCTCGGATCCAGGCCGGGGGCCGCTGCTTCCCAACCCCCAATAAATCCGCTGGGGCCGCGCCCCCATCTCACCCTCATTCACTCACCCAGCCCCCCAACAGGGCACCCCGCCCTGCTACCAGCCCTCAGTTCTCTGCCCAGCTCCTCAAACCAGCCTGTCTGCTCTCCCAGCCATGCCCTGCCCAGAAAAGGTTTCCTAACTCCCCCCTTCTGCACAGGCTCAGCCTCCTGCCTCTTTTCCTTCCCACCACCTTGGATCCCCCTAAATCAGTCCCCTATTTTCTTTGCCCGGGTTCCTTATTGAAGAGATGCTTAGAATTGGTTTTGTGTTTTTAATTCTTTACTTGCAATACAGAGACATTATGGCAAGGGGCTGCTTTCTTGATATAGTGGCCATACTCGAAATACAAATGGTACAGGAGGCTCTTGTGGTTAAAACAGAAGGGTTTGAGTCTTGAGATATAGGTTATACTCCTGGCTCTGACATATACTCATTGGTGGTGTGAAATTCAGCTACTAATATTTTAAAGCACCTAGTTGTAAACACAGACTACTTCAGTGATACTCCAGGTAGGCATAATTTTACAGGATTAAAGCCTAGTGTTGCTATAAAGACAGTTTAACATCCTAAACTATTGTAAAATGTGTGCCTTCTATTGTCGATGATGCCAGGGAAGTAAACTAATAAGTATCTGTAGGAAGAAGAGAAAGTTCTGATGATAATGATGTATATTTTGCATTCAAGAACAACTATTGAGAAGAGCTTTTAGTCTTCCATAATTTCTTCAGCAGATTTGATTAAAACCAAGATTTTAAAAGGTGACTAGTAATTTTTGGTGTCGCATTTAAGGTTGTTCAAGATGAATCACTTCAAAGGGGCCTGATTTTCAGAGGGTAAGTGCTCAGTACTTCAAAGTGTTATCAAGTTGAGGACCCAAAAATTGAGAAGTCCAAAATCACTAGTAATATTTTAAAGTCTTGGCTAAATTCTTAATATTATTTATCAAAATGGAACTATGACCAAAAGCAATTGGCTTTAAAATCCCAACCCGGGAAGTACATGATTCGGGTTGCCTATATGTGATCTCCATTTATAATGACATTGCAGTTTATACCTGCTTCTGTGAGAAGTTTCTGTGTAAATTATCCTTAAAACAGAGTCATGAGCCAACAAAATGCAACCTGCAACAGTATTTATAGAAACTACAACTTTTAAATTTTTCTTCCTTTTAATGTGTCTTCTCAGATAAAAACAAAGAAATGCTCAACAATCCAATGCACATAGGCAATACCTGAGTTTAAATGATTTTTCCCTTAATTCTGCAAAATCTTCTCACCACAGTTAATGCAGAATGATATGTAAAACTGCACATAAAGAACAACTCCAACAGCTATGCCCAAAAACATAAACAGGACTTAATCTGTAAAAGCTGCCCGGAGATAGCCTTACTAAAACACTGACTTCAGAGTCACCTCTAAGACCTTGTGGTACCTAAAGATTAAATAAATCCACATCCCCACTGATGAAATCAGCGGATGAAAGATAGATTGGCATCACATTATGTATGCAAAGTCCTGCTCCAGCTACATTTAACAAAACTGTCTCACTACTATGCTTGCTTTGTGTCAGTAGATGGCAAGGAAACTTTGAATGGCTAACCTATTCAATGCCCTTTAAGAATCTGATTTGGGGAAAGATCTATAAGTGGGCTTTCAAGGAGTCTCTGCTAATACAGAAGCCAAGGGAATTCAGTATGGTTGCACACTATTGTCTCTGCTTTTTAACCTGACTCTAAGATGTCTGGCAGCAGGGCCGTCCCTGGGGGGGGGCGATCGCCCGGGGCCCCGTGGGTATGTGGGCCCCGTGCTGTCCTGCTCCCAGTGGGGCAGTGCGGGGCCCGCACATGCATGCCGCAACCCCTCCTCCCACGGTCGCCCCGCTGCTTTTGGCACCAGCTGAAGGCGGTAGGGCAGGAGGGCTATGCCTGGCCCTTAGGACCCAGGGCGGAGCAGGCAGGCCCAAGGGCAGAGCATGTGGGGCCCAGCCTCTGGGCCAGCCTGCCCCACATGACCGCTCCCTTCCCCACAGCTGGCTCCGGCTCCACCCCCCTGACACAGGCGGCCTCGGCCTCCCAGCCAGAGCCAGGCCCCATCGGGGCCAGGACTGGAGCAGGCTCCAACACCGCCCCCCCCCCAGGCGGGAGCCTCGGCATCCTGGCCCAGGGGCAGCTCTCTGGGGTGCAGAGTGGGCACCACATTCCCTTCTAGCATGGGTAGTGGGGCCCCGCTTTGGCCAATTGGCCCAGGCCCCGCTCCCCCCACGGGACAGCGCTGTCTGGCAGACAAAATCAGGCCATCCAAGAAAATTGCTAATGGCCATTTAAAATATGAAATATCTCCATATATAGAAGACATTCTTTAATTCATGACAGATCCACAAGCATCCAAACTCAATTTTTTTGACATCATAAAATTTCCCCAAATTTATTCTTCAAAGCATCTGACAAAGTGCGATTTTCTCCCATGAAAGCTCATGCGATAAATACATTTGGTAGTCTTTAAAAGTGCCACAGGACTCCTTGTTTGGTTGCCCAAATTTATTGAGTTCTAAAATCAGTTATGTTACATCCAAGGTGACAACTGGATGAAAATAATGGAATTTCACTATACTTCAGGCTTTCAGTCATAAAATCAGTTAGCATCTTTTAACATGTGCTGTTATGGTGCTGAAAGGACCTTAATCAGACAAGAAAGTCATCCTTACAAGGCTGACTAATAACGGAGAAAAGGCCCATCTCTTTCCAAATTCTTTTAAAAATATTATACACTAATAGCTCGCTCTTTTTTTTTCTTTTCAAATTAGGATTTTTTTTAAACTGTCTTTACTGTGCAGGGCTTTGTTGGAGAAGGCACTTTTAGGGATGCATTTTTAATGCGTTTTAAGCATTGTTATGTGTTTTTTCTTTTCAATGGCATAATCCAATAACTCATGTGATGTGCATGTTGTATAATCACATTTGTCTTGCTTGTATATACAGCTTTATAAATGTTAATCTCAGATTTCCTATTAAAGAGTGAACTGTTTGTTGGCTGCGATAAGAATGCTGAAATCCTAAACTCCCTTCATATTCAAGTTGGATAACTGTGATAGAGGCATGCTCCAAAGTACTTTGGCTGGGAGGAGTAGAATTTTTGAAACCAAAATTGCATCATTTGAAGGTTGTTCAGTGACCCGTATGAAACGAGCTGGTATTTTCAGTCTAACTGCCAGGAAACAAACAGATTTATTTATCGCATGAGCTTTCGTGGGAGAAAATCCCACTTCGTCAGACACTTTGAAGTTAGGAAAGTACATGGAGGGCACTGAATACAGCCGTTTGAAGTGGAAATCCATCAACTTCAGGCATTTAATTTCCTCCCACTCTGTAACTTTCCTATCTTCAAAGCGTCTGACGAAGTGGGATTTTCTCCCACGAAAGCTCATGCGATAAATAAATCTGTTAGTCTTTAAAAGTGCCACAGGACTCTGTTATCTTTCTACAATAGACTAACACGGCTACCCCTTTGGAATTTCATAAAGAGATGCTAAGCCAACAACTGAATCAACTACAGAATTTAAACTATATCCATTTAGTCATTTTCATTTAAGTCCTTTTTAACATTTATAAATTTATAATCTCTGAAATATACTTCCTTAAGCAAATCTGAAAAGGAGCAAGGATGGCAATTTGATTGCCTGAAGAGTAATTAGACAGCAGTAGAAAATACTAAGAATTGTTTTGGTCCTTTGTTGATCTCTTTTTACATTTTGTTGCCTTATTCTCCATCTGGTGTTTTAATTTTTACTTTGTTAATAAAGACTGATGAAATATTGTCTAGTTATCTTTTCAAATATTTACATGTTTATTAATAAGAGATCTGTGCCAGAATCCCATTGAAATTAACAGGGGCCTGCAAGAGGGTGTGGGACCTATGAACAAATTGAATTGCAGGATCAAGACCAGAGAGACTTCTCTGTACTTAGACTATACAAACTGTCATTTCAAATGCTAATTTTAAATGCTCCTGTTGGAGGTATGTGGTGCCATCGCAGCTGTGTCAGTCCCAGGATATTACAGAAAGATCATTTAGATAATATCTTTTAATGGAGCATCAGTGTCATACTGTGGATCTCTGGCACCCGGGGGCCAATCTTACCTTTGCATTCTCCCCCTCCCTCCCTCCCTGGCAGCAATGCCATGCAGGGGTTGGGATGGTCTGCAGCCCCATTTCCTGCTCTTCCCCACTCCTGCCTGCTGTAGGGGCAACGGGGAGAGCAGGAAACGGACCTGCAGCCATCCCCTCTCGCAAGATGTTGGGAGTGGGGATGGGACAAATATAAGTGTGCCACCCAGCGGTGGGGGCAGGGGAAGGGCATGACAGGCTCTGCCCTGGAGCTCCACCTTTGGCTGCCAAGACCCTGCATGGCCCCCTTCTTCTGCCCAGCATAGGGGTGGGGGGGCCAGATCAGCTTGGCCTCTGGGGATGTCGAGTGGGCGGCTCCTCTTCTGAGGGCTCAGCTGGCACCCCGCCTCCAGGCCGATGTCCGTGGGCATAGTCCCTGTTGGTACACCACCATGGACCAACTTCTGTTGGTGAGAGAGACAAGCTTTCAAGCCATATAGAACTCTTCTTCAAATCTGGAAAAGGTCCTACAAGTATCACAGCTAAATGTAAATTGGAGCAGATTATTTAGTCCAAGTACCAAAGGGGTAGCAGTGTTAGCCTAGACCAGCTAAACAAATAAGGAGTCTGGTGGAACTTTTAAAGCCTAACAAATTTATTTATCGCATGAGCTTTCATGGGAGAAAATCCCAAGCTCATGCGATAAATAAATTTGTTAGTCTTTAAAAGTGCCACCAGACTCCTTGTTTATTTTAGTATAAGTAGATAGCACTGCTGGAGATAAAATAAAACACAGTTAGTTTTATACTTTAAACATAGATTTCAAAGCATCATGCTATGCACAAAACTGATGGAAAACATAGTCCTAGGAAGGTCTTAGCTACTACAATGATGGAAGACAAAGAAAGGTAGATTTTGTGTTTTTTGTACATCCAAACCTCAGATGTCTGAGAATCAATTGGAAGTGAAAGTTAAGCATGTGTGTAAATGCTTGTATGATCAGGGCCTAAACTAATATGCTGGATTTATAGAACCATATTTGAATTCTTTCACGGGTGAGCTGCTAATATCTTAAGGAATTTTAAAAAAAATATTATCTCTAGAACAATACTGTCAGTATAATTTCCTATTTCTATTTCCTCCTTTTTTATTATTACTAGGAAGAACATTTGGCTGAAAACCTATTAGTTAATATTTCTAAATTCCTCTGCTCCTGTTGCTTAATCCCACAGGGTTAATTGCATTTCAGAGATTGTTTCCCTCCCGGCTAACATTCTAAATTGTTTATATTTATGTTAGGATCTTCTGCCCAGGCCCTAAGCCCCAATCTGTCAAGGAACTCCCAGTTGGACCCCTGCTTTTTGGAGCTCTATTAGTCCCACTTGCATGTTGCTCCTTACAGGACCTGGACTCAGTTTTGCAAACCTTCTCAAAGATCTGGCCACCCCCACACCCCTAGACTGTCCAGATTCTCATAGGTAGGTAGTGCAATATTGCCAACTCTCAAGATCTTTTTGTGAGTCTCATGATATTTGGTGTGTTTCTTAAAACCCTGCCTCCTGTGGTTAGGTGATTAGGTGGGACTTCAGTTATTTTATTTTTTAATATACATTTCTAGTGCTCATGGTTGCAAAGAGAGCTTGAAAACATGATGCATGCACACACCAGTCTCAAAATAGGATAGGAAATAAAAAAAAGAAGCCCCAATTTACTACTTTTTGAATCTCATTAATTTTAAGCCAATGTAATGATTTTTGTGCCTGAATCTTTGAATGTTTGGAGTTGGTGATTTTCCTTCTGAATTAGAATTGTTTCACCAAAGTTTATATTGTGGGAATTTAAGTGGAATCTTGAGTATTATAAACCTTTGTCACCTTACAGAAGAAAAAGAGAGTCTGTTGATGTCACTGAGTGTTCTGCTACTGGGGTCAGACTAGGACAGCAATCATATCCTTAAAGTCTATGTGAGACTTCAACCTGAACAGTACCACTCCCAAGGGAACACTGCCATCATATTAGTCATTACACTCTGCATCCCTCCCATTCCTTCCTCTTCAGAGGCCTTCTGCAGTGGGATATGGACAGAGTTACAACAATAGCTTATAATTGTCCAGTACATTGTCTTTCAGGCTGTTGCGCTTGGGGAATTTTTCAAGAAGAAATAATACTACAGTAATTCTCATGGCATAAAACCAGGCTGGAATGGATATGACATATAAATGTAAGCTATTGTTATTATAGGCTGACCAGATGCCCCTAATTTATAAGACAACAGAGTCTTCCACAAGACTCTGCTGTATTTCTACAATAGACTAACACGGCTACCCCTTTGGAATTTGACTAATTTATAAGGATAGTCATGATAGTCAGGGCTTTTCTTATATTAACCTCTACCCTCTCCTGATTTCTCCGACTTGCTATCTGCTCACCCTATGTTATTATGACCTGATAAAAATTGGGTTGGCTATGATAAAACAAACAAGGAGTCCTGTGGCACTTTTAAAGACTAGCAAATATATTTATTGCATGAGCTTGCGTAGGAGAAAAATCCCCCTTTGTCAGACGCTTTGAAGATGGGGAGCTTACAGAATGGGAGGAAATTAAATACCACAGCTATGATGAGACACTGTAATTGATTACTGACTTCACCCACCCAGGGTCATGTGATAAATAAATGTCTTGGTCTTCTGCAACTTTCCGATCTTCAAAGTGTCTGACGAAGTGGGATTTTCTCCCACGAAAGCTCATGCGATAAATAAATCTGTTAGTCTTTAAAAGTGCCACAGGACTCTGTTGTCTTTCTACAATAGAAAGCCAGTTTAATTAGCCCTGAGGATGAAGCCCCGCCCCCAGACTCCTCCCACCCCAGACTCCGCCCAGCAGTCCTCTGGCCGCGCCCACTGCCGCAGACGGCTTGGGCCCGGAAGTGCCACGTGTACGGAGTGCGCCTGCGCGGCCGAGCTGTCGGGGCCCTTCCGGTGCGTGGGTCCCTCCCTCCGTTCTCCCCCCAGGCTCGAGCTGGGGTCAGGCGAACGCCGGCCGCGCCGCGCGCGCCCCCGCTATGGCCCAGCCCGGGAGACCCCCCGCCGCCTCCGCACACAGCGGCGCCGGACAGCAGCGCTACAGCAACGGTGAGGCCGGGCCGAGGGGCGGCCGCTCCCGCTCGCGGCTGAGGGCAAACCCGGCCGCTCCGGGGAGGGGCGAGGCCTGAGCCTTCCACGCGACCCGGCTGTGGCAGCTGCTCTCTCCCCACACGGGTCCTGCGGCGGAGCGGGCCCGGCTCCCCCGCGCAGGCCGCACTCACGGGGCTGGCTGGGCTCACTTTCAGGGCTCGGGTGCCACGTAGGATGCGGCCCTCGTTTGTGGTCAGCTCCGTGGTGCTGGTCGGGGCAGCCCTCGGGCTGGGGAAGGGCAGAAGCCGTGCCCCGCGGATCCACCCAAGGGCAGCTTTCTGTGGGGGGAAGCAGTGCACAACCGGACAGAAAGGGGTGCGGGAGGTTGTGTGGTGCGCTCCTGAGGACACTTTTTTCCCCTCCTGGTGGAGTTTGGGGTAGTTCGCAGGCAAATGGGGCATTAGTTTAATCCACACATTGGGCATTTAACTTCTTTTGCTTTATTGTTACAGGGTCTAGCCACAAACCATAAAAAAAGTCCAAATCTTGAGTCAAAAGTGGCCGCATTAAATATTTAGCGGATATTGTTTCTTTTTATATCGACTTTAGCATGTATTGTTTCTTTTTATATCCATCAGCAAGGTGGTAGAAGAAAATATGTTGGCCTTTTAGAGAGGAAGCTGGATTATTTTTTAACAATATCAGGAGAGGACATATGAAAATTGTTCCCTACAAAGGGTAGATCTTTTACCCTTACAAAACCCTGTGCGTATACAGTAGGTTGTGTACATTTGTTCTCTGAAAACATTGTGCTGACACACTTAAGGTACTAGATGAGATAATTGAGCCAATGATATGAATTTGCTGTTTTATAGAACAAAATTTCTATAAAAATTTGGCTTAGCCTATGATTTTGTAAAGAAATTGTCTTCCTTTGTTTACAGTATAATCAGAAATACATTTTGATGTGTATATATATGGTCATCATTGCTACTGTATGTACATTTTCCTTTTTTTAAGGGAAAAACCCCATATAGGTAAAAAATTATTGAGTGAATGAAAGATTTACTTTATAGTATTCCTGACCAATCATAAATTCCATTCAACTTTCTAAAGTCAGAAGTCATTCATAATCTGAGCCTCTGTGACCTTTTGGAATGTAATGTACATGTGGCATCATGATTATCACTTGCAGTGGGCGGATCATATAACTTACACACAGACTCAGACACACACAAGTACTAGTGGTGTATGAGGTGCTTAATGTCCAAAATGAAGACAGGCTTCCTATTATGAAGGGCTTTCACTCTAAACAGACAATAGACAGAGAAAGGAAAGGGGGCTGTGAGCTAGCAGAGTGATAAAACAGTGTAATTTGCTGTCTTGATTATATTTTAATTTTTGTAACCACTAATTTACTTAATATTGCCTGGAGTAGATAGGGACTGGTTTGTAAGAGATGTTTTAAGGAGTGAGTTGGAGGATGAATGGCAGGCTAATTGGGTGTAACAGACATAGGTAGAAGGAAATGAAAAGGAGAATTATGCAAACTGTTGTTTTTGATAGTCACGTTATCTTCAAATGTGCTATGTTAAATGTAGAACTTTGTCACTAGTCGTAAGGAAATCAGTTAAATTGTTATTCAGACACTGACGATGTTCTCAGCACTGTTAAGAACATGCATGGAGATGAGCCTGCCCCAAAGACTTTGCAGGTGGTAAGGCATTAAAAATCAAATGCAGACTGAGCAATAATATGCTTTTTTTAAACAAGATGTGACAGTTTTTATAAGGGCCAGAGTAGCTTCTAGACTTATAATGGTAGTTGCCTATGGGAAGTAAGCTTTGTTTATGTTCATATAGACCAGTGGTTGTCAACCCATTTACCATTGTGGGACATATAACAACTTTTTATGTGTTCTGTGGGCCACATCCACACAATATATATACTACAGGTGTCACTTCGGCCACAGGTTGAAAATCATTAATATAGATTATTTCAGCTTTTCACAGCAACTTCTTGCTCCTGGTATATTTAGCAGGTGACCCCACTAAGCACATACACCCAAGTATCACCTTAAATTGTTACTAGCAGCACTGTTGTTCATCTCTCTAAGTTGCTGAGTGTTGTTCATAGGGTTGATTTGGTAACCAATCCCTCCAATACTTACTATATTTACAATAAAATAATGTCTTTCCAGCCAGTCAGTACAGTGGCAAAAACAAGAATGTCTGAAGCATATTCTAATTATTCATATTAAACAAGTATCTCTTTGTAAGCAACTCCACTTGTATTGGTTAACTTCAAATAACAAACTGGCACTTACTTTTTCAGTGTAGTGGTATTATTAAAACTGTCTCCAGAGTTAAAATGTCTTTACATTTGTTTGCAGTTGATAGTGAAAATGTTGTCTTGAGGATTTTATTGAAAATTGGCTTGGCAAAATTAATAGAGTTGTATTCTTCTGACACTGTACTTGCCTTTTCATAGTTTTTAACCTAATGTTCATCCCCTCCGTGCCATAGTCCATTGACAAACTTCTCAACAGATTTCTTCTTTCAAGGTGCTATTCTAATTATTACTTTCTCTTAAAATACAGTAGTAATGTGTTCTGGCTACTTTGATATGAATAGAAGATTTGGGGACAGCTACAACGTTCTTATCAGGGAAGCTGAATACTGTATTTTTGGTTGACAAGTAGATGTTCAGTGATACATGAGAAACATTCCTGAATCTGTTCTATATTATTTTGCTAACAATGTTGATCTTATTGCTAAACTCGTGGGAGAACTGAGGATACATTAGTTACATTAATGGGGCCTGAAATTAGAGGTCAGAGACAGAATTGAGGAAACATTGAGCAAAATAATTGATATATTCCCTTCTTAAGATCTGGCTTGAAGACTGTAACATTAAGATTCCAGTTAATGCAATTTGACCTAACTGGTTTGAAACATCTTTTTCGCAAACCTCAGAGGTAACCAACCTGACCCTTTCCCTTTTAAAATATAATAATAGTTAAAATATTGTATTAACTTTAAGATTTCTACTGTGTATGCATATAAAAAAACGCTCGCTTAAACATCTAAGCATTTGAAACAAAGAAATATTTTAATAACTTAAATGTGTATGCAAATATCACATAAAATTTTAAACAATTTGAGGAGATATAATGGGAAGTCATTCAGAAGGGAACAGATTGGCTATGAATAGCCAATAATTCTTGAGGAGGGAAGTTGTGATCAAAAAAATAGTTGATGACAACTGGGATACAATAGGGATATCACACAGATCACCCAAAAGCGTTTCACTTGAAGATCTATATCACTTCCTGGAGCATGGCAATGTCTATTTAGTGGGTGACATGCGGTATTACAACTTACAACTGTGGTCTTTGATTCCAACATCCTGAAAAGTTTTCATTCAGATTTGAAATGAAAACTTGATATTTCCTGTGGAAAGCAAATTCTGGAAAGATTTCATTTAACAAAAATCATTCATCAGCTGGCCACCTCTTGAGGTTTGGGGAGCCTTGAAACCTGGAGAGCCCTGGACTGAGCGAAGGCTCCTTGGCCTCCCAGATTCATAGTTCCATGTCAGGGAACCTGGAAACCTTGGGGTCTTTAGCAGCTGGTCAGACAAGCTGGCAGGAAATCAGGAGGATTTCCAGTGGTAACTTGCCTGTATTTCAGTGAAAATTTAATATCTGTGAAACATTTTGTTTTTGACAAAACAGAATTATCGAGCAAAAACCCATTTTGCTAAAAAAAAAATTCCCAGCCAGCTCCCAATATTCTGAAGATAAATAATGTAGTACTGTTTTCTTTTATTGTAATTAGTTGCCTTCTTTAAATTATGGAAAATAAATGGTGTCTTAAGAATATACATCATTCTCAAAATGGCTAATGTTTTCATAAACTGCATGCTTCTGAATATCTTCTGTAAATGAATTCAGTTTAGTTCAGATGTATTAGCCAGCAAAAATTTAAAAAGCAGATTAAATGGTTAGGCTACCTTTTTTATGTCACTGAGCAAAATTTATGGGAATTAATTCTGACATCAAATGACCTCTGCCCCATTATCCCAACAGAGATGCTTTTAAGTAAGTATCAAGGAAAATGTGTCCACTAATAATGTGTAAACCATTTTTAAAAAGCATTTTGACTCTTGGTCACTTGAGCATGCATATTGTGTTAACAAATACTCAAGAGCCTTCCTGTGTGCTCAACAGTTTTCCCTTCAAACACATTAGGCTTAGCCAATTGTCACTTTGTTTTAAATGGACAAGAGAAAATAAATTTTCTGCTATCTGGCTTCCAAAACTTGCATTTCCCAAAGTAAATACTACATGACTTATGGGGGTGAGTTTTTCTGTTATTAAAACTGACCACTAGGAGTTTTCATTCTCAAGCTTGTGAGAAATAAGTCATGGTTTATTACCTTAGTGTACATATCATATTTGTGTGTTCCCCATTATATTAACACAGTAGGGTCAATTACCATGTGAAAAGGAGTATTTCTAAACTGTCTCAAACACCAGGCATGTTTTCCCTATCTTCCCCTAAATTAAATCTCTCACTCTTGTTCACCAAACAGTTGACTGAGAGCATCCGTTTCTATATTACAACCATGCCTCATTTGCTTTTGTTGAATGTCTGTCATCTGGATGTTCTCAGGAAACACAGATAGCATCCCATGCAAATTTCAGTCAGGGACGATGGCCCATGTTCAAATGTTGAAACTTTGAGAATTTCAGGGTTCTACTAGGTTGTCATAAGAATAATTAAACAAAGGTCTAGTGTATTAAGAACAATTTATTATGAGGTTCATGTGTCTGCATCTGTATTGGAACAGGTGGATTGTAATTTGTTGCTGAAAAGCACTTCATTACTAGGGGATTAGTGATTAATTCTCAGGGGACATATTTGAATGAGATATCATTGGGAAACTTGGAGTTTCTTTTCAGGTATGTAACATTGACTCTTTGAGGGCTTTTTTTTTTCTCTCTTGTAGGTCCTGTGCAAAACTCACTGGTGCATTCATCACAAATGTCAGATGGCCAGGGATACAGCTCTTCAGTTCCAGGATTATACTCGCATCAAATACCAACAAAGGTTCCCCTGCATCCCTCTTCTGGACAATATAACTTTGGTGGTTCTCAGAATGTTTCTCCATTAAATAATCAGGGATCTGGGCAGATACTTAATAGACCACCTGTGGGAACTATTTCTATGGCGCCATTGCAACATACAAGTTCTGTTCCCCAAATTCTTCCTCCATCACAGAACTCTGCTGCTATAGCATCATCTTCTAGTAGCTTCCTTCCTGGAGTTCATTCCCCAGCACTTTCAAACTGGCAGTATGGTCAGACTCCTGTGAGTCAACCAACTGGGTCTCAAACAAATCATTTTGATCATGTAGCAGGAACAGCATCAACCCAGCCATTATCATCATCAGGGAGCACAAATCCACAAACAAACTATCAGTATACTGTTTCTCCTGGAGGGCCTCCACTTCAAAACAGCTACATGAAACCAGGTAAATAAATAAGGAACTGTAAGGACTCTTATACAGTGACATGTTTTTGAACGGATTTATAGATCTGGTTGCAAAAATTGATTTTTTTCACTTCAGCGGTTGTGCTTAAAAAGACCTGATTCTGCAGTGGCTCCTAATGGTTCTGGAAGTGCAGTTTTAACTGCTCTGATGAAATGCAGTTTAGAACCATTTGGAGAACTTCCATTCACTTCGAAGACAGTATTTTTGTGTGAGGAAGCAGGTACACAGTAAAAAGGTGGGATGAACGTATGTGGTGCCTATATGCTCTTGAAAGTCTTTTCTGAATGATGCTTATTTGAACATTTGCGCACTTTGATCATATCTTGGGCTCTTGCCTGTAGCTTTCTGTCAGTAGGTTGTGTGCAAGTTGAAGGTTTTTTAGGGTTCCTGTTAATCATTTAATGCTGGCAGTTCTCAGCGTGGCACTTGCTGTGAAATTGCATTCTGAACTCTTTTAGCATAATTCATTGAGCCATACAACATATTTCTTTTTGCAACACAGAACTGGGATACATGTGTGTTTGTATGGCGAAGCTGTGGGAAGGCATTGATGGTACAGTTCAGTTGCTTACTTCACTCTAGGCAGGGTTGATCTGTTTAGGAAAACACAACCAGACACTCAGACTTCATTGAGCAAAGCACAGATGTCAAAACATACGTTACCAAATAAAATCTCATTAATGCTTCTCTCTTCCATGCCACAGCCAGTATCCAGCCGTATCACTAGCTTCTTTTAGTGGGAAATAGTTAACATTTGTTGGTCATATTTTGTTAAATGCATGTTTTGACTCTAATTTGTATAGGACTTAATTAATTTGGCACAAGTTATAATACTTTCTTTAGCATTGTTCACTAAAGCAACTCAAGTATCTGGAAAAGTAAGCCTCTATATTTTATGGGAAGTGAGAAAACATGAATGAAGTGATCTGCGTGTTGTTGTTAAATAGAAAAGTTAGTTTACTTCTTGATAGAAAGCTTTCATACTCTAAATTTTGAGTTTTCATTCCACCACACATTATTTGTTTGTCTTAAAAGTGTACAGAGAAGTGTGAAATGTGTTATAAAACTGATAGAACAATACGTTATTGATCTCTCATAGCCCTTCTTTTTTGCCCTATGCAGGTGACCACAAATTTGCAAAACACTAAATAGCTGACTTTAACTAGTTTGGAAACAGCACAGATGTGAGCTATTTGTACAGTTTCATTTTACTGCAGTTTTATCATCTGGTTTCTATTATCCAATTCACATACAGCAGTTCCTTTTCTAATAAGGTATTCTCCCACTCAGCATACATTCCTGTAAATGGGAATTGTGTGCTATCCTTCAAATATTATTGCAAATCAAAGTAACTGCAATGCTAAGCAAATATTTTCCCAGTGGATGACTTTTAAACTCATGGTGGCTGATGTCTCAGTGTTAGCCATGCACATTAAAAAGAAACTGATTGCACAATGGCTTTCAAACTATGGTCTGAGAGTCATTAACGTCTCTGGAGATACTCCTTGTAGTATGGGGGAAATTAAGAACTAAAGAATGGGGGGGGGGAGGTAGGTAGATGTTTTGAGACTGGTTTTTCAGAGTGGTCTATTGAACAAAAATGAAGGACTGTAATAACCAGGCTCTCGTCGTCATGATATAATAAAAGTTCTTCCTGAACTAATCAATTGTAGTTATTTGTAAAGGTGGTGACATGTATTGTCTTTAAAATTAGATTGCATAATTTAGCTTATTGGCCAGTTGCTTTTTGTATTCTTTAGTGGGAGCAAAGTTCTCTGTTAGTGTTGGTAATGTACTTTGCCCAAAAGCTATCTTTGTAGGCAGGGTCTCAGATAACGGAACAAAATGGAAGTAATCATGCTAAAGTTCTACAATTAAACACATTAGCTTAGTTACTATATAAATAGCAACAATAGTCTCTACATTAAGGATTAATAGTTGCAAGTTTTTTTCACTTGTCTTTGATGTGACCAGTACAAATACACCTAGAATACTGAATGTTGCTTCATAAGTAATCAAGCAGATGTTTTTAAAATAGTTAAATTTATGAAATTTTGTTCTGACAACTTAACTTGTATGGCTAAATAATAAGCGCACTATAGAAGTACTTTGAATGCATGATCATGTGCTGCTCATCCTGGTATAGACCTGATGTACTGACAAAAAAAAGTTGGTGCTTGATCCCTCGAGAAGGTGGTAGCTATTCAAATTTAGTTAATGCCTCATAGTGTGCTCTCAGAAAAGGGTAGACATAGCACCCTCTGAAATGGGGGGGGGGGAGTGCTTCTAGGACAACTCCTAAGCAGAGAGTAAGAAATCAAGGTGGGATAGGCAATCAAATAAGTAATTGTCTTTAAGATTATCAATGAATGTCCAGGAAGGGAAAAATCTTCCAATGGTTAAGGGAGGGTGAAAGTTACAGAAAATGGTGTAGCCTTAGAACTTCTTTACTTTTATCTTCCCAGGTTAGCTATTCAGTATATAGATGCTAATAAACGTTTGTGTAGTATCCTTGACCTGGAATACTTAGTTTCAAAACCAAACTCTCTTGAATTGTGTGACTGTATACATGGGCTGGGTCTCATTTCTGCAGTATTCCCTGTGAAATATCTTTTTTGAAAAGTAATTTAAAGATCTTAAAAATACATATTTCTAACACTAACTACTTAGCATCAAATCATAGAAGTGGGAAATGGGTGTATTTTCATGGTAAATCTGTTTAAAAAAAAAGGCATGGATTTAAAGGCTTATCAGATGCATAGGATTGATGTAGGTTGGCATTTCAAGGAGAGCTCTCATTTACTTTAAGTGGAGTTGTGGTGCTTTATGGGCTTTTGAAAATCTTTCCCGTAATGGTTATGAATAGTCAAATAGGTACAGACATGTATCATGGAGTTATAGATGTCTCACTATATAAGGATGAGAAGGAAAACAAATTTGGAGCTGTTAAAGTTCATGTGCTTCTTTGGGAGTTTCTGTAACGTGCGCTGCTCTTTCACTGAACAAATAAGCTGAATATTTAGATTGATCTGTATTGTTCTGTAATAAAATAACAACCTCTTGATTCCTCAATTGCATTAAAACTCTAGAAAATGAATCTCTCTACAGGCTCTGTTCCTCCACCAGTGAATCAGGCTTTAGCTTCAGCATTCCTGCCTGTTAGACCTCCTCTAGGACCACCTCCAACTGGAGGTCCAACTTTAGTGAGGCCATCGGCAACACCAGTAGAGCCCCCTAACAGCTCTGTACCCCAGCCTCTGCTAAATTCAGCTACAAACCAAGAAGGTAAGGAATTGGTCAGTTTTCTTTCTTTGGTTTTCCCATATCAATATAGATAATTGGAAATACAGACATTAAACTCTCTCCGGATGACTTAGCAAACAGAAGCTTTTGGCTGCTGGAGAACTGGTTCCCATGATGTCAGTGAAGTAACTACTCTTCAGAACTCTTCCCAATTTTTTTATCTCTGTATGTTTTCATCACCAGTACTTCACAAACGTAGGTGTTGGAGGATCTTTTTTTCTTCACCTTTAAAGTTTTTTGTTTTTTACTTAGAGGTACTTCAAATATGAAGTTTCCCACATTCTTGTTTCTGATGCTGTATTTTCAGAACAAATTTATACCATGTGTTGAATTTGTTTTTCTGCAACTTCTCTTTGTGAAAAACTGCATTAATTAATGTGCTGATTCTATTGCATTGACTTTAAGTTGAGAATTTGACATTATATAATTTCCTCACAGTTTCAAAGTAAAACTGATGGGAGTAGCTATATCATCTCCCATTGACAGGTCTAGAAGAGAAGTAAAATTTTCCATGTTCAAAATAGATATTTGGAGTGAGGTTGGTGCGATGTTATGCCCTTGGTTTCTATGTTTGCTTTTGTGCTTAAGAGGATTTCTCTTCTTCCATCCTTTCAAAACTGTAGGGGAAATTTAAACCTCTGTCTCCAATCCAGCAGCCTCTGCAGTGGATAAAATGTGTTATTCCTGCAGGAAGTTCTTTCCTTTAGCCACTAGGATCAAAATAGGTTTTAGCATCACTTGAAGCATGGTATTGCTGTTCCCAGAGTGGAATGAGGACTGCTGTGTATACAGGGTTATCCCATGGGGAAACTTTTAAAATGTGAACTCTGTAATCCTGTGTCAAATTTAAGTGCTGTACTTTACATTTAACTTTTGTAGTGAAACTTTTGAATCATACTCTGTGTGCTTTCTTTCCAGTACATTAAGGTAGTTGGAAAGTGACACCTGCTCTTAATAAACGCTGTATGCAGTACCAGCTGTCCAGAACGGTGAATAATCTTTTTAAAAAAAAAAAAGGCAGTCCTGATGTTTACTCCTATAACTGTTCCACAAACATGCTATTGTTGTGTTTAAGTAGTCATTACAGCTTTGTACCAAACGGTCTCGTAATGTTCCACCTTAGCGTTCATCTTAGACAGGGCCACAAGGTAATTGGCACTGTTAGATTTTTTTCTTTTAAATCTAATAGTATGGCTTATCAAGTCAAAACTGTTCTTGGTTTTCCCACATGCAGTAAAATTCTCTTATGGTTTCTGGATGAAATCATAATACAAAGACCCATTTTAAAAAGAAACTTGCATGGACAATGAATGCTACTTTTCTCAGTTATGAGCGTATGAAAATTACTGGAAATGGCATTTGGTTAGAAAGCTGGTCTTTTTTCCACATTTAATAAAAAGTTATATTAGATAAATTAGAGTTCTTTACAGACTAAAGTGTCTTATTTACAGCTGGATAACAGAAGGATTCAGTGCATATTGTTACGTTGTATCTTTAAGTTGGTTCATCTTTTGGCTAATCCAGATAACACCTTTATTTATTAGTTGAGGTTTCCCAATAGCCTTAGATTAATAATTCCCTTCCATTTTTGCCCCTTTTCAGTTCTTTTTGGTTACTCTTGAATGGGTGCGAGAGACTTCAGAAGCTACTATAGTAGTAGTCTCAGTAGATGGAGCAGGATGGATGCTCTTAAGAGAAGAGAGTTTAGTTTCTTATTCTTTTAGCAGAAATGAGTCATCATGTACAGGTGGAATTTTCAAAAATACCTCAAGGAGTTGAGTGTCTGACTTCCTGAGGTGCTTTCGAAAATTCTTTCCAACATGTGCAACCGCCCATGGCCAGGAGTGTAATTTGGCATCTTGCCACACTGCACATCAGGTTGAAGTCTTTTGCAAAACCTGGTATCTAGCCTAACTAAAAATTACCCCTCTGGTGTGATAGTCTGTTCAAATGTTAACTTCTTTTTTTAAAGAGTTGATAACATTTAATGTGCTCTGTGCAAACAGAGTCAGCAAGGGGAGCACAAATTAACTATATTTCTAGATCTGTATTTAATAACTGGTGCAGAAGCAAAGTAGGCACAAAATCACATTAACCTCAAGCTTCATCCGAAATGTAGGAACACTGGTATTTTTTGCTAAATTGAAAAGGTGGTAATGCATATGTTTTATAACAGGTATTGAATATAGTGGAAGGTTTTTAAAAGTAACTATACCTAATACTTGAGTGTCCTTTTAAACTGATAGATAAGATTTTGTGCTTCTGTAAATTAGCTACAGTATCACAATTTATAACATATTTGAAACATATTCAGGTAGTGTGTGCATGGAATGTACAAAGGATATCCTTTGCCTTTAAAATCAATCAGTCATAACATCCTGGCTTGAAGCATCCCAAGGGTGTCAAACATGCGGCCCATGGGTCGAACCTCTTCCATCCAGCCCGAGAATATGCTCTATGGGACTGGCCTCGCATACCCAGCACTCTGCAATGTACAAGAGTGTCTGGTCTCTGACATTGCAGAGCACTGGGCAAGTGAGACTGTGCTCTGAGACCACACACTCTGTCTAACAGAAAGGGAGAGTGCCATAGTATTTCGAGTTATGTATGTACAGCCTACTTGAAGTACATTTAAATCAAATCTGGCCTGCCATGGCAAATGAGTTTGCCACCCCTAAGAAGCTTTGCTTTTCCTAAATAGATAACCCTTGGTATCTGACTTAAAGCTGTATGGGTAGTGTGTGTAAAGCAAACAACTGGGCATTTGATTTAGAGGTTTACATTAAGACAGTTACAGTAGCTGTTTTTGTTAGCTAGTGACTTCATTAAGTTGTAGTTCTTTTAAAATGTTTCTCATTTTCCAATAGTAGTAATGTTGTTTTGTCTTACATTTGATTATGGCTAGTTGTGATTTTTTTAATCACATGAGTTTTAAATTTATTTCTGAACAATCACTGCCATTGTAGCTGATTTGAGGAACTGACAGATTCAGTGACTCAGGTGGAGATCTGACTTCCATCCTAGATATGGGAATATTTGCTTCTGTGGTGCATAGTTTTTGTGATGATGGTTCATAGTTGCCTTTCCCTTTTCATTATGTGATCATTTTTTATTCCAAAACCTGTAATGAAGCATTAGGTTTTTCACACTGAAATGTTCTCTTGTTTGTCACTATCACTCTGTCAGTTGCTGATATTAAACTTCCAGTGAAGAAAAGAAGCACCCTTCATTTTTTAATGCATTGTTCTTAGCAGGTGATGCAGCAGCCACTGCCAGTGATGGCTCTTTGGTCCAGAACAGTTATGATGCAATAGAAGGAGGGGGCTTCATGGGTAGGACATTCTTGTTAAACACTTATTATCCTGAGGAACTTAATGTTTAAAGCCTTTTCAAGTGGGAGTGTCTGGGGGTTGGGGTGGGGGAGGGAGTATTTCTCTAACAAATGTATACGTAGTTCACTGTGAGGCCTGGCTTACACTTAACATGAAATTCAGCGCCATTGGTCAGAAGTTATGCAAGCTACACAGAGTAGCTTGTGTAATTCTCATCAACTTTGTAACTTCTCTTCTACAGAGTTGTCTTCACTGCATTATGCTATTTGAGGGGGTGGTTTAAATTAATTGAATTCTGGCAACTTTTGGGTTCGATTGAGTGCCTCTTCACTGATGCTCAATCGAACATGAAAAATTGATCCTACACTGCAGGCAGTGTAGATATAGCCTAAGTCTATCTGAAGGAAATTGCTCATAGTATTTGAAGCTTTGTTGTAACAAGTTCCAAAGGGGTAGCCATATAAGTCTAGGTCAGCAAAACAAACAAGGAGTCCTGTGGCACTTTTAAAGACTAACAGAGCGTCTGACGAAGTGGGATTTTCTCCCACGAAAGCTCATGCAATAAATAAATTTGTTAGTCTTTAAGGCTATGTCTACACTTGCTAAAATTAGTTCGAATTAGTTAGTTCGAACTAACTAATTTGAACTAATTTTAGTTAGTTCAAATAGCTTAATTCGAACTAGCATGGCCACGCTGGAATGTTAGTTCGAACTAAGCAAGCACTTACTTAGTTCGAATTAGCGATCCCCATTCATTTCAGTGGCCGGTTAATTCGAACTAAAAAATTAGATCAAATTAACATGGCCACATTGGTTAATTCGAACTAGTTAGTTCGAATTAACCCCTTAGTTTGAATACCCTATTCCAACTTCTTAGTTTGAATTAAGGAAGCCCTTAATTCGAACTAACTAAAGCCTAGTGTAGCCATGTCTTTAGTTAGTTCGAATTAAGCCTCCTTAATTCGAACGAACTTGCCAGTGTGGACCTAGCCTAAGAGTGCCACAGGACTCCTTGTTTGTTTGTTGTAACGGTTTGTCATGCTTATCTGTCTAGTAAGTGTTTTTAAGAACAATCCAGGCAAAACCTTTCAGTAAGTGCCTGGCCAGAATGTCCACATATTTAATGGCATGATATCAATGGAGGTGCTGGGGTTTTTTGGTCTATGAACTTAACTGCATTTCTTGGATAACTCATTTGAATATGTAAATCATCTTTGTCCACTCTAGCAACCACATATCCTTCTCCTGCTCCCCAGAATCTTAAAATGGGTAGAAATGTTGGGTATTCTTATCCCACCTTGCCACCAGGCTACCAGAATGCATCTTCACCTGCAGTACCAGGGATGCAGTCTTCACCCTTGCAATATGCAGCTGGCCCACAACCATTTCCTCAGGTAAATCTTTCCTGTTGGTTTTGTCTCTCACTACAGCCTCAATCCCGTAAACAGATCCATGCAGGCAGAAACTCACGCTCATTTAGAGCTTTGTAAACTTAGCAGAGTTTACGTAAGAACTAGGTTCTGGCTTCACAGTTCAGCTTGTAAGATCAGGGCCTAAATCTGTGTGAGTTGGTTAGATCTCTGGGATTGGTCAGGGAGAATTGTTTTTTTCTGCATCTTTTGAAGCAATATTACCTTAGGGAAACTGTGTGCCTGTTTTTCTTACAAGATTCTCTCCCCAGATTCATCTATGCTGCTGCCAAAGTAATTTTCTTCCATACCCACTTAGTCCCTGTATTTATTATCAAAATTGATGTCCACTATTCTGCATATTTCAAGTTTCTTCTCCAGACTTTCAAAGCATAACAACCCCATTTCTGCCTTCTGCTCCAACCAAGTTTGTCTTATCTAGCATGCAAAGTTTTTTGTTCTTGCAAGAACTTAATTACATGTGTTGTAGTTTTCCAGTTATAACTCTCACCTTCCATTATTTGTCCTGTAATTTACATACATAATTTACATACATGATTGTAAATATTTTGGGTCAGAAATTCTGTGTGGCTCATTTCACCTGTTTTAGAATGAATTGCACAGGTATGTTCCTGTTTAAAATATTATGAAAAATGGAGTACTTGATCAAATTTTGTATTAGATGTCTTCAGATAAATTTTCTTGACAAACTCCTTATACTGTGCAGCATGTTAAATGCAGCAAGGATCCCCTGATTTATGTGGTGTGGCTACATTGAATTATGAAGAATTACTCTGTAGTCTTAATAACAAAATATCTTGATAGCCTAGGAGCTATTCAGCCTGTGGTAGTAGCTGGAGAGGCAGTTGTAGGAGGGCCTGATGCACTGCCAGAGAGGCTTTGAGGATGTGGCTGCCAGGATTCCTAGACTCTCAAAGGTGCACTGCTCCATGACACTGCGTCTGAGTTTTGTACCTGGAGAACTGCCTGGTAATTTCATGTTTGCATAGCTTAGAAGAACTGGTATGGCAAGTCTCCCCTTGTTCCATCACAGATATAATTGTGGAACTCATGCTGTTGCATGTTCTACACTTCAGCTGGTCCAGATTCTCAAAGATATTTAGATATCTAATTCCCTTTGAAATTGAATTTATGCAGCAAATGCATAAATATAGAGGTACAATATATTGTTGTTTGTGTACCTGGTTAATCACACACACAGAGCCCTGTGATTGCCAAAAGAATTCAATAAACTCGGAAATCTTAGAATAAGTGCATGGCGGTACATATCTCTGCTATAATGCATAAGCTGCTTGTTTCTTGAGCGTTGACATGATTGTTTGTTTTGTAATTAGTGCAAAATACTTTTCATTAGACACCAAGTAATACTTGAACTAGGAAATTATCAAAAGGAAATAATCTGCTTTTTTTAATTGACATATTATCCAGATAAATTCAATTAACTTCTGCATTTTTTTTAAAACTTAGCCTTCCTTGGGCACCAATCACATAACTGCTTCTATGGGTGGCCTGAGTCTGCAACCAGAAGGATTAAGATCAATCAACCTTCTTCAAGAAAGAAATAGTCTTCCTCCAACACCATTGCAGGCTCCTGTTCCAAATTTGCATGAAGAAATCCAGAAGCTCAACTGTAATCCAGAGTAAGGTTTCCCATTGGCTATCGTTAATCAAAAGAAACGGAAATAGCTATTCCTGAGATTTAGAAAATGCTTAGTGTCTAAAAATCAGCATATAAAATTCTTACATTCCTGAAATATTTGCTTGTTTTTAATATAGTGTCAATAATTGTTTGAAAAGCAGCTTCATGTTTATTAAAATGAAAGATGAAAAGTGGCTTAATTTTGTCTCTTGAAAAAAGATGAGTGAAGTGTAGCCCAAGATGTGAATACCTGAATTGATCAGGTCCCTGCTCTTGAAACCTTGTGGATATTAGCCATACGGACTCATTCTTGTCTTAAACCATTCCTCATGGTTTCTTTTCATAGCATGGAGGATAGGATCACAATTCAAAATGATTTGGACAACGGGTGAAATGGTCTGAGGTCTGAGAGGGGACATAACAGTTTTCAAATACCTAAAAGGTTGTTATGAGGAGGAGGGAGAAAAATTGTTCTGCTTAACCACTGATGATAGGACAAGAAGCAATGGGCTTAAATTACGGCCAGGGAGGTTTAGGTTGGACATTAGAAAAAAATTCCTAATGGCCAGGGTGATAATCCACTGGAATAAGTTGCCTTGGCAGGTTGTGGAATCTCCATCATTGGAAGTTTTTAAGAGCAGGTTAGACAAACACCTGACAGGGATGGCTTAAGCGGTATTTGGTCCTGCCATGAGTGCAGGGGACTGGACTCGATGGCCTTTCATGGTCCCTTCCAAAGATCATTTCTTTGAAGTATGTGGGCTCTTCAGTTCTGAGATTAATGCAGGGGAGGACAAAACTGGCTCAAAGCTAGGCGCCAGCAATTTTACTTTTAGTTGCCAGAGGACGCTCCTCCGTTACATTTCTGCAGTGAAGCTAGGCAACAGGCTACTAAAACTGGTCACCGTGGTGACCAGAAACTGATTTGTCGAGTCCTGGATTAATGACTAGGCCTCCTCCAGCTAGGATATGTAATTAAAATGCTTTTTATGATGCCATCTACACAAGTATAAACACAATGAATATAAAACTGTACTGTAAATCATCTTAAATTGATAAAAATTAATCTGCTTTATGAATCTCCAGGTTGAGTTGTGCTCCACCTAATGGGAACATGGGCAAAGGCCTGGTACTGGCAAGGCATTTAGATAGGTATGATAGAATTTAAGAGATGCAACTGGCAAGGAACAAGTGTAAAAAACAGAATGGATTCTGGACAGGTGTAGAAATAGAAATTTAAATCACTTAAATAAGACACAGCAAAACAAAAAAAAGAAAAAGGTGCTGAATGCAGAACCTTAAATTTTGTGCCATAGGTAACCAGTGAAAAGTTCTAACTAATTGAGTAAGAGGGAGGATAAACAAAAGGCCAGCAACATAGTTTCTACTATAATCTAATTGAGAGAACCTTAGTAATACCATCAAATTATGACTAATCAGATACAGGGTCATTGCACAAATTATTCTTTAGTATCAGCAAAGCTGCTTTTATTTCTTTTACAGACTTGACCTTAGATAGAAATGAAGTATCTGATTTGCAAGAGTATTCAGCACCTTTGTTCTTCTTGGGAGCTATTGGTTGCTGAAGTCTTTTGAAAATGTGGCCTTTAACACCTGTTCATTTTAGGTTGCCTTTTGGTAACTTTAAGTTAATTTTCAAAATAAACGTCACTGGTTCAAACTAGCCTGTAGAACACTTAACAATTGACATTTTAAAAACGAGCATATTCTGGTAATGCCTAGAAACATCGAACAGGATTGGGGCCTCAGTACAGGTGACGTACAGAGTAAGATGATGGTTACTCCGAAGGGTTAACACTTGACCAATCACTAACTCCACATGGTAGGAGTAACTTTTGACGTCTATCTGAGAAGTCTAATTTGGGATTACGTAACAGAATGTAAATTTTGTATTTGGCCCAAACACATTCTGTTACAATATATTTATTTTACTAAACCAAATGTGTACAAAATATGGTGTTAACTAAGGAATAACAAAGTATCCTGTGATGGTTATGCCTTGGATTCAAGCAGTTCAGGTTAAAGTCGTAATGGATTTGGCAAAAAGCTGGAGCTGGTATGCTGTCAGAAAATAGCAATTCACTGCCACTAGCTATGAAAAAAAAATATAAAGGATGCTATGTATTACTTAAATAACAATGTTATTCTCTGAAAATCTCTGAAAATAACCCTTTTTCCTTCATGTAGGTTGTTCCGAAGTACCCTGACTAACATTCCTCAAACTCAAGCCTTATTGAATAAAGCCAAACTTCCTTTGGGGCTCCTGCTTCATCCTTTCAAAGACTTATCGGTATGATGAAATATTAAAAGCTTTAAATACTGGAGTGTTAGCTATACTTTTACTGGCATTCAGTATCCATAACTAACTCTACAAGAGGCAAATGTGTCAGCTACTTTTGGCCCAGGGAAAAAAACTCCTTTGGAAAACTGTTTAATCACATTGCTTCTGCTCCATGAAAATCATTCTCATCTTTTTAAAGATCCGGCCCAATTGTTACACTCCCTAGCCTCAGCTTAAATGGTACTGGAAGCTCTGAGGTGCACCACAGCGCTCAAACTATAATGAAGGAAGTCAATATATTTTAATCTTGGTATAGCTTATGTGGTTTTATCTTGTCATGTAATCACCAGCTGTAGCCATTAATTTCTTCCTATACCCAAATCTCCTGAGCATTAAGTCTTAATTAAGTCAAAAACTGAGACTCAGATGTTCTCAGACACTCTTTAAACCATGTATTCTTTGGATTTAATCTGCTACTATTATTGCTATTCCAGATAAGTGTGATTTTTGGTGGTGGAAAAGTGGCCACTAGAGTCCTAAGGAAGGCAATATAGATTCAATTACTATAAATTCATATAGGTCCCATTGCTTCCACTATTGACTTCAGTTTCTAACATACATATAATCTGTTTTTGCAGTGCTGAGTTAGGGAACGATGTTCTTTTTTAAAAATAAATGGAAAAATACCAAATTAGACATGCTGATTAAGAAGTTTACCATCTTTTTTTGAAAAAGAAACCTACACAGCTAAGTAGGTTAGAGCCTGAATTTAACCAGCCTTTCTAACAGTTAAAGGTTTGGGGGCACCATGTGGATTTAAGGGTATTTGCTTCCTCAGCGAGTGTGCGCGTGGGCTGGCTAACTTGGGAGAACAGTGAAAATAGTATTGCTGTTATAGATGTATTATGAATATCTAGCTTTGGAGTTTAAAGCAGAAGTTCCTCTTTTCCAGCACTTACCTGTGGTCACCTCGAGTACAATTGTGAGATGTCGTTCTTGCAGGACATATATTAACCCTTTTGTCAGCTTTCTAGACCAAAGGAGATGGAAGTGCAACTTGTGTTACAGAGTGAATGATGGTAAGTTTGAAATCAGTGATCCCAGTTAAATAGCCATGTCAACTTTTTGAATTGGACTTCTATATACATCCCATCTATATTCTTTTATCCTGACCTCTGAGGTCTGCTGCTGTACCGTTAGTCCTTTCCAGATCAGAATTGAGTAATAACAAATAATGGAATTGTGTGATGTAGGGAGTCTTCCTCTATAGACCAAGATGTGATCATCACTGAAGAACTTCACTGAATTTGAAAGTCTCCAAATGCGAAATAGTAATGTACTAACTTGTTGCGCTACTTAATATCCTCTGTTTCCTTACACGATATCGCTGCAGAAATAGCATGGTTACTCAGACAGGTCTGTGCTAGGATTTTACACAGTATGTTGGTGTGAATAATTGTGTTGATGCATAATTTTCCTTTTATGTAGTTCCTGAAGAATTCATGTATAATCCTGTGACAAGAGCATATGGAGAACCTCATAAAAGACCAGAAGTTCAAAATGCTACTATTGAGTTCATGGCTCCCTCTGAATACATGGTGAAGTTTTGTTTACTCTATTAAATTTGATATTACTTTAAGGTCTAGGAGCCTCAATTAGAAAAGATCCCTGTTGTGCTAGGTGCTCTAAGGCAACCCCTGCTACAAAGAGCATGTAGGAGAAATTTTGCAAGATAAACTCTTTCAGACAGCCTAATATAACTTGAACATCTGAGTTTTGCAGTTATCATTTTTTGTATTTTATATAGGAAAATGTTCAGTTACTGTTAGGTCCTAAGGAAGAGAACTAATGTATTCCACTGGTCTAGTGTATCTCCCTCTAGTGTCTGATTCCAGGGCTTTTAGCTTTTGTATCTCAGCTCAAGTGGTAGAGGCACGTGTTTCATATTTTTAAGACCCAAATTCAATTTTTTTTAAGCATTGTGGTGTCCATATGTGTTCACACCATGTTTTCTTATACCAGTGTACAGCAACGTCAGCATAATGTTTTCTTGTCTTAATATCAAGAATTGCACGAAATAATTGCTTGCACTTCTTTTTTTGCTAGATGAATAGAAGTTATTTGATTGTGCTCTCCAATAAATTATCTGAGTTTGATCAGTTTAGTCTTCCTCTTCAGTTATAGCAGTGGGTGGCAGTAGTTCTCAACCTTTTCTATATTGTGACTTTGAGTTACCACAAAGTTTTTGGACCCTATCCCATAAAGAAACAGCTGTTGTCTCTCGCACGCTCACAAACCCCAGACATATCGAGGACCCTTAGGTTGAAAATTCATGGCATAGGATGTCATGATCTAGTTTCTGTTAATGTTCCTGATTTACGGCAAAGAAGCTTTTAAAAAATTTGTGGTTCCATCTGCTAAATGTGAATCTTTCTTCCTGCTTCATATTAACTGTTATATTATTGGAATGAAAAAATTAGAGAATTGGTCATTATTGTGACTTAATCTGTATTTAAGATGATGTGTTAAAACCACTGGCTAATAGGCCAGGAGTTCAGTTCTGCAATCTTTGCTCACCTAAGTAGTCCTGTTGACTTCAGTGAGTATTTGGGTACGGGTTGCACAGTCTGCTCCATAAGCCATTACCAAGTAGACTAAATTTTAACAGTGATGACACAGATCGTTGTATCTGCACTCTTCTAAAGTAACTGATGTCATCTTGCTAGGAAAATCAGTTCTAAGAACTTGAGAGATAGCTTGTTTAAGGGATATCATCAAATCAAATAGATTGAAATACAGATTAACTTGTTCAAAATAATACTTTTAGTATTTAAAAAAATACTTTAGGAAGCTAACTAGATAGATATTTACTGGCTTGCATTATCTCAGCTTGAATGATAACTTGTCATTTTTACTTCTGGATTACTGTCAGACAGTTGTGTGCCACGAGGATGTTTCAATGTTTGGGTTATAAATATTACAGTGGAATGTTAAAATAAAAATCCCTTGGTAATCTTTAAATTATCCAGGAATATTCTCGATATTGGATCTTGTAAAAGTTTATTTTTACAAAACATCAGTTTCAGGCCAAATTCGATCTGACAGTTTCATTTTAGCAAAGACTAGAATTTATCCCCTATGTTTTTCCTCCATTTTCTATTTACCCTACTTTTTAGCGACATTGCTTATTTTTCCACTTTTGCACAAATCAGATGTATTTCTGTTTTGAGTATGCTATCCAATAACGTGAGGCTCTCTTGGATTTTTCAGCTACGTCCACCTCAACCACCTGTGTATCTCTTTGTGTTTGATGTCTCTCATAATGCAATAGAAACAGGATACTTGAATACAGTCTGCAAGACCTTGTTAGACAATCTTGACTTGTAAGTTTGGTTCTTTTCTCAGAATGTAATCTTTTATCCACGAATTATCTGTGTAGAAATGATTTTGAGACTGTGAAACGTGTTTAATGTAGTTTGAACAGGATTTTAATTCAGTCTATTTATGACCTAGAGAGGAAATTTTTTTGAAGTACTGTGTAGGAATTTAGCCTTGACCTCAGTACTTATCAGTTGTAGTTGCAATGATAAAATCCTGATTTTTAAAATGTACCTAGCAGTCTTATAAAACTTGGTTTTGCTTTAATAATGTGCAAAAAGAAAAGGGGGGGGGGAGATATAAGAATATCATAGGTTTGCATTGAACAAAGATTACTGTGGCTTTAAAAATAGTAATTCAGTGTGCATTCCTTTCAACAAATGCTTGTCTATAAAGCTTTGCATGATAGACACGTTGGGTGAGGTAATATCTTTTATTGGATCAGCTTCTGTTGGTGAGAGTCATGCTGTTGGGCTTTAACAGTGCTGTTCCTCAGGGCTGGGAAATGTGTGTATACATATACACAGTAACAGTTTGTAGCTACTGCCACTATGAACTTGTTTAATGCTTTACATCTTTAAAGCTCAGTCCAAATATTCAGTAAGCTTCTGTACATTTATCTTGAACTTCTCCCTGAACCCTTCAGTAAGGGTTTTTGTTTTCTTTCTGGAAGTGGAAGATAATGTAACAAGGATATTAATGCTGTCCTCTATTAAGCAGTGGTTTTCAACTTGTGGTCTGCAGACTCCTGGGGATTTGCAAACTCTGTATAAAGGGGTCCATGAAAGGTGACTATGAAAGTAAAGTTTCAGATCCCAGAAAAGTTGTTCAATTTTTCTGATCAGTGAAAGCTATGTGAATACCCCCACCTACAGGTCAAAACCTGGAAATATTGGCATTACCATAGAAGCCCACAGTTTAATGCCCTTTCTCCTACTGCATCAAATATGCCTATTTATGTGCAATATTTATAGCTGTATTCTGGTCAAGTTTCCTAGGGTAGGGGTCTGTGGACTATAGATTAAATTTCCATGGGGGTCTGCACTCCATTTGATACTTTTAGGGGTCCATAAATGAAAAATGGTTGAAAACCACTGAGACAGTAAGTCCAAACACAGATAAGGTCACTTTATTTCTGTAAAATAAAGAATGCAGGACTAAGCCATGAACAAATTTCAGTACTGCAGTTATTCTAACGACTTGTTTGGGGGGATAGGGGGTGTAAGAACTAGCCCAGGAATGGTACAATGGATAGAAACTCTATTTCCTAGCAGGAATAAAATGTCCCCCTGCCTTGGGTGATTGTAATAACTCTAAGAATGTACAGGCACTTGAACAGTGTAGGCTAACTAAAATTGACTTGAACACTTTGTGTGTTTTTAATTTTTAGGCTTCCTGGGAACACCAGAACAAAAATAGGCTTTATAACATTTGACAGCACAATCCATTTCTACAGTCTTCAGGAAGGTCTCTCCCAGCCTCAGATGCTAATAGTTTCAGATATTGAAGGTACGTAAGAATAACATCTGAACTGAATTTTTATAAAATGATGCCTAGTGATTTGACATTCTGTGCTGGCAAAGTCTAGACCTCTAAAAACTAAGGTGCATGAATTAAAGTGCCTCGCATTAAATTAGGATATTGACATCATAGGCATTGTAGAAACTTGATGGAATGAGGGTCTTCAATGGAACACGGTAAAACCAGGGAACACAATTTATAGGCTAGACAGTAGGTCACACTGTTGGGGGAATGCCATTACATGTGAAAGAAAGCATAGAATCAAATATAGTAAAAAACATAAACGAATTGAACTGTGCTCTAGGAATAGAAATTCCATGTGTGGACAGTAGGAATATAGCAGTAGTAATATACTGCTGACCTCCTAACTAGGGTGGTAACAATGACTGTGGAATGCTTACGAAGATTATTAGAGAGGCTCTGAAGGCAGAAAACTGAATAATAATAATGGGGGATTTCAGCTATCTTCATATTAACTGGGAACATGTCACTTCAGGAAGAAATACAGAGATGAAGGTTCTATACACTGTAAATGACTGCTTCATGGAGCATCTTGTCCTGAAACTCACAAGGAGAGAGGCAATTTGTGATTCAGTTCTAAATGGAGTACAGGGTCCAAGATGTGACTCTAGCTGGATTGGTTGGTAATAACAACCAAAATGTAATTAAACTTAACATCCTTAGATGGGGAGCAACTAGCTCAGGACACAAAAACTAATAGTGAAACATGTTTTAAGAAAATCAGCAGTAGAGAGCCTGCAAAACAGTCAGTGGGGCCACTGAGTCATTGAGATGCTAAAAGAGCACTTAAGGAAGTAAAGGTGTTGCGGAAAAACTAAATGAATTCTTTGTATTGGGCTTCACTGCAGAGGGTAAGGGGAAGATCCCTGCACTGGAACCATTATTTTTAGATGAAAAATCTAAGAAACTGTCCTAGATTGAAGTATCAATAGAGAGAAGGTTTAGGAACAAGTTGATAAATTAAATAGCAGTACGTCACCAGAACCAGATGGTAACCACCCAAGAGATCTGAAGGAATTCACACACGAAATTGCAGAACTTCTAACTGTGGCATGTAACGATCATTTAAATCAGTCTCTGTTCCAGATGACTGGAGCATATCTAATATAACTGCTATTATAAATCCAGAGGCAATCCTGGCATTTACAGTCTGGTGAGTCTAACGTCGGTGTCAGGCAAATTGAACTTATAGTAAAGAACATAATTATCAGACAGTTAGATAAACATGGTATGTTGGAAGACTCAGCACGGCCTGTGTAAAGAGAAATCATGCCTCACCAATCTATTAGAATTCTCTGAAGGCACCAACAAATATGTGGACAAATGTGATCTTAGGTCTTAAACTTTCAGAAAACCTTTGTCGAGGTCCGTCACTGAAAGCTCTTTAGCAAACTAAATTGCCGTGGGATAAGAGGGAAGGTCCTCTCATGGGTTAAAAGACAGACAACAAATAAGTTGTCAATTCTCACAGTGAAGAGTAAGAAGTTGCTTCACACTGCGCAACCTGTGGAACTTGTTGCCAAGGTATGTAAAGGGCAAAAGTATAAGTTGGTTCAAAAATGAATTAGAGAAGTTCATGAAATATACATCCATCAATGGATCCTATCCAAACTATCAAGGAAGCAATGCTGTGTTAGGAGTGTCCCTAAGCCTCTAAGGGTGTATCAACACTGAAAGAAAAAGGCTGGGGTGGCCTGGGTCAGCTGACTAGTCAGCAGAGTTAAAAATTGCTGTGTAAACATTTGGGCTCAGACTGGAGCCTAGGCGCTGGGACCCTCCTCCCCATTTAGACACACACTGACTCCTGCCAGCTGGGACAGGATGACGAGGCATTTTGATAATTGCGCTTTATTGTCCAAGACAGATACTGAGCTAACATTCACATATGCTGGGAGTTGCCAGATCAGATCACTAGTTTATTTAGCAGTGGTCAACATAAGATGCTTCAAAGAGTAATGAAATCTGTTTGATATACGTAAAGACTTCAGCTAAGGCCCACTAAAGGTAATTGTACAATGCTGTGTTGTATAATAGGACTCGTTTAGTGGCCTCCATAGATGATCTGTTCACGACCTGAAACATGAAGTCAACTTTCCTACTTTTCTAGATTAACTCCTAAAATTATCAAAACTTTTTGTTACAATCCTGTTTAAACTATTGATCTCAGTAGCTTCCTATAATTCCTAAGTGGCAGTATGATGCTTACAAATTTTTATTTTACTCTTAATTGTACTGTCATTTGGTTTAAAAAGACACTTCATTGCATAACGTTGGATAGGTTAAATAATATAAAAAGGAGCACTTGATAGTTTCTCACAATACTATTTTGTTTTATAAAACTTGTTCTTACCCTTTTACTCTTCGGTTTTCCATGCTAAATAGTCAGTATTTATAACTTTTCCTATGTTGTAACCACAACCTTTAGTAATAATTTAATAACAATGCTGTAAAAACTGACTAAAACTTAGAGACTTCTAAGAAACAAAGTTATATAACATAGTGAAATAGACCCAATAAACAAAATAGCTAATCAAAGTTAATGCTGGATCTCCATCCTTAGCTTCTTTAAGGGTAGATATTACAGGGCATCTCTCACATAGTTCATGGATATACAGCTCTGGGGAGGGATTCCTGAGCAAGCTATTGTTGGTAACTAAACTCTTCCTGAATCTGTTTATACCAGCTTTCACTGATCTTTGTGTGAAGAAGAATCTTTGAAGCCATAATTTGTTGACCCCTTTCAGTTTTAGAGTTTTGAAAAACATTTGTGTATCCTTCTTATGCAACAAGTCTCAGATCAATTCTTGTTTGTTTGAAGTAAGCCAATGCAGGTCAGTTAACTGACTTTTACATCTCAAATTGAAATGTCTGGGATTGCATAGGTATAACTGAGGGCAGAATAAGACACAATGCTGATCTGAAAACTAGCCAATGTATTTTCATATAACTTAATCAATTCACTTTTCTGCTCTTCCAGATGTGTTTATACCAATGCCAGAGAACTTATTAGTAAACTTAAATGAAAACAAAGAGGTAAGACCTGTCTTAAGCTGTTTTAAGTAACACTCAAGCAATATGAAGTTCATTTAATAACTTGTACAATACTTAATGAGATAATGTAAATTTAAATAACACTTGTCTGAGCCAGAGCAACAGAGTAGATCTCTCTTCTGAAACTTCTTTTAATTCTGCCTTTTTTACTTTATCTCAGCTAATTCAGGATCTACTGAGGACTTTGCCCCAGATGTTTACCAAGTCCCTGGAAACACAGAGTGCTTTGGGACCTGCTCTGCAGGCTGCCTTCAAACTGATGTCTCCCACTGGTGGTCGAATTTCTGTCTTCCAGACACAGCTTCCATCTGTAGGAGTGGGAGCACTGAAATCCCGCGAAGAACCTAACCAAAGAGCATCTGCAAAGGTTACAAAAACACTCAAACGCACAGATTGTGGAACATTTACTGTCTTATTGTATGAGTTTATATAAATTTTGAATTGCAGGGTTTAGATAACTTCAGTTTTATTGTAGTTCTGTTACGGGAGCTGACATTCTTATGTGTTAATCAAATGTTACTAACAAGGAAGCCTATCAACATGAAGATTTATGCTCTGATTTTGAAACCTACTGAGCTTTTAGAACAGCCATTGAAATCAGTGCAGGGGGTTGGATGTTCTGCACTGCTTGAAATTAGGTCACAAGACTGTGTGCCTTTTGGGATTCCTCTTTTCTATTTCCTTCTATTAACAGGACATACAGCTTACACCATCCACTGACTTCTATAAGAAGTTAGCCTTGGATTGCTCAGGGCAGCAGGTCGCAGTTGACTTGTTTCTTCTTAGTGGGCAGTATTCTGACTTGGCTTCATTAGGTAAGTCATTTCCAGGGCACTGTTTAAGATTGTAGCTGGCCTGGGACATGTAATTCTGTATAGCAACAATAAATTTAGAGAAGTTGTGTTCCAAGGAGCACCACGTAACAGTAAAAAAACAAAAACAACCAAACAATGATTTTGCTCTTGCGCACAAAACCATTTTAATGTAATGGTTGGTAGCCGTGACCAATTGGGTTACCTACAGCACAGCATGTATCCATTTCTATAGGTACATATTATGGTATTTTATATTAGGGCTGGACAAGCTAACTAGCCTGTTTTCTTCTTGTCTGAAGGTTGAGGTTTTCTCGTATCTTGGAACACTCTCACCATTTGTTCCCCAGTATTACTAGACAAAAATCAAATTTCTTAGAAACAGTCCTGCTTAGAAAATTGAAATACATTTAAACTATGCGGGTATAATCTCATCAGTCCCAGGTTCTGAAAAGCCTCACTAATATGGGCTAGGAGATGTCTATAAAACATAGAAATTGGTAGCTGTATCCTTAGATATTAAAGCAGTTCACAGGTCTGTTGGACACTGAGTTCTATTTACAAAAAAATTGACTCTGTTCCCCTCAAGATCATGTCCTAAATTTATACAAAGAGGATTTACCTTTGTCCTGGGCATAAACAGACGTCAGATGCCATGGTGGTGAGCACGACATAAGAACCTGAATAGGATGGAATTTTCCTTCATCCTGAGTAAGATAGAATTTCATGCTGAGATGACTTCGCATTAAAGCATAACAACATAGTTAGCAAGACATAATATTATAACTTCCTTCTGGTTAGCATGGTTGTTTCCAAGATGCTCTTCCCACATAACTTGCAGGAGTATTTTAAAGTATTATTTTGATTCTGGAGTAAGGTATGAGTCATCTGAAGGCATTTATTTTCAGTCTTACTTCCCAGTGGATGATAGAGTGAAAACCTTTATAGAAGCAAACTTCATTAGCATTTTAATAACTTTCTCACCCCTTAAGTATTCTCTGGTTCTTGTTGCTAAATGATGTGCTACCACCTTTCCTTTAGACAAGTAATAAATCTGTTTCATACTTTGTAACTGCCATAATTAAGTGAACATGTAAGTTATTTGTTGCATCTCCACGTTATATGTAGGCCTATACCTGTGTAGAATAAAGTTATTAATGTTATACGATTCATACTTGCAAATAAAATGACAAAGAGAATTAGATTAATCTGAACTGATATTTGAAGACCATAGCAATAACTGTGGTTTGAAGTCTGCCAATGCCTGTTGTTTCTCTTCTAGGCTGTATATCAAGGTATTCGGCAGGGAGTGTGTATTACTATCAATCTTATCACCACGAGCACAACCCTGTCCAGACTGAGAAATTACAGAAAGAGCTGAAACGATATTTAACTAGAAAGATTGGCTTTGAGGCTGTCATGAGGATAAGATGCACCAAAGGTCTGAGTAGAATTTTTTGCATCATTTATTATTTTTAAATGTTTTATCAGTATTTTGTTTTTACATAAGCCCGAATGAATAGATGGCAAACATGTACATGTAAAATCAGGCATCATGAATCTAACTATAGGAAAGAGAGAGAAATTAGTAGTAAATACTGCATAAAAGAGCTTACTTATCAAAGAGCAATGGTGTTTAGGATCAATATCTATGGCTTGCCAGGGTTAGAAATAGGTGCTTCGTTACCATGTATCGCTTCATGATCCTCAAGCAAAAATAAGCAGTTCACAATTTAATATTCCTGCTACACTTTCGAAACTGTGTCCTGCTCTGTGGTTAAACCAGAAACCTGTATTTTTTAAAATTTTTATAAGCTGAGAGTATAAGGGAACTTTTTACTGACTTGTACCTCCATCTAAAAACTATACAGAAGCAACAGAAAAGCATTAAACAATGCATAGTAGCAAGGCTCCTGTACCTTGGGTCAAACTGAATTCAGCGCCATACATTTGTAACCTTTTTAGAACTAAACTACTGGTCCCCAAGGGTAATGCTTATACAGAAAGAATACTTTACTGTGCTGTGTATAATATCTTCCTTTAAATGACTGGTCCTATTATGTATTCTGTATGAGAAATAGCAGCAACTTTTGCCTCACAGTGTCTAAGGTTTAGAGATTTGGAACATTACTAATCTCTGAGCTGACTTGTATATTCTGACTGCCTGGTAACCATTGTTTTTTGTGCTTGCTACAAATTAGTATGCAAATTGAGATATTTACATTTCCTAAAGGAAATGTATTTTGAAAAGGGTAGAACACAATCTAAAAATCAGGGCAACTATGTAATTAGTTCATAGTTTACGTTAGATTATAAAAGTTACATTAATAAAACACATTACATGGTGTTTCTTTCATAGGTCTTTCCATTCATACTTTCCATGGGAACTTCTTTGTGCGATCAACAGACTTGTTGTCTTTACCCAATGTAAACCCGGATGCAGGATATGCTGTACAAATGTCAGTAGAAGAAAATCTCACTGACACGCCAGTTGTTTCTTTTCAGTCAGCACTCCTGTACACATCCAGCAAAGGTAAGAAATGGAAATAGCATTGGGCTAGCACAGTGATGTGATGTGCTAGATACCATTTATAATCAAGTTTGCTTCTAGTAAGTAAATAACTTGAACTGCATCTTCATGTCCTGAATAAAACAGGTTAGACACTCATTCCTCAGCTGCTGTTGGTGATAATGGGGTTTACAGATTTGCTCTAATCTGAAATGGGCGATTTTACTCTGGAAATCAGTTTGCCAAAGATATTGAATTGGCTGCTTGACAGTTAGTTTGAAACGCTTGTGTGTTAAGCCAGTGTTATATTAAATCAGTTTTGTAAATTATTTATCTGAAATAGAGATTAATTCCTTCTTGGTAAGTGGAAGACACAAGAATACTCTTAAATAAATTAACTTAAAATTTTGTTACTGGAATTTTTCATGTACAGATGTCATTTTTGCAACATTTGTGATAATCTTCCCCCTCACCCCCAGAACACTGCTTAGTAAATAACTGTGTAGGCAATCCTATTTGGAGACTATACAGATTTATTTTCTTCCTGTAGGTGAAAGAAGGATTCGAGTCCACACTATGTGTTTACCTGTTGTTACAACACTGAGTGATGTCTATCTGGGAGCTGACGTACAAGCTATTACAGGGTTATTAGCCAATATGGGTAAGCATGATAGCCATCGGGTCTCTGATGTACATGTGTAAAATTTTCTAAAAGTTTTTTGAGGAGTAATCCTTCAGGAAGCAAGATTACAAGAGAAGTATCCTATCTTCTAAATGAGTGAAGGCACTTGGCCCTATGCCATACAGCTCTTCCATTGTGTGAAGATATCAGTATAGCTGTATGTTGTCACCTTGTGTATGATACAGTTTTAGGGCTCTGCCCATCAGTAGAACCTGCTAATTTGGATGAGTGCTTTCTAGTAGGTAGACTAGCAATTTGATGCCTGGATTTATTTATTCTAGGCTGTACCATTCATGTTCCCATTCCTATACCTTTTGGTGGTACAGTGAAGCTCTATTAATGTGTGTTTGTAACCATCTTAAGATCCTGAGATAAGGAGCTATAGAAGTACTTGTATGAGAAATGAGGTATAACTTGCTGTCAGTCTTCTGTGCATATATACTCTGTTCCTTTTTAGCTGTGGACCGGTCAATTTCTGCTAGTTTAAGTGATGCTCGGGATGCTTTGGTGAATGCTGTCATCGATTCACTATCTGCTTACCGCTCTTCGGTCCTAAGCATTCAGCAGCCTGGTCTCATGGCTCCTTATTCCTTACGACTCTTTCCACTTCATGTGCTGGCTCTCTTAAAACAAGTAAGAATGAAAATAAAATCTTTGCAGAGAATGTTATTTTTATGGTCCCTGTGTCAGTCTGAATTATGTACAAATAAACTTTCTGGGGGATGAAATTTTGTATATAGAGTTTCGGCAACATTTGAAGGGGGTGATACTGTAAATTTCCTCATTGGTTTAGATCCAGTTTAATTAAAGGCAGCCTTCTCTCCATATGTTAACACAGTATTTGAGGTTGTTAGGCATTAGAAATAATAACTCCTTCTGGTATATATGGGGCAGCTCTGGAACCAGCTTCTTGCCTTACATTTCCAGGACCTGTCTTTGGTGACTTTTAGTACCTCTGCAAAGCAAGACTTGCTTGTTCACCTAGGCTCTTTTTGAGGCCAGTAGGAGTAAAGGATAGCTTTGGGTGTCTATATCAGCCATCTACGAAGGGTTTTTTAAATGTTGTCTTAAGATCTAAATGTGACTGCAGTTATGTTTGTATGGACTCTGCTTGTGTACTGCATCTAGAGATTGTCAGATGCATTTATTGTAAAGTTTGAATATTGATGAACATTGTAGGGAGGTGGGATAACGGTGGTGTGGAGTGTATCATGGCAGAAAGAAGGGGTTTCTCTGCCAGGCATAGAGCTGCAGCCGTATCGGATGGGGAGATTAACACCCTAGAGGTGGTGTAGCTTGGAGATAGAAGGCAAGAAGTATGTGTGCATGGGAGTGCATTGGAACTGAAGCAGAAGTGGGCAGGCAGGGAGAAACATGGGGAGAGTTGTCATGTTTCTGTGATGCACCTGACTGCTAGCCAGGGGAAAGTGCAACAATTGCTGTTAAGTGTAGCTTGAAGGAGCTTTGCTGGCAAGACAAATCTGTTCAACAGCTTAATGGTGAATGCAGGGAGAGAACCAACAGCTAACTCGCAAAGAACTGATTTTTTTTGGCACTTCTAGTAAAGGGTCTGCAGCACTCATGAGTTTTGTCAACACTAGAAAGCTGAACAGTTTCTGAAAATGGCTTTTAGCTGTGGGTCCCGCTGAACTGGTATAGAAAATTATTGTTAGAACAGATGGTTCACTCTTTCAGAAAGTAGCATGACCAAAACCTGGTGGAATCATATCGTATTCTCACTTTCTTAAATTATATTCAGAGCCCTTTTCAAGTCTATACAATGTTTACACTGGGGAGATTTAATCTCTTTAATATAGAGGAGGTCAAACATTTCAACGGCTTTCAGTACTTGTTTGGATGGGGTCCTTCTTCAGCAACAATTGAGCTGCTGTGGGTTTGCATGCCAATGGCGTGCAGTTGCCATTAAATCAGAACGCCGCTGACAGAGTTGAGCATTAGAGCCAAAGGATTAAGCAGAATATGTTTTTTGGATTGCTATTTTAAATGCCTTTACATAGCTTCTTGAGATAAAATAGTAAGCATCAGTTTATTAAAGATCCATTTAAATAGGCCATCATTCCAATTCCACACTTCAGAAAGTGTTCTACAGACATGGCAGCAACATATTTTACAGTATTTTATGTCAGTGATTTGAGTCGAAAGATACACTGCTTGAGTGATTAATCACAAGATTGTTTGGGTATAATTAATATATGAAACTTGCTTTGTGTACAGATAAGTAATTAAGCAGGGAGAGATCAGTGTAGTAATGAAAATTTATATGACTATTTTCATCTGAAAATACCTGAAGCTAAATTTTATGTGAGACTCAAAATATTTCTTTGTGTAGGTAATCAAAAGCAGATGTAGGCAACATACTCTTGTATAAGCATCTTAAAATGTGTGATACTCTGGCTAATGCTTTTCGCTTACTGACTTTGAGTTAATAGCAAGTTAAAATATTTCAAATATTGATATTTATTCACAGAAAGCATTCCAGACTGGGACAAATATCCGTTTAGATGAGCGTATTTTTAATATGTGTCAAGTGAAAAACCAGCCCCTAATTTACCTTATGCTCATGACCCATCCCAATCTGTACAGAGTTGACAATCTCACAGATGAGGTATGATTTTTTTATTTAACTTATTACACTTGTTCTCTGGTTGCTTGGTTCCAAAGACCTTTATTTGTAGTGAATATGTATTGTATAGAAAACCCTTTAAATAAATACTGTATTCTTCTAGGTGTGTAGTTTGAGAGCTCACAGCCAGTCACAGGCCTTTTGTCGCTCAGGTGTATGAAAAAAAAAAACCATTTTGGATCTCCTGCCAAAATAGCTACCAGTGCTTGAGCTAGTTTTATTATGTCGATGGGAGAGCTCTCTCCCGTTGGCATAATGCGGGGACAGGAGCACATATGCCAGCACAGTTTGTTGTTCACCAGGGTGTGTGTTTCATTCCCTGAGTGATAAGTTTTCCTGACATAAGTGCTAATAAAGACAAAGCCACAGGGTTAGAAGTGTTAAAGATGAATCAAAACAACCTATCCATCAGAAGCAAATGGATGGGATGATTCCTTGGCACTTGAATTAAACCCCATGACACGAATCATTTATAAGTGTCTCTATTCAGAAATTTATGAGACTGCTGCACTAAATTGCCACATCATGTAACACATACTTATTCTAAATGAAGACTGATTTCTTTTTTAATAATAAAGTGTATGTTAGACCTGAATTGTTGGAATATAAAAGTTAGACATCAACAGATGATGCACTTGGAATCAGAGAGTATAATTTGCACTTAATATATTTTTTTCCATCTATACAGACTTCTTCCTGCTTTCGTAGTAATAAAAATGTATTCCACTTCTATATTTCTCATTTGTCTGTCCTGGTGTCTGCCTCTTTTTATCGATGTATCTAGATGCACACTTAGTTGTAGCAATTTTTCTCTTTAGGGAGCCCTCAACATCAATGATAGAACAATACCTCAGCCACCCATTCTCCAGCTGTCTGTGGAGAAGTTGAGTAGGGATGGTACTTACCTTATGGATGCTGGCTCTGTAAGTTCAATTTTTAATTGAAGTTGTGGATTTTTCTGAGGACTACTGAGTCCTTTAGATGTACAGAAGAGTATAAAGGTGTATGTATTGCACAGATTAATGCTATGGTTATTGGACTGTCTTTTAGGTAATGTTTATGTGGGTTGGAAAGAATTGTAGACAGAACTTTATCAGCCAAGTCCTTGGAGTTCCAAGTTATGCATCAATACCACAAAATATGGTAAGTGCTTGCTCTAGTAACCGAATGGTTTAAGCAGAACAAATAACTTTTAAAATATAATTAAAATATCACCTGTACAAGCTATAGTGCTTTTTGGAATTGCTGATAAGAATTCATTCCAGTTTCAGGAAAAGCTCATTTCCCCCACCCCATGACACTCTTCATTATGTTCTGCAATTAGGATACTCAAACCAGCTCCCTCAGCATGAAACCACAATAAGCAGAAGTTGAAAACCACCAGTAAAAGTCTGAGCAGAATGCAAACATTAGGACTAGGAAGGAAGAGTGGGTTAGCTCACCAGCCCTCAGTTGCTGGAAAATTCAAATACTAGTTTAGGTCACAAGTAATAAAAGAATCTGTTCATGTAGTCCCAGTTGTGGTAGCCAGAAGCCATTATTGGGTTGGCACAATTGATGGTTCGTTCAAGGATGGTCTGAGACTGAACTGCAGTGGTATGTGGAACAGCTTCATACTGGCTGTGTGCCTGCTTTGTACTTGATCACAGTGCTGGGCCGCTTTGATTAATGCCAACTCCATCTCCTAAAGACAGAGTATGTTATATTATGTATTAACGATAATCTTTGTCTAATAGACTCATCTTCCAGAACTCGAAACAGCTGAATCTACCAGAACAATAGCTTTTATCTCTTGGCTGAGAGAGCAAAGGCCATTCTTCCCTATACTGTATATAATAAGGTACGTTCTTTTTGACAGCTCTAATATGAGTATAAATAGTCACGTCAGCCACTGCTCTGTCCTCTCACAAAATTTTTAACATTTGTGCGTACTGTGAGATGCAAATGTTTGAAAACCTGGCGTGACTTAACCTTTCTTGTTTTGTTATGTTTTATTTTTGGGGGTGTAATGTTTTCTGCCCCAAACTGTACACGAAGTCCTACACTCCCTCAGTGTCTGCTGTGTAGTAGCTTTCTACCTTTACAGCACTCAATCCTTTTGCACATCACTGAATAGTCCAAGTCTTCTCCTAATAAATCTCCAAATAGGCATCAGGATGCGTCTGTGAATGCTACAAATAACCTGGCATGCCCTGCCTGATAGAATCACAGCTTGCGCTGAGTGCAAGCCACCACATCAAGCTCACTGGTGCATGTTTTCTGGCAAGACATCTGTTGTGCAGCTACCTGGCACTCTTTTCACACGTTCACTATGCCATTGCACAAGCGGCAGAGTGCCAGACCATACTGCAGGCCTTGCTTTCAGTGGCTTTCTTGCATCCACCTCCAGGCCGACCATGGCTTGCAAGTTACCCCTATGTGGAATGCAGATAGGGACCATCACTCAAAGGAGAAAGGTTACTTGCTGGTAATTGAAGGATATAAACTGGCCATCAGAAAGTTTAGACTTGAAATTAGAGGTGGGTTTCTATCCATCAGAGCAGTGAAGTTCTGGAAGAGCCTTCCAAAGGGAGCGGTGGGGGCAAAAAATCTAGCTGGTTTCAAAGCTAAGCTCGATCGGTTCATGGAGGGGATGGTATGATGGGACAGCCTACTTTAGCAATTGGCTGATCTTTGGCTTTTGGTGGTAGATATGCTGATGGGACAATTGATGGGGTGGTTTCTGAGTAATTATAGGGAATTCTTTCTTAGGTGTCTGACTGAGTCTTGCCCACATGCTCAGTGTTTAACTGATTTGCCATACTAGGGTTGGGAAGGAATTTTCCCCCAGGGCAGATTGGTAAAAGCTCTGGGGGTTTTTTGCTTCCCCCTGTGGCATGACTCAATAGCTGGTGGATTCTCTGTACCTTAAAATTTTTCATGATCTGAGGGCATTAGTAACTTAGTCAGGGGTTAGGGTTTATTGCAGGAATGGGTGGTTGAAGTTCTGTGGCCTGCATTGTGCAGGAGGTCAGACTAGATGATCATACTGGTTCCTTTTGACCTTAGAATCTGAGTCTGTGTGTGGTCCATATCTCTATTTCACTACCTGCACTGCATCCTTTCTGCTCTGGACTACATTCTGGGACTATAAGAGTGAGACTGGAGAGGCATCAGCCTGCACTAATTAACCCTCAGCTGGGTGTTTGAGGGCATGCATTATGCACTTGTGAGTCAGTGAACACTGCTAAGATACTTCTGGGATACAGATCAGAACCACACATCTCGAAGAATCTCCAGTTACAAGTAACTAACTTCCTCTGTCTTTGTCTAGAACAAACTTGTTTATCAAGTGTGCCGCCCAAAACATTTTAGAAACTTACTTCCAACACACGACTCTTGACATACCATCTGTACAAACATCAGAGAGACATTGGCCAGTGTGTCATTAGCTCTTATTTGATATTACACATGATATGCTACAGATAAATGCTATGATAATGTGTTAAGAGTAAAGTCTCAGACCTGATGGGAGTTTACAGAAGAAAGGGCCCTCTGCCAATTGGCTTTGAGGGGCTCCTAAATTACAAATATAATCAGGTTGCCTGTATTTAACATCAGACATTTAGTGAATTAAATGTAAATATTCAGCAGTACTATGGTGTGAACGATTATGAGGCCTACAGCAGGACTTGACAAAATTGGCTCCCAGGTAGGTGCCAACAATTTTGTTTTTGGTCGCCAGAGGGCGCTCCTCCACTGCATTTCCACAGTGGAGCTATGAGCCAGGCTACAAACCCCGGTTGCCATGGCAGTCTGGTGCCCGGGTTTTGTTGAGCCCTGGCCTTCAGCTCTTGCTTTTCATTTACACTTTACCAGTTGATGCACTTATTTTTATAGGAAAACAAACAAGGAGTCTGGTGGCACTTTTAAAGGCTAACAAATTTATTTATCACATGAGCTTTTGTGGGAGAAAATCCTACTTTGTCAGACACTTTGAAGGGTTTTCTCCCACGAAAGATCATGTGATAAATAAATTTTAGTCTTTAAAAGTGCCACAGGACTCGTTTGTTTGTTTGGCTGACCAAGACTAACATGGCTACCCCTTTGGAACTTATTTTCATAGCTTTCAGAATGTTAGTTCTTCCTATAACTTAACCTCTACAGTACTGTATTTTTTATTGCACTCAGCCATTTTATTTCTATTTCTAAGGGATGAAAGTCCACTGAAATCAAATTTCCTACAGAACATGATAGAAGACAGAACAGAATCTGCCTTATCATACTATGAGTTCCTTCTGCATATTCAGCAACAAGTGAATAAATGAACCATTGGGTTGTACGGCTCGCCTGCTCAGCGAAAGTTTCTGCAGTAAAGAACACTTGTGCTTGTAATATCTTTAGTTAAGTTTGGGGCCTAAAGTAGTCGATGACAAGTTCTCACTGTGATTTCAACAAAGTAAAGCAAATAAAGGACCACAACTGAGAACCATATGTGCAACTACAAGATATTGTAGTTTTTAAAAATCAAAATATATTTGAAGAGGTTGGGGATCTTTCATTTGCAAATTGTTTTTACTGTAAGTAGTTGCAGCATGAAGTACAAATATTTGCAAAGGCAATATTGAAAGGGTAAAGTACATTTTGTAAAATGGGAGTTCTTTGTTGTTCAAAATGTATATTTCTGTAACTTTTAGTTTTCCTTTTTATTTTTTTGCTGCTAGATTTAAAACCTCAATATGATTGAGTTGCAGGGAAATTGTATTATCTCTTATACCGTATATCCATTGATTAAAGATAGAACATGTCTTTTAAAAAAGAAGAGCTATCCAGTACGTCTAAAGTAGCAGTGAAACAGTTCTATGGTGAAATGAACAAATATTTGGAAAAAAATTACAAAAATGTTAGGATGCAGTGTTCTAGAAATGGTTATGTTTAATAGGTCTAAAGGTAGGTTAAACTGGGCTAGCTGGGTTGAGAGAAACTGAAGTAATTCATTAAAAAGCTTTTAAATGCATCAGTATTCGTGTACCTGAGAGGGAAAGCTGGCATAGCGTACTGTGTAGACTGAAAACTAGAATCAAGTGGTCTGGCAGCAAAAATGGGCTAAGATTGAGACTGAGCCTTGGTTTTGGTTTTTTTTGTAGTTAAATATAATGTTTGGTCTTGTCTTAATAGTTTATTAAATGGCAGTAAAGTGGGGAACAGAAGGCAAAGCATAAACCCACCTGGCTCCTTCCTGTGGGTTACATTTGATACATTTCTGCTTCAATGTAAGTTAACTTAACGTTAGGCCCCATAAAATTAAAGTAATTTTTTGTCAAATGATGCTGTGTGGTAACACTTCAATTTTAATTGGTCAGTATGTTTTGGGGACAGCACTGAATATTTTGTTTGATATCTAAACCTGAATCCAAGCAGAAATCATAATTTTGCTCTTGAAATAAATGGAAAAACACATTGGTAGGAAGTGTTTCATGGCTCAGTGAATATATTGAAAGCTTTGAGATTTTTGTTTTTATTGAAGCTATATAACAAGCCTAATTCTAAGGGCGATGTGTGCACACAAATAAACATTTCAATTTAACTGACAGGCCTGCACGTGCTACAAATGAAACATGGAAATTGGATGTACAGAAAGCTGGTATGTGTACTTGTAAGGTTCTTGAGAAGTCAAGTACATCGATTGGGGAGCAATCTGTAGTTGTCTGGCTTTTTCTCCTTATGTTGCTAGTTGATTGCTGTCCCTTATGCACATGAAAGAGCTGTGGTGTGGAAAAATGTTTTCCATCTTATTTTGCTTTTAGTTTGTATTAATACTCATATCCTTACAATAGACTTGCAAAAATCACCTTGCTATGGGCAAGTAACTTTTCACTGGGGAGTAAAATGTTTTATAATAAAGGTAGGCAAGTAATACTATGCTTAGGCTAGTAAACTTCTGAAGGTTTTGCAAAGCTGATCTTACAGGATCTGGTAGAATCACAGTTTCTGCCACTGTCTGCTTTTGCTCCAGTTAAAATGGACTGACAGGAGTTACCCCAATGCATGGGAGAAGCAGCTATTTCTTCCTAGAAACATCTTGTGCAATTTGAGCAAAAAAAAAAAGCCACTAACATTCTATACTGATAGGTGATGATTTCAAAATGGCATTTTGGAACTGATTGACTTCTCCCAAAGATTATTTAAGGACTTCTTGTTGTGTTTACATGACTAGTCGAAATGTATTTCCTGAAACATGTTTATAAGATTGTGCATTATCTTCAAAATCAAAGTATATAGTAAGTATATACAGGGAAAATGTTTTTAAATTTACTAAATTACTTTATTTCTGGCTTCACTCATATTTAAATCCTATTTTTTTTATATCTTAAATAAAAATGTCATTGACATGACCACATTTTTATTATATGATGATTCATTCCCAGCATCTGATGAGGAAATGCCCCTATGACCCGCTAGGATATTGAAAATCATCCTTGCATCTCACAACACACTCAAAGCCTGTGTTTTTTCTTACTTTTGCCACACGCGTTGTCATTTATATACCATAAACTTACATTTTTAAATAGAACATCTGCTTCAGAGAGAACGTCACTTGTTTTACGTAAACCAGGACAGCTATGAATAAGTCAGAATACAAGGCCATACAGTAACTAACAAAATTTCAAGTTAGGATCCCTAATAGTTTCTGTAAAACTTACGAACAATGAGCAAATGAATCCATCTGGAATAGAATGCTTTTGGAATGTCTGTATTGTATTTAAGAAATATTCTGCAATACTGAATGTCTAGTTTAATTCTTTGCGGTGAAGAACAAAAACCTACTGCTTCAATTTGTATTACTTTTCCATCATTGCAGGGCACACCAGAGTGTAAACTGCCTATGCCACACTTCTCACTTTATTACAAATGTCAAGGAGAACTTGTTTATTTTAAAGTCTTAAACAGGCAAGAAGGGCGCTGATTGTTATATCTAAGTGTGACAGCCCTACCACAACACGTACTCTATTTTTCTAGTTCTGAGATTTAATCTTTGTTTGACACACTAATCTTAATTCAGCCAACATCAATACAGTACTAACCATTTTAATTTGTATACATTATCTTTTATAATTTAATATATTTGAGCCTCAGTCTAAACAGACTATTTTGCAATAACTAGAATACAAGGATACAATAGATTTACATTTCTTTTATTTGAAGTTAATTTCTTAACAATTTATAATCAAAGATGCAGAATGGCTGTTATATAAGGGACCATCAAATGTGATTTTAAGCTTTTGTTCACTATTATGGATGTAATCCTTATAAAGTAAATTTAATTTTGTAAAGTAGTGTATAATATTGTAATATTAAATTCTTGTTTTCTGAAACTCAGACGCACCTCTTCAGTGTGAAGTTAAATCTTGCCCCTTCTGAATCTGAGACAGGATTTACTTGTCTTCCTTTTTACAGTTTGTAATTTTCACTGTTTTATTCCTGTAAAAAGTCATTTGTAACACATGCAAATGCTTATTTTATCTGTGCTAATTTATCAGATTTGGCTACTCAATAAAACTAATTGAAAGAGCTGACAGAAGTCGATCAGTCCTTTACTAAACAAGTAAGATACCATATTTGACCAGTCACTGGGAGACATTTTTTTCCATTGGTGTATTAGTAACTTCAGTAACGTTAATTACCTTCCTAAAGAAAGAAATTGTAACTTGCTAAAATTGTCAGTTTGAAAATGGCATAAAGATTGGAGGGTTTCATATTTCAGGAGAAAAAAATTAAAGCATTTCTGTTGCATAACTACAATTACTGGAAAAATTCTACTTTGTTACAGCAAGATATTTATAACAACATTTTAAAAGGCAAAATTCAGATTTACTGGGTTTTGCACTGAGGCATGTGATGCCTTACTCTAAGAAAAAAAATGTACAGCAACAGCCAGATGTTCTTGGGACCCAATGAGTAGTTCCTCCAATGTGCAGCATGGTGACAAAATTAGATATTGACAAATGCAATGGTAATATACTTAGGAAGGGATAAATTCAACTACTCATAGTTATCTCCCAGTTCTTAATTACTTAATGTTCCCACTGCTTTTTACATACATGGAAAATGGTCACAGCAATAAGATACAATGTTTCAAAGATATTGAAGATCTGTGGTGGAACTAAACATCCTACACACTTTTGAGAGAAGTTAAAATCTAGTCTGGGAAACTTAAGCATTCCACTTCGAGAATAGTAAAATCTACTAACTCTTGTCAGCATTTTGCTCCTCTAAAAGCTGTTTTCTAAATATTCAGCCTTTTGCGGTTTTCTGTATTAACACCAGCAGTGCTGCGATTGTACACAACTTACTCTTGCATTATGTTTTGCACCTAATGTACTCCCAGGCTAGATTTTACTACCTTTTGTAAAAGTTTATTTCGCTCCCTCTCCAGTAAATAGGATCTTGCTCTTTTGCCTATCGGGGAGTATTCAGGAAAAACTCCTATTTCTGAATATGAATTTACAATGGGCAAGTACATTAAAAAATTAAAATTATCAATAGCCTTACCTATTATCCATTGAAAACTTGACCCAAAAATAAGAATAGCATTGAGCTAATGGAAGCATTTTGGTGCCCTAAATTTAATTCTCTGGCATATGGGGCAATAATTGGATTTCTGAGAAAAATGTTTGACCAAACTTGACCTAATACTTTCAAATTCAAATATTAGTATAGAATTCCAGAAATGTTTAGTTTCTTCTACAGCCAGGGAGTTGTAGCCTGTAGAAAGTACCACTGCAGTCTAATAAATCTAGGCCAGTGTATATAATACCCTTTGCTTTTCTATGTTGACATTAAAATTGCATGGTAGCAAAGTAATTTGTTATGAATTTGTGTTTAGCTCACAGATGAGAACAGATGAGTTTATATCTTGTATATGGATGGCAAAGTTTTGCCAGATCTTAAAGGCCTCAGTGGTTTGTGAAGAGAAGACAGTGTGGTGGTAATTGTAGACAAACATCCAAGAGCAATGCTGTTCAGAATACTAAATTCTGCAGGTTGATTTGCTGTGATCAACACTAATTTCCAGCAGCCCGCTTAAACCTAGCTCTGGATTTTAATTTTTTTTTCTGTCCCTGTAGTACACATGATACTGAAAGGTCACCAGCTCTAAGATTGCACAAGGATATAGCCATGCAAAAGTCCATTTTTCTTTGTATTCCATCTTCACACTGCATCGCTAAAATAGATTTTCCACTCTGAATGTGCATCCTAAACCGAGATGCAAGATTCCCATAGCCAGGTCTCAGTGGGGTGCAAACACTTCAGTGGTTGTTAGAAATGAACCCCTTAGAACTATAATCCATTATCAAAGTCTCAGCTACCCTTTAATTGAAATATCTCAAGTACAAATTGAGGTGCATGGAATATTATTTTCCTTGTTTGTTTTAAGTGTTTTCTTGGTTTTCCAATTGAGATGCTGCTTTTAGTATACAGCATGCAGAGGATGGGTTCAGTAACAATTATCCCGGATAAATATTGCTTTAAAAACCATGGTTCAAAGCATTATAAAAGTGTCTTCCACTTGGGCCTTTTATTGCCCAAGGATGCAGAATTGCTTCACAAACAAGGAGTCCTGACAAAGTGGGATTTTCTCCCATGAAAGCTCATATGATAAATAAATGTTAGTCTTTAAAAGTGCTACAGGATTCCTTGTTTGTTTGGCTGACCTAGACTAACACGGATACCCCTTTGAAAATGGCTTCATGATGTACACAGCTTCTTGCATCTGGATGAAACAGCAGTTGTTCAACAGTAGCTCTGAGCAAGAGTTGAGGTCACTAAATGAAAACAGCCGCAACTGCAGGAGAAAATTAAACTGGCATTTTCCCACTTAATACCTCTAATCCTACACCATGGTACCTGGGCTACAACTAGCCATTTAGGCTTGGCTGCTGAGACTGTAGTCTGAGGTGTATTAACAGAAGAAAGCTACTGCCCACAGATATTTGCTTTTTTCAGCAAAACAAATGAATGGGGTGCCACTTTAAAAGACTAACCAACCATTTGCAGCATGAGCTTTTGTGGGAGAAAAATGCCCCTGCATCAGATGCTTGAAGATGAGGACAAGGGGGATTTCTCCCACGAAAGCTCATGTGATAAATAAATGTTAGTTTTTAAAAGCGCCCCAGGACTCCTGGTTTGTTCTGCTGAACTAGGCGGGCACAGCTCCCCCTCTGCAATTTGCTTTTTTCAGTCGTTTTCCTGCCCCTGGGCGGTACTGAGCCCATGGTGAGAGCAGACGTGCAGTCCCGTTAGCCTGGTTCAGCCCTTCTGGGCTGGGGCGGCAGCGGGAGTTCCACGTCAAGGGGGGACACCCCGACCGGATGCAGCGTCACCGCTCCCCCTGACCCCGCCCACGCGTAGCGTAGCGCTATTACGCTGCGACGCCGCCTCCACCTTACGCCCCTTCCTTTGCGTGACCATCGCGAGGGTGGAGCCGCCATCTTCACTGTGGGCAACCGGTCCGGAAAGGCGCAGGGTTGGCGAAGGCCTCTGCCTTCATCCAAGATGGCGGCGCTCGCTTCAGCAGTTCGTCCAGGCGAAGAGGGTGACGCCTGCGCACGAGGCGTGAGGGAGGTGGGCGGAGCAGCCCGGCCGTCCCCATTGTTTTGTGGGGGGCGGGGTGGCTCTTCTGTTGTTCCGCCGGCGATGGAGCCGGAGCTGGCCGGAGCGGATGGCTCGGCCGGCCGGGGGGGCCCCGCGGGGCTCTCGGTGTCGCAGCGCCGGGCCGAGCTGCGGCGGAGGAAGCTGCTGATGAACTCGGAGGAGCGGATCAACCGGATCATGGGCTTCCACCGGCCGGGCGGGGTGAAGGGTGAGAGGAGGGGGGGCAAGGAGCGAGGTTGCTAGGGAGACCGCTGACCCCCCCGTGGTTGCCGGGGAGACCCCGGTTAAAAGGGGGGGATGGGGCTGTCGGGGCGCACGCCAGGAGTTGGGGGTGCGTGTGCACCCTCTCGGCTCCTCCCCGGGCCGCAGCAGCCGCGCTCTTCCCGCCTGGCTGGCGGGGCCGGGGAGCGATGGCATCGGCCTCCTCCCTGGCAGCCGGCAAGAGACGCTCCCCACTGCGATGGTGGGACTGAGGGGTGGGGCCACGTGTGACAGCTGCGTCCTTCCCTTCTCCCCATGCTCCTGGGGTGGGGCCGACTCACTCTCGCCCACAAGCAGTGCTTTTTTTTGGTGAAAAAACCAAAAATGTGCTGGTATTCGGCCAGGGAGCTGGGGCCGCTGGCAGCAGGGGCCAGAATCGCATGACTGTGGAAAACCGGTGCCGATACTCAGTACCCCTGAGGACCATCTCCAGAAAAAGGTGCCGCTACTCAGTACCCATAAGGGCCATCACAAAAAAAGATGCCCGGTACTCAGTACTTCTGAGTGCAATGACCGGAAAAAGATACTGGTACTCAGTACCCCTGAGGATCATCACCCAAAAAAGGTGCCCGGTACTCAGTACCCTTGAGGACCATCACAAAAAAAGGCCTGCCCGTAAGTAGGCAGAGATCGCAGCAGATCACACCTCAGCTCAGCATCCCAACGTGTGAGGTTTTCCTCAGTGCATCAGAAATGGTCTTGGGCGATTGTGTCACTGACCGTAGCATTTTCATGAATACGCGCACTCCAGCTAGCTGTGTTGTTGAGATTCCCGTTTAATGCTGGTGGCCAATATTTTTTCTTCCGTGTGTCTTATGTGTGGAATCACACTAAATTTAATTTTGGGGCCTTTTGATGTATCAGTGTTGTTATCATCTATAAAGCAACATAGAGCTATACATACATAAAATAAAGAGTGTGTCTTCCTCTGCCCAGCTAATTTATAATGTAATGGTCTGATCCTGCAAGCCCTCTATTCACAGAATTGCCATTGTACAGTGCTTAGCAGGATTGGGTCCTGTTGTGTTGATTAGGGTGTTTCTTGGGCCCAAAAAACGAACACTAATAAAATTCTTCTTCAGTATTACAGCATTAAACAGGTTAAGTTTGGTTAGGCATTTATATATCTGAAATTATTTCTGGCCTACTCCCACCATAATCACTGCCATTTAAATATTTTTAACATTTTATTAAAGACACAGATAAACAAAAACAATGTTTGAAATGTAAAGTTGTAAATAAGACTTCCATTTTACTTTAATTTAAATTAAATTAATTTAAACTTCTTATAATTTATTTTGTTATTTATGTTGTCTATTTTAATTTTATTTTAATTCTAATCTTAGCTTTAAAACAGAATCTTCTGTTTTACAGAGCAGGCCACTTAACTGCTGCCTCAGTTTCTTTGTCTGTAAAATTGGACTGCTGATAGTCACTTATTTATTAGTCAGGGGGTTTAGGAAGACTAGTTAATTACTGTTCATAAAATGCTGTGGGGGAAAAAAAAAACTTCAAGAAGCTTATTATCAATTGTAAAACAGTGGTTTCACAAACATGTTTTAATACAACAAGCAGATGCCCAGAATCAGTGCTGGATTTAGGCACAAGCCAAGTAAGCCATGGCTTAGGGCCTCACGTTATGAGGGGCCTCTCAACATGTCAAAGATAACAAAGAGAATTTATCATAATTGAAATCGATAATGCATTTTGCAAGATGTGTACTTTATTCAGTTGTTTTTTGTTGCATCTCTGCCTATGTATATATGCAAATATAAAGGTTTATCTTTTTTATTACCCTTTTTGTTATAATGTAGTATACTTTTTTCTCTTTAATTTTTATGGTATGGGGCCCCTGCATCTTGACATAGCTTAGGGTCTCAGCATGTCTTAATCTGGCTCTGCCCAAAATCCAGCAGGCTGAGAGGCTGATCTAAATATTCAAGGGAGTAACATGCTCCATGTTTTGTTTCTCCTCTTCAGATGATGAAAGTCATACAGAGTTAAAACTTCAGAGTGAGCAAGATAAACCAAACTCCTTCCCTATTCCTTCAGTTTCAAAGCGAGTTGTGCTTGGTGATTCTGTCTGTAATTTGGCAGGAACATCTGACCACGCAAGTGGCATTATAGAGCTCAAGGGAGATAAAAAAGACTTATTCAGTAAAACTCCAGATCTTGGTAATGATGGTACCAGTGAGCTTCGGCATCGCAGCAGAGGGGATCTGGCGTCAGAACCTGCACAGCGAGCACCTCGACATGGATTAGATCAATACTTATCCAGATTTGATGAAGCTATGAAGCTAAGAAACCAGCTGATGCATGAGAAGCCTAGTCAAGAGAATGGAAGTGCAACGGAGGAATTTGATTCTTTTCGCATTTTTAGATTGGTGGGATGTGCGCTTCTTGCCATCGGCGTCAGGGCTTTTGTGTGCAAGTACTTGGTGAGTTGAGAAAAATATTTTTCCTTGTTGATGCAGATCCCACATTCATTGTCTTAGAAAGGTAATCTGAAATTTCTATATTTAGGGCTGTAGTCCGTAGATGGTGACTGAGGAATAGGGAGCTATCTTTCTCTTGGGCCAGTCTTATATAAGCCCTGGGTAGTCATTATCTCTTGAGGCGGGCAGTCATCTCAGAACCTGCACTATCTGAGTAATGCAGCCACTAACTAGCAGTTGATAGCAGGGTAATCTATAACCTCAGCTCCTCAAGGTTGAGAACTTCAGCACCAGAAAACTCCAAGCATCTGCCTGTAGAGCCCTGCAAATCTGCGGATATCTGCATTATATCCACAGATACAATGCAGATATTCGCATATCATTTCTTGCGGATGTAGATTGGATACAGATCCACATATTTTTATCTGTGCAGGGCTAGAGCCCTGCAAATACACAAAATATACTAATTATATCTGCATCTGCGGATACAACGTGGATATCCGTGGACTGTTTCTTGCAGATGCAGATTGTATGCGGATCCACATATTTGTATCCATGCAGGGCTCTATCTACCTGTGTCTCCAGCTGAAATTTCACCTAGAAATATATAGCTAGGACAGAGCATCACCTTTTGAGTCATTGGGTTGACTTTAGACAGCATTGATGCATCTGTGGCAACAATCATTGATAAATCTGTAAGGCCTCCTATGGGTATCTCCTGTCAGGGTCACGGCCTAAGAGAATAGTGCAGATATTCCTCCTTAAATTTAACCACTACTTATTTAGGCCACCAGTGTTCATAAACAAGGTTTGTGACATTCCCTTCCCAGAATCTGGTTGGGGTGCTGCTGTGTCCCCCTGATCTCCACTCCTGAACTCTGATTTACCCTGCTTTTGCTTGGGTCAGTCCACACCATCTTCCTACATGTAATCAGTCCCAGGCAGTGGCAATGTGCTCTCCCGCCACATGGGGTGGTTCACCAGCGAACACACCCAGCTCCCAGATACCACACTGGGAACTTCCATCCTACCAGGATCAGGACCCTTCCCCAATCACCATAGGCTAATTAATTGACCCTGATTCTCCCATTTATCAAAGAAATGGGAATGCCCCAGCCTGATCATTCACCTTCTCGAAAGTTCACACAGCTTTAGATAAAACGAATACTAGTTCATTGATTAGAACATGATTTTAGGTGAGTATATAGCAGATCAATGCACAATAAACCAGTCAGGGGTGATCACAATCAAACAAAAGCTTAGAATGCATCTTATATTAATATCACTGTCCAGGATTACTGAAAAGTCCAGCTGTATGATGGATTAGCAGCCAGTCTCTGCCTCTCCATAGACAGGGCCCAATCCTTCTTGGAGGTGTTTTCAAGATGGAACCTCTCTAGCCAAACCTCGCCCCCCCAGAGTGTGTACTTGTTCCTTTTCAAAAAACCCCTTTGACCCTCCTTCCTCTTCCAGATGACCTTTGTTCAGCCTGAGCCAGGGAGTTCAATTTGCATTGTCTTTGCCATGAACCTCTTCATCCTCCATGCTGAGAGATAGCTCTGGTGGTTGACCTCCCCCTTGAACCATGTAAAATACCCAGGAACATGTTTAACATCTGTACACATACATGATGCAGCAGGAGGCATGATACCATAACAATAAGGCAGAATGTGTTATGAGCATTCCAAAGGGAGCCTTGCATGGCATATTTGGCATCAAACAATGCAATTACATGGCAGGAATGAATAGAAAAATCACACAGATCATACCCCAGTGTGCATCATGTGACACGGTTGTCATTTTCCATATATGGTTTCTCAATGCAGTGACTGAAATATTATTACATATAAATGGCATTTTCCTTGGAAGCATAAGTTAATGATTTCTCAGTTATCCTGTTTTCTCTAATTAATTTTCCTGTTTTTTGTTCTATTTTCACAGTCAATATTTGCTCCATTTCTTACTCTACAACTTGCATATATGGGATTGTCAAAATATTTTCCAAAGGTAAGATCAGCACTCAGAAAAGATTAATTTAAAATCCTTTTAATTTTAACTTTTGTGAGAATGGTTTAGAATGAACTTTACAAACAGGTTGAAGTGACTATTTGATGTATCAGTATGGCCCCATTTCATTTTAAGGTGGTGAAATGAAAAGCAATTATTGTGGGTTAATACACTAACCTTTAAATTGTCAGGACCTTAATTCAAATTCTGTTAAAGCTTCAAGTGCAAATGAGTTCTGTAGTCTTATTCTTGTACACAGTGAACATTTAATAATAGCACAATTGGTAGCATCTCATCAGGAGAGGATGGTAATTCTTCTTTTGTGTGGTAAACCCTTGTTATACTTAGCTATGATCACTGTTGTGGGGTTTCATCCACAGATGTTGTGCGTGAGATGTTTGAGTTATCAGATTTTTTTTTCCCCTCAATGTGGACGGATCCATAAACCTTCATTTTCAAGGTCACTGAATTCACTTACTTACTAATAACTGTTTAAATATGAGGCAAAAGTAGAGGTGGAAGCCCTTGAAAAGTGAGGATTTATTTACATTTATTCCAGCTCATTAGTAGGAAACTGTATACCTTACTTTATTATATATCTACACTGGTTAATTACATGAAAGTGACTGCTTAGCTTGATGTCTTTGTCAGTCTGCATTGGTAAAGAAGGATTGACTAATACTTGATTCATAGTTTAAAATTCTAATGTTCCTTTTCAAAGGAATAGTAGATTACCTATAGAAAGTAAGAATAAATGGGTGGTTAAGTTTTATCAAGTAAACAGTGAACTTTCAAGAAGTCATTCTAAGCTTATCAGCAGAAAACACCAGACAGTGTACCAGGGATATCCATCCTGGATTAGATCACCTGTTGGATTTTTCTGGCTCCAGTTTTCAAGATTCTAAATCTGGTTATTTAACTGTGGCATTTTAAGATGTGACTTCTTGAATATGGAAATAAGAATATGCTTGCTGACAATACTGGCCCTTCAGTGTATATGTTGCAGTGAATCTTAGACCACAGGCCTGTCTGTCCATCTTTGGGCTAGTTAGGTGGAAAGTCTGCTTGATTGCAGTTTGCGTTGGATGAAATGATGATACAAAGTGGGTGTCATTAGATTCTAACAAAAAAATTAAATCTCAGTCTCCTTGCTAGCCATCCTTACAGCTTTCTGCATATAGTGGAAACATGTGAGATCCCACATGAAATCATCCTCAGGGCAGAAGAACACCCTTCCCAAAAGGCTCATTATATCTCTGAGATAAAAGAACAAAACAACCAAGTAGCAGTCTCAGCTACCCTTGCTGGAATATTGGTTTAAAGATAAAAAATATTCATGTATTTGCTTATAGTTAGGTGTGTTGCCTAAAGCAGAGTTGGGTTATGACAGATTAAATAATTTAGTAATCTCTGGTTTTCTTTTTTTGATGTTTAGGGTGAAAAGAAGATGAAAACTACAGTATTAACAGCTGCTCTTTTACTGTCAGGAATCCCTGCAGAAGTGATAAGTCGTTCCATGGATACCTATAGCAAAATGGGAGACATCTTCACAGATCTTTGCGTCTATTTCTTTACTTTTATCTTCTGCCATGAACTGCTTGTTTTTTTTGGTTCTGGAGTGCTGTGATGACTACAGAATTCAATACAATAGTTACACAAAGGTTTTCTGTTCCGTATTCTTATGGTATCTCTGGGTATGCCGCAAAGGTTTAAACCTTATTTAAGTCTACCTATTCAAATGCTTGAAAAGTGGTTTTAAATCCACTCGTATATGAATGGAAGAACAGGGTCCCAGGTTTGGGGTTGGATTAGTAGTTCATTCCGTTTCAGATGTGGAGAATAGAATGCAAATGTCAGTGATTGATATCCTTTGCTTATTTAGTTAGAAGATGCCCATCTCGCCATTCCCCAGACATCCCTTGTATTGTCATTTTCTTGTTGACTCTGTAGCGTGAGGGCACAATACAATTGGTATGCTCTCAACACCACTATTTATATATTGTGACTGGATTTACCTAACGACTGCTCCTTGTGTGTTACTTGCTTTAGTTTGTTTTTTAAAAATCTCTAAATAAAACAAAATGTACCCGTAAATTCTGTTGTTCAAATTCTGAATGTTGAACAATAATAGCCTCAACCCACAAGCCTGCTGCTTCTCCTGCAGAGTTTGGTGATGTGCCGCCTCATTGCTTGTCTCAGGGGAATGCTTGTCTCAGGGGAAGTCCTTGTTCTCTGTGTGCATAAGTTATTTGTTATGGTCGTGACTGATTTTAAATGAGAAAATCATAACGAAACCACCAAGCACACAAATCCTGTTGTCCTACAAATGTCATTAGTCAAGAGGTAGGAAGACATGTTTAGAAACTCTGGTAGTTTCCTAATGTTTCCCTGAGCATTTGGCAGCCCTTTAATCCTCGTAATTATTATAACCTAGTTTTACATGTTTGCATCCTGACTTTAGTTTACTGCTCTCTCTGGAGAGTTCACTTTATGCAGCGAAAGCTGTATTCAAGCAGCCCCCGACTCAAGCAATTGCTTCATATGTATCAAAAATTTCAGGGCTGTTTTGGTCAACCGTTAGTTAACCTGGGGGACTACATCTGTTCTTTTTCCCTTGTTTTCTTCCATGAACTTTAACTGTGTGTATATTTTCTGTATTTCTCACCCTCGGTTTATTACTAAAGCCAGTTACATGTAAACAGGATCTTAATGGCTTGGGAGTTCTGCTCTTGCTGGACAGCATCATAGAACTTTTGGTTGGCATTCAGAAGAGCTATTGATACATCAGCTTATTCCTCTGGTCTCCATGTGCTTTTGAAGTCCCTCCAGATAATTCACAATAGTCATATCTATTCAGATCTGAAGTACCGAAGCAAACAATGGAAAAACCATTTCCTTATCTCCATGTTATCCTGAGTTAATTTCCTCATGCAGATCAATGTGTAAGGGGAAAGGAGCAGATGTAAAACCAGACCAGAGGAGGTAGCCAAGCCAAATTAATTCTAATCTCTCTTTAGGGGGCTGTGAGCTAGCTGTAGTTCTATTTTCATTCCTATAGAAATATGACATATTGAGCGGAAGGAATGGGTGTCATCCCAGCTAGCCACCCCCTCACATTGGCCATCTTCAGTGATTTCTGCTGCATCTGAACTTGGTGTTACTTCTGCCAGGTAGCTTGTCTATTGAAGCTTCAAGGTGAAATAAACCAATACCAATTTTTCAATTTGGCAAGGACTGATAATTTTATTGGTATTAGTCTACAGTGATTTTTGTTATGTAGCCAGGTAGTTTTGCTTCCTGTCTCAAGTAAACAAGACTGTGCTTTTTGCCTCATCTTTCTCCAACTAAAATTATCTGCATTATAATTTTAGTTCTGCATATCTGAGTCCAGCATTAGACCTATGTCTGTGGCATACAAAATAATCTTGTGTTCTACTTCACATTCCATTTTTTTGCATGACTGTTATATTTGTTGGTGTCATTTGTATACATTTAGGACTAGTCTTTATTCTGATTTGGGTCTGACAGGACAAATACAATTTGCAGTGGTGGTGTAGCAATGTTGGTCGTAGGATTTTGGAGAGAAAAAGGGTGAGGTAGTAACTTACTGAACCAACTTCTGTTGGTAGAAAGAGGGACGCTGTCAAGCTACACAGAGCTCTTCTTGTCTGAAGAAGAACTCCGTGTAGCTTGAAAGTTTCTCTTTCATCAATAGAAGTTGGTTCAGTGTTACCTCATCTACCTTCTCTCAACATAAATATAAACATGTTAAAAAGTTCAGTCAGGATTGCTAGGGATGAATTTCAACTGATTCATATAGGTGCTTTTCAAACCATTGTTGAAATGTAAAAAATGTTAGGTCACATATAATCTTCAAACAGACTTTCAGAATTATAGAGCAAATAAATGAGTGTTACAGAAATGCAGTGTATGAGTGCTATGGAAGGTCTAGAAACACTGATTTTTTCATTATTATTGGGTAATATGTTAGCTTTTACGAATAGGTTCATTGTAATTAGTTACACCTAGAAAGACATCTTGACAAACAGATTTTTATTATTTCTACCTTCCTTTTGAATTCCTATAACTCAGAATGGCTAACCAGCTTTTTCATAGATGGCAGAAAAATATTGCTCTGAGTCTTAATATAAAATTTTGATTCTGAAGATAATTTTGTCAGACATTTTATGCTGCTGAAGATAGGGTGTGCATCTTATCTGCTGTAATGAATGACTGAAGCATGGGTCTGATAGGGCAAACATTCATTAAAAAATGAAGTTCTTTCATTCCTTAATTCAGTCTCCGTGTTCTCATTTTCTCTGTTCATATACATAATTCTGTCAATGTTTATTTCTACGCTGGTTTTCTTTTAAATGTATTAAAATTATGCTTGTTACCACCTCTTATGGCTTGATGCGTGGGACACCACCCTTTTTTTATTGATAGTGGTCTCATGCATTGTGAATCTTCTGAACAAATTGCTAATTCCACAAGGAACATATTAACATCCAAAAAATGGTAAATTTCACTGTCCTGTATCAGTGAACTATTTCATTGGAGCACAGGCCTAAGAGCCAGAGACTCCTTAGTTGTAATCCTGGCTCAGATACTGATACTCTGTTTCTTGAATGAGTATTTGAACCCCTCTGCCTCAGTTTTCCTATGTGTTCCATGGGGAAAATAGAACCCAACTCTACAAAGCTGTACTTGTGCAGGTACCCCACTGACATTAAGAAGGCCCCAGCAGATAGCAACAACTGCTGTGACGATTTGGAAGGAGGAAGCTCATGGTTACTTACAGGGTATTGGAGGGATTAATATATAATATCTGTATAGCTCTATAAAGATTAAAAATATATAAATGCTAAGTATTGTTTGGGGATAATTACTATACATAAACTGCATCTGTTTAAATTACAGTACATGAAATTAGCACACTGATTACTGATAAACAACAAAATTGGTGTTCATTGTATGCATAAAGTTTTTTTTTTAATCTGAATTGATTGCATGTGCAAGTTTGTTTAGTTGGCATTTGGGTTTAGGCAATCTCAATGTATCGATGTTTGGGTACTCTGAGGTAACTATACAAGAACCCAGTATTTCTTTTTTTACAACAATTTCTGGAGTTATGAATAGTCCCTGTGGGTAATTAAGATCATACACCTGTAGCCTGTGATAAGTTTTTAACTTTGTATCATGTATATTACATGTAGGTCTGGCTGTCTGTTTAGACTTGTTTTTCCTCAGTAATGCAGCAGAGTCTTGTGGCACTTTTAAAGACTAACAGATTTATTAATCGCATGAGCTTTCGTGGGAGAAAATCCCACTTCGTCAGACGCTTTGAAGATAGGAAAGTTACAG
>ML685834.1:2121095-2160677 GCA_007922175.1 Pelusios castaneus
CTAACAGAAAACCTTGGACAGCTGATGTAGGTTGCTTTGATGCAACATAGACTTAGCTATACTGGTGTAGTCTGAATGGTATAGACATACTCCTCCCTCATTCCCTGATTGCTGAGTGTTAATCTCTGTCTTGAGAAAATTCCAACTCAGATAGTGAGATTCAGTGTGTCTAAATTACCCAGGTTGTTTCAGTAATTCATTTTGTTTTGAATTGTTATTCCTTCCACCCCATCATACGGTGTTTACTAGGGATCCTAGTTTTCCCTAATAAAAACCTAAAATTCTCTGACTAAAAAAAATACAAATCTTGCATTTTTCCACAATTAAAATGAAAAGCTGAACTTTAGTTTCCCTAGCCTCAATATATAAAAGTATCAGTTGAACACAATGTTTTATTGACATATTTACAATTTTTAAGTTGACAGTTCGAGCCTGGCCCATTCTCCTGAGAATCTGAATTTTTGATTTTCTGATCTGGCCCTGATCCCACTTAGGTCAGATTATAAGTGCTCTACTGTATATTTTTTCACAGATTGTAAAAACTAAAGAGTCTCTTTTAAAAAATGCAAAATCTGTAGTTTTCTGTGGCAAATAGATTTATAGAATCCCTGGTGATTGTCCTTATGCTCCACTCAGAGGTATCTGCATTTCTGTGATGGATGCAATGATTCCTATGTCTATTAAATGTGTAAGTTTATAAAGTCTGGCATTTTTTTAAATCCAGAGATAAAAGATGCTTGTTATGACTTCTCTGCTCATTACAGTTTGTTGATAATACTGTAAACTTGAAACTGCTTTTTGGCCACATATGATTTTATAACAGAAGCACTTACAGGCTCGAGCCAAGATCCAGGCCCCTCTACAGATGTTGGGAGGGAGAGTCTCTTTCCAAAACGCTTATAGTCTAAATAGACAGAACTAACACAAGGTTGTAGGGGTATACAGAGGTGAAGAAGTGACTTGCTCAAGGTTGCACTGCATATTAGGGCCGGTCTTAGGGAAAATGGGGCCCTGGGGGAACTTGTATTTTCGCACTCTTTCTTTGAGTTTGATGACAGCTGCATGGGGCACAGGGCATGAGGACCAGCTCTGGAGCCAGGTGCGGGTCCTCATGCCTTGAGCCCCACCCTGTTGTTATACTCAAAGAAAAGGTGCCATTTTCCCTAAGGCCATCCCTGCTCCCTCACAGGCCACACAAACTCCATAGGCAATTCAGGTCCCACCTTACCCACCCCCAAGTGGACCTCATGCCCAGTGGTGTCTGCGCAGTGAGCAACCAGTGAAGCCCAGTCTCTGAGGGCAGCCCTTTTTAATGCTTGTGAGGGCATGGAGTGGGGCATCTGCTGCCTCTTGGCTCATGTCTGGGGTGGGATGCCCAGCAGGGGGTAGGGGAGTGATGGGCCCACAGCAGAGCATGGGATGATGACCCCATCTTAACTGCCCCGACTCCCTTGTAGGCCACAGAATCTGTCGACCTTCTCTACGCCTGCCTGCTGTATCCACCCCATCACCTATGGCCACAGCGCCCCTGCCATCCCTGACCTCCCCCCTCCTCCTGGCACGGGTCATGGAACCATCCCCACACCATCACCCATAATCCCCCCACCACAGCAGCATGGAAGACCCTGCCATCCTTGTGTGCACACCCTGACGTACTAGGAAGACAGAGGGGCTGCAGGGGTGAATCTTGCTGCCTGCACCTCCTTGCAAGGCTGGCAGCTCTGGGTGGCATCACCCAGCTCCTGGCTGGCTGGTCAGGGGCTTCAGCCCCAGGCTCATCTGCACTCATTCCCAGTCTGGCAGCCGAGACCCACCAGAGACCCACCCTCCTTGTCCACCACATCGTGGGTATTAGCCCACCTGCAAGGCCCCTCTGGTATTAGTAACAGAGCTGGGAATACATTTCACGTCGCTGACTCCCAGTTCAGTGTCCTTTCCATTAGACCACATAGACTTGCCTTGTATTTCCTTGAACCTGAGATGTGAACTGGGCCTGACTGCTGTAAGTGTTCTAAAATGTGAGACATCTTCACATGCAGTTTGAACTTTTTTTTTCCTGCATGTAACAAAAATTAATGGATTACTAAATAGTAAACCCCTCCTCAGATTCTGATGCTATTACATAGGGTTTTGCTCTCATGGTATAACCTCATTTGGCCTTTTTCAATGATAAGTAGCAAAGTAATCCAGCTAACTTCATTATTTCAGTAGTGGGGTGTGTGTGTACTAATTTAATAATGCAAGACCAGGGGAGACTTCTGGAATCTTTTTTAAAATAAAAGGGAGAGCAAGAGAGACTTGGTCTTTCCTTTTTATGGCTTCTGTTCTAAATATGATTAAAGTACCTTTAAACTGCAAACTGTTCTCCAGTATCTTTAGACTCTCTTATTATGAATTTGCAATTATACAGGCATTATCGGAAGCGTTCCGCATCCCGTGGGCGTTCTGGTAGCCGCTCTAGAAGTCGATCTCCGGCTGACAAAAGAGCAAAACGTGGAGAGGACAGACGTTCTAGAAGTAGAGATCGAGAACGCAGGCGTGAGAGATCACGCAGCAGGGACAAGAGGAGGTCTCGATCACGGGACAGGAAGCGGCCGAGGTATAAATTGCAAAGTCTCAGGAAATGTTAGTGTTCTTAGACAATAACATTTGACTTGAGTTGGAATGTCATTTGCTCCGTGGGGTGCCTTATGCTTATCCAATGTTTCTCTTTGTATGATTGGTGATGGTGTCTGCCTTTTGTAATAGATTTACTTAGGTGAAGTAGTAGTACTTAATGTAATTTATTGGCTAGTGACAAGTTGCTGTAATTGGATTTGGTAACACTTCCTTAATGGCTTTTGGCTTCCTTTTTAAAATTTTTTTTGCTGAAGATTATTTTTTCCCAATTTATATTCATGTTTTCCCCAGCCAAAATTTCCTCATTTTCATATACTCTTATATTTTAAAATAATGGCCATGAATTCAGAATACTAAATAAGCCAAATCTGCATTTGTGGCAGACGTTCAAGAAGCAGAGAGAGGGAACGGAGCAGAGAGAGAAGAAGATCACGCAGTCGAGAGAGGAAAAGGTCCAGAAGCAGAAGTAGACGGTCCCGGTCCTCCAGTCCTGTCAAGAACAAAAAACCAGAAAACAGGTACTCTCATTCACAGCTGTAATTAATACGTTAGCAACTAGACATGGGAAAATTATAATCCGTTTCTCTACAGGAACTGACTGTAGTTGCCAGATTGATGATTTCTCAGAAATTAACCTTGTTTGCTGATATTTCTGTAAACCTTTTTTCAGGAATTAAAATATTCATCACAATATTTTAACTTTGTTATCTTGTTATAATAAGGCTTTTCCCAGAAGAACTTTTGTGCACGCGCATTTGCAAAATCACATTGGTTTTCTCACCTGAGTGGCTGACTACAAGTGCTTTTTATGTTAGACCCCTTTTTGTCATCACCCTCTGTGTTTGTGAAAATGAAATTATGGGTTTTTTGCATGTCCCCAGAATGCCTTATCGGCATTGTAGGCTGTTTGCACCTGTCCCTTAATCATCATTTGCCAGATGATTAATTTTCACCACTGCAGAATTTTGCTCAAATTCAAAATGCCCAAGTTAGGGGCTAGATCATACTTGAGGTTAATCTTTCAGCCCCAGAAACTGGAATTCACTTTTATTTCTCTTCCTGCCACCTCTATAAGAGAATAAAATAGACTTTCTAGAAAGCCTAAATAGATTTTGGTAAAAGGCCTTGTGTATCTAACTTTAGACACTGATCTTCGTTTGTTTCAACTGAGATCATTGTAACATGTATTTGACTTGCACTTAGATATGTAGTTCTATTTAATATCCCCATTATTATCGTAATAAGCAGAATGCGGCATTTTCTAAATATCTCAAAAAATGGTTTTGTCCTTCCATACAACAAGCAGTTTTGAGGAAGAGTAACTATACTAAATGTTGTTTAAAATAGAAATCAGGAACAAAGGGTACTATGAGCACGTGTTCAATAGCAAACTAAGCATACTGAATGGCTTAGTGTGTTTGGCTATTTGTGAAGTAGCCCAGCTAAATACAAGCTGTGGGTTTTTTGGGTTTGGTTTTTTTTTTAAAACCTCCCCATAGGTATTGAAATACTTGCATTGACAGTAAGGCCTGGAGACTATATGCCAGGCACAACTTTGGGTTGTAGAACAAGATAATATTCAGTGAAGGCACACGCACTTCCTAAACCTTGTGGTTTGGTCCCATTGTTTAAAAGCTCTTTTATAGATCTAAATAGTTCCATATCCTATATTTTATTTCTTCTTATTGCATTAGCGTAGCACCTTCCAGCCCTAGTCATGGACCGGGACCCCACTGTGCACAGAACAAAGAGACAGTCCCTGTTGCAAGGAGCTGACAAGCTAAGTGTAAGATGAGACAACACATAGATACAGGCAAACAAAAGACAGGAAGGAAACAATACATTTTCAGTTCTCTAAATGCTGTTTTACATGTTAGAAATTCTCGTGCATTTCACTGGAGGAATATTTCTATTTCAGTAATGCAGGCAAAGACTTGAATACACCTACATTTAAAATCCAAGTTCAGACTGACCCTTTATCCACATCTTTCCAGTGAACCATAGTCACTTCAGGGTCTAGGGTTAGCTAGTGATGGTTTGTGTCACGCCGCTGCAGACGAGGATGCGTTAAAGATGGTCTCTAGCGTTGCTAACACTCATGAAGTGTTTTGAAAATGTGACTCTTGTTAATCTTGAAAATACTATTAACGAAGTCACACCATGTCTTCTAGAAAATTGAGCGAGTATGTCATTCATTGTTCTTATCGCTACACGACTTATTTAAATCATTTTAATGTATTGATGTCCTCCCACACCACCTTGTAACAAGCTGTTTGCCTCATGTGAAGTGCCAGCTTGGTCTGGGAAGTGGTGCTGTCCAAGACTGTGTTGTATTGCTGGCTATGCCATAAACTTACTGGGTGTCCTCTGCCAAGTCACTTAAACTGTTTGCATTTCTGTTTATTTTTACTATATTACAATTCAGAGAGTTTTATGAGACTTAATTAGTAGTTAAATTCTTGGATGACTTTTCACTTACTAAACTCACTTTAGTGCCTTGTTTCCCAGTGATGCACTGAGGCCTTTCCCACCCCAAGAATCATTTAATTTTTTTGAAAATGTGTATGCGTGTTTTTATAAAAAAAGAAAAAAAAAGTAGAGTGACAACAGTGATTTATAGCAGAGATTTCTTTAATGTTCCTGCTAAGAGATAATGTGCATAGTATAACACTTCGAAAAAAATCCATGAAATATGCTTATACCGAGCCATCTCTTATCTGTTGTCTGTTGAATACTGTCTATGTGCTCAGTATTGTACAGAGCATGGAGTGCTCAATGACCCTAGGTGTTGACTAGTAAGTAGACCTAGCGAAGAGGTGCAGTTTGAGCTTTCTTTAATGTTCAGTTTAAAAATGTGTAAAATCTCACTTCAAGCTAAGTGCCTTCTAAATACATATTTAACTGAATTTTCAGTTATAGAGTCAATGAAGCCATACAATTTTTTTTAAAAAAGCAGTGTGTATAAACTGTAACATTAATGTGTGTGTAGAATAAGTAGGTTGATGACTTTCCAGGGGCCTTAATCAAAACATGGCAGAAACTGTATTCTGAAAACTTGGAATGGCATAGCATCTTGTAAAATAAACACATGGTTTGCATTAAAATAGTCCGTTGGGTTTTGAAAAAAGATTAATAAGATTGTTTTCAACTAAAAAGTGAATTTTAAATTTATGCGCATGGGTTATAGCACACGTGTTTAGATTGGATGCATATATTTTTTATTAGACAGGTTAGGAGTAGTAAAATCTGTAATAAATGTGGGAAATGGGGTTTAGATCAAATCCAAGTTTGCCTATTACATTGAAGCTATATAGGTAGCCTTACCGAGGGGAGGTGTTCTTATGTATTTCAGTGAATCCATTGGAGGCATTCAGACTTCCAGGACAAGGTGCTAGGTCACTTTGGCATTAAAAGTGCAAAAGATAGGAATTTATGAATATCTTTATTCTGACCAACTATCTTCAAGGTGGTATTAAATAAACTTTGGAACCAAGAGAGTATCAATTCTAAGTGTTTCTGGAAATGACCCTGGCAACTTCCTCCTATAAAAAAATGAGAAGAACAGAACCAGAGCATATGAACTGATCTGTCCTAATAGATTTTGCATCTCTTGTAGTTGTAGGAAATATGTCCATGAAATGAAGAGATTCTCTGGGAAGTGAATATACTCCACAAGATATCTTAAAAATCTGTTAATGGCATTGTTTCTGTTCTGCACACGTGTATCTTTTCCCAAAAAAAGCTGGAACAGTCTGTTCACATCAATCATACATATATTTTTGATTTTATCTTTCAGATCAAGATCTAAAGAAAAGACAGAAAGTGTGGAAGTTTCCAAAGAAAAGAAAAAAGAGAAAGAAGATAAAGAAGAAGAGAAGGATAAAGATGTTAGTGTATGTACACTGAGTGAAGCTTCTATCAGTTAAACATTAACTCTTAAAAATGACAAAGTTCTAAAATAAATTTAGATATGGTTCACTGTATTTAAAAAAAAATCACCTTAGGTAATCCTTTTTTTAGGTCTGGACCCCATATAGCACAGACTTCTGTTACAATGGGTATGCTTCTTCCACTTGACAGAAGAAACATTCTTCCCTTAATGTAGGACTTCTCAACCTGTAGGTGCAAAACCTCCAGTGGATTGTCTCACTCATGTCACATCCCAGTGATGGCTGAGGCAGGGACAGAAAAATCTGTTGGTCCCTAGAATCTAATTGGAGTCAGGAAAAAAGGGAAGGATGGTTTGCTTCCTCTGTTTTTGTCTCTGCTTCCCCCAGTTCCAGAGTAGCTCTCTAACACACAGCCCATGCCCACCTCCAGGGCAGGGGACACAGGGCTTCCATGGCAACTCTCCAATCTGGCAATAGTCAACAGCAATACACCAAATCAACATCCTCACCAAACCCAGTCAATAACACAAGAACTCTTAACTGTTACCCTCAGCCACTCATGGCTGCTTATTGTGATGCAAATGATTTCAGGAAATAGTGGGTGGTAAGGTGGCTTTTTAGGGTCACACACCAAGGAAATATTGAGGTGCACTGTTGTATACTTCTGTGAGGGTGAGGAAAGACTGACAGGTTTAGGAGGATTTGTTTAAAAATGTAGATCCTTGGGACTAAGTTCTGGCATTGGATGCAAAGAGCATAATGCATTTCACTTTTATTTACAATCACTTTGCTCATGTAACTATTATAGTTGGTGTCAATTAATCTCAGATTCACTTTGTAGTAACTTAACTTTGTATTGCAGTGTGTTTAGATTGGCTAGTCCTCAGGCAAAACTCCCATAGATTTGAAAGGGGTTCATCTAAAGAAAAAGTGAAGGGTCAGTCCAATAATTAATAACCTTCTGGTTTGGTTGTTTGTTTCCATAGAATTTTGATCAGAACAAACTAGAGGAGGAAATGAGAAAACGAAAAGAGAGAGTGGAAAAATGGAGGGAAGAACAGCGCAAGAAGGCTATGGAAAACATAGGAGAATTGAAAAAAGAAATTGAAGAGATGAAACAAGGGAAAAAATGGAGCTTAGAAGATGATGATGGTATTTCTTTAATTTTTTTAACAGATAATTGGTTCATTTTATAGTGATAAACACAGCTTTTAATTACTATATTTGATTTTAAAACTTCAGTTATTTTTCAATGTACTGTAAAATTAGGAAATCTAGAATTGTTCATGGACCCAAACACCTTAAGATACAAATGAGAACAACAAACACTGGTGGTGTGAGTGGGAAGGGAGCAAGGATTTATGGGAAAGAGGTCAAATGATACAGTAATAAGACTGCAGTTAGTCAGGTCAGTTATGAGGACATAATGGTAGTTTGCCAACATATGTTCACACTCTTCTCCCTCTCATTTCAGTCCCAGTTTAAAAATTCTTTTCACATAGGCTTTGAATGTTGTTGTGGACCCAGTTCTTTTATGTGAACCCATAACTGCTATTTTTCCCCACTAAAATCCTAGCTAAATTGCCCTACTGATGACCTCTCTCAGTACAGCTGATTCCAGCCATTCACCTGTTTTGTCCTCACGCCTCTGGTTGAGAATCTTCATCTTCATATCTCCTCATGAGATGGTCACTCCCGGCATTAGAAGAACTCCTGCAGGCTGCAGAGACATGCTGGCTCCTTTGGCATCTCTATATTTTCTCCCAGAGAAAATCCTGACACCACAAGGAGAATGCCTATGTGGTGTCAAGGGGGAGTAGTGGCCTTTGATTCCATCCCGGGAAGGCAGTGTACTTCTATCCTCATAATATTCTTCACCTTTGTTGTATAAGTTTACATTATACATTACATTTGTGCATTGTTAAAATTTTTGAGGGTTCTGTACACTTACATTGTACTAAAATCAGAAAATAACAAAAGATTTTGCAATTCATAGGCACATCATTTTTCTTTTAAGCAAAAATATTTTTCTGTCATATACTAGATGATGATGAGGAAACTGCAGAAGGAGAAAAAGAAGGAGATGAGATTGAAGATGAAGAATTAGATCCACTGGATGCTTATATGGAAGAAGTTAAAGAAGAGGTCAAGAAATTTAATATGAGAAGTGTGAAAGGTGGAGGTGGGAGTGAAAAGGTAAAATGTTAAGATTTTATTGTCTTTGTCTTTTTTAACTAGTGTTAACATTTTAATATAGAAGAAATGATATTAACACATTTTAAGGGGGAAAATATACAAAGAGACAAGAAAGAGGTTAGACTAAATGTAGTGCCTGCCTACTCTTAACCACTGATTTTCCCCAAATCTGTTTTTTTTAACATCAACCCTGGTGAAATTTCATCTGAGGAAATGGGAGCAAAGCTACTCTACTGTGCTCAAGAATATACAGAATTTGTACATAGTACATTTCCATGCTCTTTGTGGGAGTGTAATGGTTTTCCTTAACTGTTTTATTAGAAATCGGGACCAACTGTAACCAAAGTAGTAACTGTGGTGACAACCAAAAAGGTATCTGCAGATTCAGAAAAGAAGAAAGGGGAGCTCATGGAGAATGATCAAGATGCAATGGAGGTAATTTGAAAGTCTTAGATATCTTTTGGTGAAACGGGCTTTCTCTCTTGCAAAAAGAGGGCCCAGCTCAACAAAGTACTTACACACATGCGTAGCACTGTTGACTTCAGTGGGACTACTCAAGAGTTTGGGATTTGCTTACATACATTGTTGAATCGTGGCCAGACTAGAGCTGACACTGATAGTTTTTTTAAAAATTGCAGCTCTCACAGTCTTGTGAAAAGACAACACATTATTAATGAAGGGTGACTTAATGCATCAGGTTCTTTACTTTGATAACGTCTTAATATAATTCAGTTGATGTGTGGGTGTCTAAACTTGGTGCATGCACAGTTTATAGAGTTATCGAGATTGGGGGTTTTTTGTGCATGTGAATGACCAGTTGAACATCTAAATGGTCATTTATGAATGCAGCTATTCATCCCATATATTCAGTCACAATAATTGCATGTCCAGTTGTGTATGTTTAATGATCAAAGTCTGGGCCTTAATTTTTGGCTTAATTCATAGCTATACATTTATTTTCGGACTTCTAAAGTGCTTTTACTTTGAGGATTTCAAAACACTTCACAAATATTAATGAGTTAAGACTCCCCATGCCCTTGAGAGATAGGTATTCTCATTTTACAGACTGGGGAAAAAGTGGGAAAAGGTCTGATTTTTGCCCAGTTCACACAGCAAGTGTGATAAATATAGGAATACAATGCCTGTCTTCTGACTCCCAATCAAGTGTTGCAAACCGTCAGATAGCATTTACTCAACTAATAAGCTTGTCTTGCACTGGCTGTGTGTAACAAAGGGGCTTTAATATGATTACTTGATACAAATGGTTAAACAGCTATTATTTCTGAACCTGGATGGGTTTAAGAGAGTTGTAGACCAGACATTCCCAAACTTTTTTCCTGGAGGCTCCACTCACCTGTCCAGTTGCAGTAGGCACTATGGCCTACTGTTAACATTTGTCCGTCAGGGAGAGGGGCACTGTGGCGCGTGCATGGCCCCTCGCCTCAGCGGGGACGAGATCCAGAGGACAAAAGGGCCAGGCGGGTGCCACACCCAGTCCTTGTTGATACCCTCCGCCTCAGCAGCTCACCGAGTGCCTTGAGCTTTTCATCTGGCAGTCCTGTTTGGTCACCCATGCAGCATCCTGGCACACCTCCCAACCACATCACTGCCAGCCCTGGTTCCTATTGGTTGGTGCGTGCAATACTACAGGGGGTCCAACAGCCACAGATCACAAGGTGAAACACTCACTTCTGTTCTGCCTCTAGAGATGAGTCTCATCTGCCCACCAAGAGAGGCTCTGCAAGGGAAGAGCATAGAATTCTAGGGCTGGAAGGGACCTTGTGAGGTCATCTCGTCCAACCCCCTGCTAAAAGCAGGACCACTCCCACTAAATCATCCCAGCCAGGGTTTTGTCTAACCAGGCCTTAAATGTTTTCAAAGACGGAGATTCCACCGCTTCCCTAGGTAACCCATTCCAGTGCTTCACCCCCCTCCTTCTGAGAAAGGTTTTCCTAATATCCAACCTCGACCTCCCCAGCTGCAACTTGAAACCATTGCTCCTTGTTCTGTCCTCTGTTACAACTGAGAACAGCCTAGCTCCCTCCTCTTTGGAGCACCCCTTCAAGTAGTTGAAGTCCGGCAAGTCCCTCCCTCTCTTCAGCCCAGCCAGGGGGACTAGCAGCGAGGAGCCCTCAGTTGGGGTGCTCCCAGCAGAATGGGGGAGATGGATTTCATGGGGAGGGGCTTATCTCATGTCCATGAAACATTTTTCACAGTTGTGAAATTGGTATAATTCTATATTCTATCAGGATGGAAATGCAATGTTAGTGCTCTGCTTCCTATCCAGGTTCGTTTAAGATTAATGAAAATGATATAGGAGGTGAGGAGTGGCGATGGGGAAGTGGACAAAAGGATGAATGTGTGTAAAACTGGGGAGATTCTTGGCATTTCAAGTAATTCTTCTGGTCTTTGTTGGTTTTGGGGGGGGGGCAGAAGAAATGAATGTCCCCCATCAATAACATGCGATTGCTATATCAGTGAAACCCTTGATGAGAGAGAGTGGTTGTTACTGAATATATTGCTTTGTGGTTTATTATCTGTACAGTATTCATCAGAAGAGGAGGAAGTTGATCTTCAGACTGCCCTGACAGGCTATCAGACCAAACAGAGGAAGCTCTTGGAACCAGTGGATCATGGAAAGATAGAATATGAGCCATTCAGGAAAAACTTCTATGTTGAAGTTCCAGAGCTGGCTAAAATGACCCTAGATGGTAATGGCAAATAAAAATAGAATTTTATAGGATAGTTTTAATGGAAGAAAGTGTCCGTCAAACTTTGATATGCAATGCAGCAGTGAGCTCTTTATGTCTTACCCTTTAGATAGAAAGCCAAATTTTGTGGACCATCGAGAAGGGTTGTATAGGTTATAATTTTGAGAACCACGGACTTAAAGCAATCCAGTTATTAGTTACAGAGAGGAAGCATGCAAGGGAATTTCCTTGGAGCAATGTAACAGGCCTGAAGGGTGGGTGAATCACCCAAACAATAAGTATTGTTGATGTACTGTTACTTTCCATTTAGTTGTACTTGTGACATGCTCATTGAAAGTTCACCGCAACTCAGTCTGTGTAAGCTAAGATCTGTTGCATCATGTTCTGAGACAGTACATTTCAAGTAAACTTTGAGTAAGATTACAATCAAATGAAGTGTTTCTCTGTTTATTAATCCATGTTGTGTTTTTCAGAGGTGAATGTATACAGGCTGGAAATGGAGGGAATTATTGTCAAGGGAAAAGGCTGCCCCAAACCAATCAAAACCTGGGTACAGTGTGGTATTTCCATGAAGATTCTCAGTTCCCTCAAGAAGTAAGTGATCAGTTTATGAACTGAAATATTGCTTGTTTCTATTGTGTTGTACATGGTGCCATACAATGAGACCATGCAAACCAACCACTAAATTAAGGTGCTCACTCAGGATTGCTCTCCTGGGCAATTAATATAAACCCTGCTTTCTCAACAAGTACATTACACATATTTCTTCACTATATATTTGTTGTGCTGTATTTGTGCTTGGAACTAAAGCTTCTACTGAAATAAAATATGTAAATCTTTCCAACAGGATCATGTGCAGTTGATGAGAAATCCTTTTTTTACTCTGACAGTACTGTTTTTTTCTTCCTTTAAGACATGGTTATGAAAAGCCCACTCCCATCCAAACTCAGGCTATCCCAGCAATTATGAGTGGACGCGACTTGATTGGCATTGCTAAAACTGGAAGTGGAAAGACCATTGCATTTCTGTTGCCTATGTTCAGACACATCATGGACCAGAGGTCATTAGAAGAAGGAGAAGGCCCAATAGGTACAGGTCTTTTGTTTTCAAATATTGACAGATTCAAATTTATACTATTTTTTTAAAGCCTTGGATATGATAATTTAAACAACTGTGTTTGTTCTAATTTTCTAGTGAACTGTGTCTTACTCATTAGGACCTGACATACAGAATTCTCAATTTGTTTTGTCGGATATTTCTTTATATGCTTCTGTAAGGTTTTTAGCAGGGCCTTCATTTTCTCTCTTGGCATTTTGGAGGAACATGTATTTCATCACTTTCCATCAATGCTGAGAGACTTTTTTTTCTTGAAGTGAACACTGAAGGTTCCGCCAACACACCAAGCCACAAAAATGTATTTTGCTGTATGGTTTGTACTTGTGGAATATTTGCATTTCCACTCAACTATACATTTCCTTATACTTTGAGAAAAGGAATTTTCCCTCCTCTTTATCCTGCAGTCAGTGTTTTATTGAATCTCTGGTCAAGTTTATTTGTAATGCTGGGGTAGCTTCAGCTACTGCAGATCTCTCGAAATAAGGGTTTGAAAAGGTACGGACAGTACTTTATACAGTTAAGTTGTATTTGGATATGCCTACATTGACAGTGGCTGCTGGATTGATTCTGCAGGATCAATTTGAGTGGCAGTGGATACCAACTCAGTCAATCCAGAAGTCAATGGCATTAATCCACCCTCTCAAAAAGATAATGCTGTGTCAATGGGAGAGCATTTCCCAACAGTGCAGCATAGTGGGGTTGCCATGCTATGTAGACATTAGGAAGTCATAGAGTAGCTTGTGTATCTCCTGTTGACTGCCGCTGCATTTCACCAGCAGTGTAGACCAAATGTTAGTCTAAAAGAGAGGTTTTAAACTTCAGTGCAAAGGTTCAGTTTTTACCATGTGAAGATCAGGATCTCTTAAGTTTTTTGTGGTTAGGGTTTAATATCTTTTTTTTTTTTCCCCAGCGGTCATCATGACCCCAACTCGAGAGTTGGCTTTACAGATTACGAAGGAGTGTAAGAAGTTCTCAAAAACACTTGGGTTTAGAGTTGTTTGTGTCTATGGTGGAACAGGAATCAGTGAGCAGGTAAACTTAAAGCATATTTTATCTGAAATCTCCTAACATGTATCAGTTACCAATCTTCTCAGTAGGTGTTTATCATAAATCCAGTATTAGTTTTGAACTCTCATTTTGGCTTTTCTCTGTATGTTGGAGATTTGGTAGAAATTAGGTTTCTTTTAAAAGCCCGATATTGACTTCCCTTCAGCACCACTTACACCTTTCCTCTGTACCATGCTTACAAATCTGTTGGAAGTTTCTCATGTATGGGCCCAGGTATCCGAAAGTATTTTTTAATATAGTTTGGTGGTCATTAAACAAAGCATTTGTGAGATACGATCTTTGAAATTAGAACTTCCTGTTCCCCAAAAGTTCTCTAACTTTTTCAATGCTGCATATCTCACAAAACAAGATTGACAAACTTTTACTTTGGTTTATCATTATCAGTTAATGTTTTTTGACTATTTTTGTAAAGCTTGATGGATTAATTTTGAAGTTACTCAATGTTTTTAACTCCTGGAAACGACAGGATTTATAAATTCCATAACTGTATGTAATGGATCTAATATATTCACAGCTTTAGGCTTTAGAGATACCTGAAGTTCCCTAGTGAATTGTTGCATGAGTAGTTCATCATAACATGCAGATGAACACTAAATTGTATAGGAGTCATATCTCTTTAGAGTGCACTGCCCTAGATGGTAGCAATTCCAGGGCTGCTTCAAGTCTTGTAGTTTACTAAACACTAAGGAAATTGCCAAACAAAATCTTCAAATAGATCATCAACATTCTATCTGTGTTGTTGTAAATTACAGTTAAATATAAATGGTTAATTATGGTGAGTAAAAAAAAATTCCATATAAATCATTCAGTCTCTGATATCTGAAAAACTTCCAATGGTTGCTTTGTTAAATTACATTTATTGTATTTTAAAATTAGATTGCTGAACTGAAAAGAGGTGCTGAAATTATTGTTTGCACACCTGGACGTATGATTGACATGTTAGCCGCTAATAATGGTGAGTAGCAATCTTTTTCCTGTAGAGATATTTTTTATATATTTATTTTGTAATTATAATAAACAGATTCAGTAGTCTATTTTGATAGTCTTATTTATGCCCTTGAAGCTGTGATACCTACATGGCATTTCAGAATGTGCAGCAATGGAAATGACTATTCAGTCGTTAGCTTAATTTTGGAGAATTGCTTGAAAAATTTCTAAGAATTTGTGTGCATTCAGTTTATAACTGTATTCCAAATCTCTACTACTTTGGGTAGTTTAGGGTTCTCTATATGGCCAAACAAGTAAGGAATCCTGTGGCACTTTAAAAGACTAATAAAATTTATTTTTCGCATGAGATTTTGTGGGTGGAGTCATCACTTTTCTAGCATCTGAGGAAGTGGGACTTCACTCCCGAAAGCTCATGCGAAAAATAAATTGGTTAGTCTTTAAAAGTGCCACAAGACTCCTTGTTTGTTTTGCTGAACTAGACCAACATGGCTACCCGCCTGGAATGTGTCTATATGGCTCGTTACTTTGCAGCAAGCTAGATTGAATCTATATCTCACCAGCGTGCTGTGCAGTAATATCCTATATGCTACAGCTCACTGAAAATCCTGAAGTCTGGCTTGGCTTACTGTGCTTTCAAGTAGTAGTAAGTCAAGAGATTCTCATTTTCAGTGTGCTGTAGCACTATTCACAGGGGACATTGCTGCTCAGCAAGCTGGTGGGCTGTGCATTCATAACCTAAATTGCTGTGAAGTAACTTGCTATGTAGACAAGCCCATATATAAAGATTTATTTATGTGCTAACAGCAGTTCACTTTTGCCTTAAAGAAGCTTAGCTGTACAGAAGATTCTGCCTTTATCTATTGCTAAAAAACAAATATTGTTACCTGAATGACCTTCTTTTGAAATGTTTAAAAAATAAAACTAGTATCTTACTAGATTAAATACCTGGGTTGGTTAAAATGAGGTACTGCAGCTTTAAGAGGCTTTGTCTTGTTGTAATCATTGCATGCTTGTTCGACAAAGTTTGATTATTAAAATATTCCACATCAAACCACTACTAAACTGTTGACATTATTTAACTTCTGTGGAAAAAGTCCCTTCAAGACTTATAGAACTGGGCTTCCAAGACTTAAACCGTCAAAGGTAGGTACATGAATGCAGAGTTATTATTTGGGGATGCAAATATTAAGGTATTATAGATGTAGATTTTTAAGAAATGTTTATTTTGGGCAACTGAGTGTGAAATGAACATCTAAAGAAGTGTTGTGTTCTATTTTTTAAAAGAGTAATTTGAAGACTTAAGACAGCTATAGTTTAAATTTAAAAGAAGTAGGTTCTCACAGTTTGATAAAGATACCGGTCTCAGTGATGATTTTCACATTTCCCTACAATCCTATTTCTAATTGCTTGAAATTGTTGAATTCTTGTGCCAATGTCTTTTAAAGATAACATGATTTAATTTACCTTTTTTCACCCCTCAGTGTTGTTGTTTTCACTATTTAAGGGGTGCTTTGTTCAGCTGTTTGAGAAGGCTAGTAACTTATTTATCCATGACTCTTTCAAAATGAATGATGTGTACAGATCTATAGCTTTTACTTGCTTTGACTCCATTTTTACCAATGACGGGGGTTCTTGTTACTTTTATTAATGTGGTGGGTTTAATAGATTTAATAGAAATTAGGTTTTAATCTGTATATATTTATTAGTAAAATATTGGTTACGCTTTATTATGTGTGCTATTAGCAGTTAATTACAAATTGTTACGAGTAACCTCAAATCACTATTTCTAAATCCAACGAGGCATTGCAGATTATAATATAAAGGGAAATTTCATGAGGCTTCGTCCGTTAGAACTGGAACTTTGCCTTCCACACATGCGCTGTAATCTCTAATATGTTTTTTCCTAGGTGGCGCTGTCAGATAATGGCTGATGTGGCTCGTTGCTTCATCTCAGTCTTAGTTTTATGATGTGTTTTGGCGAGGGCTGTTTTCTGAATTTTACAGGTTCTTCTGGCCCTATGATGGTATGCAAGAGAAGAGTTTGACAAAATAAGGGCCTTTTGCATCCTTACACGTTTGCCAAAATGTATATGTTGTTAGAACAAGCAATTTAAAACACATGTAGTAAATTCTTTAAAACAAAAAACCCACCCTATTTAACTTTTTATATATTTGTTAGAAGTTAGAGTATTTAACATTTGACTTAAAATTACTACTGAGAGGAAAGAGACTTCTGTTTGATTTTGTTTCCTCTCTTTTCTTTTTCCTTTTTCACAGGTCGGGTGACAAACCTTCGCAGAGTTACGTATGTTGTACTGGATGAAGCAGACAGAATGTTTGACATGGGTTTTGAACCTCAGGTAATAAATGGCACAGTGGATTTTAAGTTTTGACTATAGTGCTGAAGGAGAGATGGCAATGAAGTGGCTTAAGGTCGTGTTAGGCTTCAGGTTGCTACTCTTGCTTAAAAGATTTTGCAGGCCAGGGTTGAAGAGGGGAAAATTAATTGGATTAAATCTACATACAACCAGTGCTATCCTATAAGGAGACTACCAAGGTCAGCAGATGCATTGGTTTTGGGTGACAATTTGTAAGCTGAGTTTTTTTGCACTGATCATGGCATACTTAGGGTTAGTAGAGAAAATATTGGTTATGTCCAAAAGCATGTGTAGTGTTCCCCAGTAAATATATTTCTGTATATTTGTTGATTTAGGGGCCTGGAATGGGCTGTTGAATCCTTCTGTAGCCCAATTTCTGACTGAGAGATCATTCCTTAGAGCAGGCATGGTCTAAGACAGTTTTGGGCTGCCCTAGAGGCCCCATTATGTCCCTGGATAAACCCTGGAAAAGACAGGACTATAGAACTGAAGTGAATCAGGGTGACGGGTGCCCCATTCACAGGCAGCTTGGACTTCTTGGTTACACCAAGGGCCATTTACTTCCCCAGTGTTCAAAGGCCGCCTGCCTTGTCCCCCGGCTCTGTTTGGGTTGTGCCTCTTAGAGATTCACTTCATAATCTGTTTCTGTGGTGTTAAGTCTAGCAATTTCTGCTGCTTTTTCAGTGAGTGCGCACAGGCTCCAGAAGATAAAACTTGTAATGGGATATTCTGTGCACGCAGTTATTCCTCAGTTTTAAAAATGCCAGCCAAATGTTGTGTGTAGTCTATTCTCTGCTTCATGTGGAAAACTTTGAAATGAACTCTCATTTCACTCTTCAACTAGGTCATGCGCATTGTAGACAACATCAGGCCTGATCGCCAAACAGTTATGTTCTCCGCCACCTTCCCCAGAGCAATGGAGGCATTAGCTCGTCGAATTTTGAATAAACCAATTGAGGTGCAAGTTGGGGGCAGGAGTGTTGTCTGTTCTGATGTGGAACAACATGTGGTGAGTATTGCATGGCTGCATCTTTTTATCTTTTGTTTCATTGGCAAGAAGACATTTCTGGAAGAATATTTAATTCCGAATGCAACACCATAGATTAAAGACTATTTTACTTCTAGATGTTTTGTGGGCCTAAACCATAGAAATACTGTCTTATACTTTGATTCAATAGGGTAATGAATAATATTTGTTAACAGTGGTTTGAGACAGGGACCTGAAAATTAATAGGTTTCATATGACTTATTTTGGAATCAATTGGAAAAGACAGCATGTTTTTGTAAACATAGTCAGTTTGTTTATTCCCTTGCATATATCGCAAAGGGATACAACTTGTTTACATGGTGTAATGAGTTGTGAGAGATGTAGAACATTTCTAGAAATGTTTGCTGGTCTTTAAAAGAAAATAGTACCTATTTTGGCTAACCCAATGGCATGAAAATTTTCACAAGGCATGTAGTCTTCACTGTGGGTGAACTGTCAAGTATATATGGTAAGTCACAGTTAAGTGGCATTTCTGATCGGCCCTTTTAGTGAATGGGGCATTAGATTATATGGACGTTCAGAGATGTGACTAATGACGAATGTTTTAAAAATATATATTTCACAGTTTGCTCATTGTCCAAGTGCTTCTTACCTGGTGAAGTTTTAGACTGTTGGACTCAGCAGATGGTGCAGTTAATTTTTCAAACATCCTACTGATTTGGTAATATCTAATGGTATTTTTTGTGAAACACATCTGTGGTTTTAGGGATTAGACGGGAATTGCTACACTGAAGGGTCTTTTTTATTTGTGGCCTTCCTTGTTTTTATGCTTGCAAAAGGGTGTAATGGAATTCTTAATCAAATATTGTTTATTATCCTGGCCTGTATCTGATGGCTACATTCTCTGAATGTGACAATAACTGCCTTGCTGCATAATTGCAGTCCAAATCAATGCCTAACTGGGAAGATATATTTGTAGAGTTATTTTTGGCTTGCCTGTTATTCACTTTGTTACACTACTTTGAGATGTCTTCTTACATGTGCTGTTTTTCATTCGAACATTACCATTTCTCTAGCAGTGTATCAGGTCTGGGGGTGAGTAGTGATGCAGTTGCATGGCTGAAAACTTGGTTTAATGCTGAGATCAGATTGCCTGGATATAGGCTGTCCATTCCAGAACGTCACGCTCAGTGCATTTCAAACACCTGAAAATCAGGAACTAGAGTTAAAGTAAATGTGTACTCAGCCTTAACTCTGTGCCTCTGGAGCTGGCAGTAGCCACTGGAATTGTCAGCATGCCCTCAGCTGCTTTCACTATGGGTAGCTGTATTGAATGGTGGAGGAAGAAGCTTGAGCAACTTGAAAGAAATGTGATTGTGGTGAGATGATCTCTGGGTACCCATGTGTGCTATCAGAGGTGCCAAGTGTACCTGAGGTTTACATTAGTAGAGGACAGAATTCTGTAGGCTGTGGTAGTTGCAGGGTCCTAGGGTCTTCTTGCCATGAGTATTGTCAGTAGCGAAGTGGGACGTGAGAGCAGTCTGTGGATTTAATGATGGGAAGGGGAAAGAACAGGGTTAGGTGGTGTCTTGTGAGAAGAAGTTGTAAAAGAGTTTGAAGTTGCTGTTAAATTTTACGAAGGTGGTATTCTGTCTGTGGAGTAGACCCAGTGTTTGAACATACGGTAAGTGCAGTTTGTGCCTGTCCATTACAGTGAAAAGAGAGCGAGTGTTCAGGCTGCTCTACTGTAATTAAAGTGCCCCTCCATTTGTGAACACTAATGTAACTAGTTTCTTCACCAGGTTTTGACCAGATTAGTTCACTGGCAACTTCTGTGCTCCCACTTCTATCTGTGGATGTGGCACAAAGAAAATCCAGCTCCTGTTCACAGTATTACCGTAATCAGACCCAATAAAAGGAATATTGTGTAATTTGTCTTGTCTTAAGAGTTTGTAATACCCATAGTTCAGCTGTAGGTGTAACATCTCTACTTTGTTTTTCCGTTTGCTTTTCAGATCGTGATAGAAGAAGAGAACAAGTTCTTGAAGTTACTTGAGCTGCTGGGACATTATCAGGAGAAAGGATCAGTCATAATATTTGTGGATAAACAGGAATATGCTGATGTGTTGCTGAAAGATCTAATGAGAGCCTCTTATCCCTGCATGTCACTTCATGGAGGTAATGTGAAATCTCACATTGCTTTAAACTAGAATCATGAGATTGGGTAATTTTAAAGAAATATTTTAATGTTTGGTTTCCAGAAAATACCATTATAGACATTGGAATGTTTTCTCCTGAGCAACTTCGGCCTTTGATTTAGTAGACACATTTTTCTCTCATTCTGAATGGAACTGCAATTGACAAGGCATTTTGTTATTTACAGAATGCCAGAACATGCCAAAATCTCTCTTTATGCAACAGGATTAGGACCTGGCCTACCAGTAACGCAACTCTGAGAATAGTCTTGGCTAGTAGCTATTGCGGACCAGTAGGGGGGTTATAAAATTGGTTTTTGCAGAGTCCACCAAATTAGTGAGAGTTTCACTTCTCTGTCATGAAGCAATAATTTTAAAATGTAGGTGATGGAAACCTCTCTAGTGCAGAGGGTGAAGTAAAAATAATTTATAAAGGCTATTGTTGAGCAGAAACTAAATGGTTTATTGTTCTGGAGTGAATTGAATTTTGTAGTAGGTTTTGACATTTTAAATAATTGGTGAGGGCCTCCTAATCCTCTATATGGATGTTTTTTATTCCAAATTGAAAGAAAATAAAGGCATCAAATTAAATCAGTGTTTAAAAATGAGCTGTTTTGTGCGGCTTCTTGCAGGTATTGATCAATATGACAGAGACAGCATAATTAATGATTTTAAGAACGGAGCATGCAAACTCCTTGTGGCCACATCTGTAGCAGCACGGGGCCTGGATGTAAAGCAGCTGATGTTGGTAGTCAATTACAGCTGTCCCAACCATTATGAAGATTATGTGCATAGAGCAGGCCGAACTGGACGTGCTGGCAACAAAGTATGTAAAAAAATGTTTTTTTCTTAACTGTGTTTGGAACCCTGCTCCATTTAAATGTATCCACCATCGTGATTGGGAGAAGAGAATGTTTCTTTGGTATTTGATGAGAAGGGCATCATGGCACTACAGTAATACAAATAATAATAATAATAAAAATAATAATAATAATAAATAAAAGAATGACACTGAGGTTTTTAGAGGCATCAAGTGTAAGACAAGTTCCGAAAGGGGAGCCGTGTTAGTCTAGGTCAGCAAAACAAACAAGGAGTCCTGTGCACTTTTAAAGACTAACACATTTATTTATCGCATGAGCTTTCATGGGAGAAAATCCCACTTCATCAGGGATTTTCTCCCATGAAAGCTCATGCGATAAATAAATTGGTTAGTTTTTAAAAATGCCACAGGGCTCATTTGCTTTACGAGAGTAAGACTTCCCTATGAGTTTGTTGTGTTGCTGAACATTTGATACTTTTCATGCTTGGAAATGCGCATGAGTGACCTTAGAAGATTTCATGCTCCAAATGAACATCCATGACCAGACTTAAATAAAAAGCTTTAGATTTCATGGTGAGTGGTGGAAATATTGCATCAGTTTACATGCTAAGCACATTAGTTAAGTCACATTCCTATTAAAAAGGAAGATTATAAAGATGCAGTTTTACTTTTATGTGGTTTAACCCCACTACCTGTGCTAAGATGCTTCAGTAGAATAAGATGTCAGAGTTCTTCAGTTTCTTTAATGCTGATTAAATTCACATGTTTTATGGATATTGAATAGGGATTTGCATACACTTTCATTACTGAAGATCAAGCACGGTATGCTGGTGACATAATTAAGGCCTTGGAATTGTCAGGAAATCCAATTCCTCCTGAGTTGGAAAAGCTCTGGAGTGACTTCAAAGATCAACAGAAGGCTGTAAGTAACCTTTTTCTTTTTCCATGTGTTGTGCTTTTGTTGCTTTGCACTCTTGGGTCCTAGTTCTGCACACAGATAACTTTGCACACATAAGTAATTTCACTGACCTTATTGGAGCTACTCATGTAATATCAGATAGGAGTTAAATATTTGCAGGATTGGGGTCTGAAATGTTTTCAAGACTGTTCTTGCAAATTTGTATGTTATAACCCATTTGTATGTGAGTTCTTCTGAGTCCTTATTTTGTCGGAAACCATAGACATGACAATGAGGGTGTTGTAGTATTTGTGTTTTATACCACCACAGTATTATTTGTATAGTAGTAATAGTATATTATATTTGTTTTATTGTTTATACAATTCAGTATTTGGGCACATGGTTCAAAAATTGAATATAATATGTTTCTTGTGTGCCAAAGTAAGTTAAACTTTTCATTTTAAAATAGTTGTTTCAAGGTTTGAAAAGCCTGATAAATGTCCTAATTTTTGTCTTGATTTTTTTTCATTTAACATAATTATCAGTTAAATTAATAGTTGGTATTCTCCATTGTTTTACTACTTCTGGAAGTGTCTTTTAAAACATTTAGTGTTTGATGAAACTTTTTAAAATTAACATTCCTGTTTTGTAGGAGGGGAAAATTATTAAAAAGAGCAGTGGATTCTCTGGCAAAGGATTCAAGTTTGATGAAACAGAACAGGCTTTGGCTAATGAGCGAAAGAAACTGCAAAAAGCTGCTCTTGGCTTGCAGGATTCAGATGATGAAGATACAGCTCTTGATGTAAGCTTTAGAAAAAGTTGTTTATATATATATTTTTAAGGATTTCACTATATTCAGTAAGTCATGAAAACATAACTTGGTCCAAAACAAATTGCAGAATGCATGGATTTCTGTTATTCCACACCCTCCCCTAACTTACTAGGTACATCTAGTGTGCTGATCTGTACTTCCTTTAATGTACGGAGGCATAGATTGGGGTGGCCAAACTGTGGCTTGTGAGTTGCATTCGGCTCTTTTACAGGTAAAGTGCGGCTCATGGAGCTCCCTGTGCACCCATCTCCAGTCTCCAGCTACCAGACTGGACTGAGGAACTCAAAGCTTCTGCCTTGTGGTAGAGTGATTGGGCTAGAGCAGTGGTTTTCAAACTTCTTTCTCAGGACCCAGTTGAAAAAAACCATTTCTGCCCATGACCCAACAATTATATCTTTGAGCAATGCATTCCAGTCTTTCGGCGGTGGCACCAGGGGGCGCCGCGACCCATTGCACGAGGGTGTGTGATCCAGTACTGCGTCCCGACCCTAAGTTTGAAAACCAGTGGGCTAGAGTGTTCTGTCCAGTGGAGAGGGAGGTGGGTAAGTTTGGCCACCTCTGGTATAGCTCTCTTAAGGGATGAAAAACCTGCCATTTATTACTGGTATTTTATAAATAAGGTAAAAGTGAATATTACTATTTCATTCAGAAGGGCATAAAACAACTTTTCACCTTTGCACTGTCAATCCACTGCACCAAATCAAATGACTAGTTACACTCATTCCCAACAGTCTTCTAGCATAGCGCTTGAAAGAAATATCGAGCAGCTTTTCCCATTCCTAATTCCATATCAAGTACTTCTCCTTAATATGTGCTACCTTTTCCATGAGCTGGAAAATTACTCTCTTGACTGCAGGTACAAGAGCTGTTGAAGAATTGCTGCTGGAAATCTTCCCTCACAAACAAGCTCCGTAGCTTTCACAATGTGTTTGCCCCCCCCCCCCCCCCCCAAAAGTGTGAGATTGCTTACGACAGAACTTGGTGGATCAGTTTGCACTTAAATGGCACTTCCCATGTGAGATTCTCAAAGTGCTTAATTTTAATTAACGTGAAACTGAAAAACGGTTTAAAGGCCTCGTTAAAGGTAGAAAGTATATTGGTGGCACGGCCAGATACAGGTCTCCAGTCTCCTAATGCCCAGTCCATTTCCTGACCCAACAATCCTCCTCCTCTTAGTTGCACTCTAGTCCTGTGCAGCCTCTGTCAGCACTGGTTGTTGCAAGGTTCAAAATTTATTCTTTAAAAACAGAGCAAATGCACATTGATATTTTCTTACCTTATGTGGACAAGAATTGCATAATACTAAATGCATTGTTTATGTTTGTTCTGTTCTTTAGATTGATGAACAAATTGAGAGCATGTTCAATTCAAAAAAGAGAGTGAAAGACATGGCAGCACCGGGAACATCTAATGTTCCTACACCAACAGCTGGTAATGCCGAAAAATTGGAAATAGCCAAGAGACTGGCTTTAAGAATTAATGCTCAGAAGAATCTTGGCGCAGAAGCACAAGTATTGGTCCCTTTTCACTTTAAGGTCACACACTCTCTACAAAGCAACCTTTTTTTACTATACGTTTAATGAATTTATTTAATTTTGTTTTACAGCCATGTTAACGTATTGTTTTATTTCGCTTCTTTATTCAGTCCGTACTCAATGGGAAATCACAGACGTCTTACACTATCAGTTTTGGAATCTTTGTGTTGTGACAAAATGCATTAGTACAAAAACTAGAACCCCTGAACTGCTTTAGCACAAAGGGGTTAAATGTGGCTTATTTTGCCAGGAGGAACTAACGGACTTGCTAACGTTATTAGAATTACAAAACAGCTATGTCTGCTGCAGTATATAACATACAATACGTTTTCTCTTGGTTGTAGAACTCTGTAATTTAATTTAAAATATGTGTGAACTTTAATAGCATTTCCAGAAGATGGGGTTTTAGTTTTGAAGTTTCTACCTTTGGAATCAGCAGTCATGCTTATTCCTGTGGAAAGAGGAGGAGAAAGAGAAGGTTTCAGTTCAAATCTAGCTCCTCGTTAACAGCAGTGAATTCATTCCAGCCATGAAGCATTAATAACATTCATATGAAAGTTTAAGCTTTTTAGAATAAATTGTTGTAGAAGTTATGATGTACTAAGTGCTGGGGAATGTCTGTTCACAATGTGTAATGTCTTGGGTTAGTTAAAGAACAAAGGATGTGGTCAGAGCAGGCCGTGTGCACTTTTGGGTTTTTATTTCTGTCACAGAAAGGAATGTATGCTCATTTTCCTAGTTTGGTAATTGGACTAGAGGTGTATGGGATGGGTTATAATAAATTCTGTTTTGCTGATGGCACTTTGGAATGTCCATAGCATTTTGAGTTGAAAATGCAGCAGGGCACTCTTTTGGAAGGGAGCGTGGGGAGAAGAGGAAGGAGATGAGGTGGGGAAGAAATTGTTGAAGGTGCCTAAATGGACATTTACTGCGTGTAGAAATGTTGTCATGAAACTCTGGTGCTGAGAAGGCCTGATTTTTATGTTACTACATTTGGGTACCGTGTAATGAATGTAGACTTGTTTTATTATAGGATGTGATGCAGCAGGCTACAAATGCCATCTTGAGAGGAGGCACAATTCAGGCTCCTACTGTATCTGCCAAAACTATTGCAGAGCAACTGGCTGAAAAAATAAATGCCAAGCTCAATTATGTGCCCATAGAAAAACAAGAGGAAGAAAAACAGGAGGGAGGACAAAATGAATCATTTAAGAGATATGAGGAGGAATTAGAGATCAATGATTTCCCACAGGCAAGTAACTTTTTTTTCTTTAATCATATTTTAATGCCAGTCACTTAACACAGTTAATTTCTTCATATTCTTTGTATAGGTTTGTGATATGTTTATTCCATACAGTAAAGCTCCAGACATTAGCTCCGTCCTGTAATCTGCACCATGTATCTATTACTCTGTATCTCTGGGCTAAGAATCCTTCAGACACCTTCGAAGACTGAAAATATGAGGCGCAACCCTTGATCCAGTCAGCATCTAAATCTTATTTTTCCTCCTATGTCATATTGAAAAGACCTGGCCTTTCTTTGTCCACACTACCATAACTCTGGTCCAGGCCCATATCTCTTTACTACGACATCTCGTTTTAAACTAAATTTATTAGGGGCCTTTCCAGAGGCATAAAAAGTCGTTAGGCATCTTAACTCCTGTCAATGAAAATTCAGTGCCTAATTGCCGTTTTAAAAATCTTTACTTTTAGAACAGGGACTGCCTTTTGCTCTGTCTGCATTACCTCATACAGTGGGCTCTGCCTGACCTTCTTGGGGCCTCTGGGTGCTTATCCTAATCCAAATAAGAATACCTTCTTGAGTACCAGAATTAGTGAGAGATATGAGTTTGTTTATTCCTGCCAGCTTTTCCCAATGGAAGTACACTGTAAACACTTAGTATAATTGCATGACTTTTCTTGGCGGGAATCAAATGACTTGCACGTAATCACAGTGTGAGCTGTATTCTAGCCCTGAGTTTGTTTTACATATGCCCCATCTTCCTCCATTAGAGCGTATGAGGTGATAAACAAAATAACACAATTCGTCTCGTTCTTGAAAAGAATTTGTAACAGAGTCGAATAGATTATTTCTGTTGAAATCTCAATGTTTACATGAATGAAGTGCTCGCTCGCACTGCAGTCTTTAGGCTTTTAAACTTCCCACAGAATAAAGCGGAGATGCTTGCAAGCACTTTCTAGTGATCCTATATATCCATCATTTTCTTTCTTCTCCCTTTCTCATTCTTATTTCTATGACACAAGGAGTAGCAGTGTGAATGCCTTTTATTGTATACATTCTTTGGATTAGTTTGGACGTGGGTGCTTATTTTTTAAAAAACTGGTTAAAACACATGTGCCGTAGAAGACATTTCTAGCAACAAAATGAGATGGTGAGAAGTTTTCTGTCTAGATTAATGTCGGCTAACTCGCTGGTTCCTCTTTTATAAAATGTCTTTCTCCCCATCTCTCTTCCTACACCTTTTTCTTGTGCAGACGGCTAGGTGGAAGGTTACCTCCAAGGAAGCTCTGCAGAGAATTAGTGAATATTCTGAAGCTGCCATTACAATCAGAGGAACGTATTTCCCTCCAGGCAAAGAGCCCAAGGAAGGAGAACGAAAAATTTACTTGGCTATAGAGAGTAAGTGTGCAGATATATTGAAATTAAATAAATGTCCTCAGTGCAGGTTGGTAACTAGGTATGAAAATCCTTATAGTAATAACATTTAGGTCCTCAACCCAGACCTTCTTTGGTTATAGAAATAAATGTGGGCACTCAGGAAACCACTCTTTTGTCTCGGAAGTTTTTGCTAGCTGGCTCCTGGAGCTGATACAGGTCTCAATAGGTCTTCACATCCTACTGAGAGCGAAGGTGCTTACATGAGGACTGTATATGAAATTATCTGAAAAAAGAATAACAAGGATTCATTTGGTGCTAAAAGATTAGAGCAAATGTAAGGTCCATATTTGACGTGGCATGGAGAAGAGAGAAAATGGTAGTGCTGTTATCCAGCAGTACCAGGCAGGGATCACATCTGTTCAGATCTGCTGCCTGCAATCAGGGGTTCAGTGAATTTTCTGGCTATTCTGCATGCTGTCTTGCTGACTTGAGTTTGTCCGCAAAGACACCTGTTGTTTTGTTTTTGGGTCGCATAAAATATGACTTGAAATTGTAAGTGTGTCTTTCCTTTAAAAAACAGACCAGATCTCGTTATGCACACTTTAAATAATTCAACAGCAAACTACTAACGTAGATTTGGCAACCTGCATAGCGCTACTAGAAGTAACTCGCACTTTTACTCCTTAGGCTTTGTGTGTGAAAAAGACTAATATTTGGTTTCTCCCCGTTCTGTTCTCCAGGTGCTAATGAACTGGCTGTGCAGAAAGCAAAGGCAGAAATCACTAGACTTATAAAAGAAGAACTGATCAGACTGGTGAGTGAAATGCGTTGTATTTCAGAAGAATATACTTGACTTCTTAAAGTTTTACAAGAACACAGTTCAGAAAGCTTATATCACTGATACAGCATAAATCTCTATTAATATCTGGGACTAGAAGGTGCAGATCTAAAATATGCTGTACTGGTGAAGAGCAAAGAAAAGACATTTCTCTATCCTGTAGGTCAGCCCGGGCTCACAGGTTTTATATTTGCCAGCAGATAAAAGGGATCAACAGAATTTTGTAATATTAGGCCAGTACAGGCTACTTAACAAACCGGTTCATTTCATGGCTTTAGCTCCATCAGGCAGAACTGGGCTTGTACCAGATTGGTTTTTGACTTTTTTAGTGCTGTTCGTACTCCGTTGGAGTTTGTTTTTCTTTGTAGCTGCTGCTCCACGCAGCACACTCAGGAGCAGTAGCCTGCTGCATTCTGCGTTTCCTTGGTCCCTGTTTTCAATGCAAGGATTACTGTGCGAGATTGCATTCTGAGTTCTACATGAGCACAGGTCTTGGCTTCCTGTGGCAAATACTCCAATAATATCACGCTAGACTCAGAGTGTACTGCCAGTGGTTCTGGCTTTCCACCTGCCAATAGGTTTCACAATCCAACAGTTTGTGGGGTCCATTGCTCTCAGGGGGCTTTTACTTTTGCTCTGTTTTTTAAATTGTTGAACTGTACCTGAAAATTCCTTCCATCTGTCAAAGTGTTATTGCCGAGCAGTTCTAATACAGCATGATTCAATTGTTCACTTGTCTGTTTTCAGCTAGAGCCGGGATTGACTAATTTTTCCTCTTTAATTGCAGCAAAATTCATACCAGCCAACCAACAAAGGAAGATACAAAGTTCTGTAAATATTCGGAGTAAGTTGTTTGCCAGCGGCTGGTGTCTGACACTTCGTGGCTTCTGTTGTCTTTGGTGTTCACACTGCTTATTGTAAATTTAAGATATTTTTACTTTTTCTTTGCTGACATTTTTAACACAAAATTGATATTTGCTGAGCCATCTCATTCTCTCCACTAAGGTTAGCAGTTTCAAAGCAAACCAGTTTTGTCAGGGCATAATTTAATTGAACAGTGTAATTTATATAGTTTTCATCATAAAGCTACTGAATAAAACAGATTTTGGTTTTCCTGACGGACTCTGGTACAATGTAAATTAAACAATTTTGGCTTTATATTGGAATTTGTTATGATGTACTTACAGCTTCCTATTTTAGGGGTAGTTAACACCTTTTCAGTTTACAGTGTAGTAAGAGAACCCCAATATAAGGGCAGAATTTTCCTCCCTGATCTGTAGCATCTCTATGACATATTGCATATGTATTCCCCCTGCAAAACCTCCATTAATGTCAGTGTGAGACCTACGCTGATCAGAGGTGAGAATTTTGTCCTAGAATAATTTGGGTTTAGTTTTAAGAATTTTTTTTCCTCCCTATCATTTTTTACCTACTACTTTGTCTTTATAATTTGGTGATTAGAATAGTTAAATTTTTGGGTATCTTATAAAATGAGACATTTTGTAATATGAAAATGGCTTTCAGATTTTCTCTAAATATCAGTATTTCAGTATTTAATTTTGTTCCCATTCTTCAACCTAAGAGTATAAACCTATTTAGTAAATAACATATAAAAAAAAAAAAACTCTACAAAAAAGAGAAACTTTTTTTGTAATGAAGTATAAAGTTTGACACATTTTTATAGCGTTATTTACATTTAATGTGATTCTTACAGGACTGTCCTCCTTATGGTGTTAGAGAATGGCTTTAGATAAAAAATTAGATTTGTAGTTTGGCTCCCCGGACATTGATCCTTATTGCACTGGTGGAATGTGTAGCATCCTGCGACAGTCAGCATTTTTAACCCACTTCTCCCTCATCTCCGAAAGCCATTTCACATTCTTACTATCAAGATCTAATTTTTTTTAGAATTGTTTAGTCATTCTAGCAACTGAAAAAGCTTTCAAGGGGATGAAAACTACAAGGCTTTTGTAGAAAGCTTTCTTGTCCTGACATCATGGAGGAAAAAACATAATTTTAAAATAGCTATGTGTATATACTGCTTTAACCCTAGTGAAGAACAAATCAAATGCTTGCATCATGGTTATGAATTCTTTTCCCCCCAAATGAAATATTTTGAAGTCCAATTCTGTTTTGAGAGTCTAATAAATTTGTTAGCCAATCTGAGATCAATTTACTTTATTTTTGATGTAGAAAAAGAGAACACCAGCCATATCCACGAAGCATTATACATTTACTCTGCTAGGAATAACCTTAATATGATTCCTGAGAAGGTTTAAACAAATGAACACCAAACCTGAATGGACCAGAAACAGCACATATAAGATACTCTTTTCAAAATTCAAACAAACCTCAAATATTTTCAAAATCAGATTCTCTTTAGCTGTTTCAGGCTCCCTCTTATTAGGATTATTTATTATGTAGAATGTTTCACATGGTTTGTGCTGACTTGTCTAACTTTATGACAGTGCTGTAAATTGCCATGTACCCCAGAGCTGTGGTAGCTTTTGATATGTTTGGTGTAGAGCACTTTCAGGTTCAGGCATTCTGGCTTTTTTTTTTTAAATGTCTTTTGGTTTGAAATTTTCATGTTACTATCTACTGAGCAAAGGTCTGATGGAGACACATCTGGGATTTCCAGCTCAAAACGGTTGGATTTTCAGCGAGATTGGACAATGTATAATTTTCCAAGGTTTTTTAGATGCAATGTCAATATTCATATTTTTTTTAATTCCTCCAAAAAATAAAAATAATTTCAATGTGTTTTTCTGAAATGCTCTCTTTTTCCTAGGTCATGGTTCCTGTCCTGCTTGTTGTTGCCTCTCCACTTGATTATGCTGCAGATCTGTTTTAATAAATTATAGCTGCTCCATTAAGTGTAGGAAATCATGTTCACTACCACTATGTTCAAATCTTTCTGTTAAGAATGTAATGAAAAGCAACAGGTGAGACACTGGACAGAAACATTACAGGAGTAAGCAGATGCAGCGTGGTCTCTTGCTCCTTGCAACTCCCACCCAGCAGCTGAGTGGCATATTGGCAGAACAATGGGACTTGCATAGTGGGCATCACAATTTGCTGCTGGTTTAGGTTGGAAGCAAATTACTGCTCCTCAGTCCTGAGCAGGGAGGAACCAGGCTTCACAGGGTGTCGGCGTCACTGTACCGCATTGGGACTGTTTCCTAAGATGGTTAAGTTTATGCACCACTCCTTGTTCACAGCTGCATTTATTGTTGTTTATTTTTTGTATTGCAGTAGCACCTGGGAGCCCCAGTCTCAGACCTGGACTCCGTTGTACTAGGTACTGTCCACACACGAGCAAAAGGATGGTTCCAAGTTACAGGCTAGCCCTAACCCTTTTTATCAGAAACACTAATTGGGCTTGTGCACTGAAGAACTCACACTGGTGGCTTTTTAGAATACATCAAAATGGATGTCTGAATACAAGAATAGCATTGGGCCAATGAGGGCACCACAGGCAGTTAATTACACAGTCTGACACTGGCTTTGCTTTCAGGTTGTATAGGGCGGTTGTATCTTCAGAAGCCCAGCGGTGCAATGGAAATGTGAAACTGGTGACTATATGATACTCAAAACCGTGCCAAGTAGCTTGCGGTGTCTGTAAATTGCGTAGTTCCTGCCTTTAAAGATCTAATTGTACTCCTGATGTAGCAGAGTGGGTGGAGCCTGGGAAAGGATTCAAAGGAGGGATGAAATGGTCAGACTGATGGGCTAAGAAGATGCTCTTTACATCTGCTTCGTATTTTATAGGAGGGTGAGGTGATGTAGGTGTCAGAGAGAAAAAAGCTGCAGATACTAAGATGGAGACACACACTTGTGCTGAATGTTGCTTTGCTGTCTAGGGAGAGAGAGTGATTTTGTAGTGGTAGGGGTGTTTTAGCTGGAGTGACTCAAGGAAGCATGCTGTGGCCTAAAGGTTATGGCAGCTGTCCTGAGACAAAACACATTGCATATGTTTAATTAGTAATCTTAGAGAAATCAAGAAGAACAGCAGTTCTAGTCTTTTAAATGAAGAAAAACCTTGCAGTGGCCCCAAGGGTGAATTCTGTGTTTTACCACTCTAGAAAATTTGGGGAAGCGGGTTGAAACTCCAGATATTAACTGCTGCCATATGACACTACAAATCTTCAAAAGTAACAATATTTCTGTGATTCTGCTCAGATAATAGTTTAGCTTGTCTTGTGGTAGATAAATTAAATCTGTGCCATGATCACAGTGTCATGTTCTGCCTCAAGCGCAAGGGGAGGTTTTGTTTAGAAGAAAGATCCTCTGGGTGGATTAAAAAATAGCATGTGCAGACTCTTGGGCATACAGCTACCATTGGACTGGTGCAGCTATGGATGAAGTTTGAAACTCAGCATGGCAATGGTCCCTCCTAAAGACTATTGCCTTTGTTTGATTTAAGAAGGAGATGACCATTTAGAAAATCACATACTGAGCATGTTCAGCAGAAAACACTTAATTGTGCTGCATGTGTGCGGCTCTTGGAATGCACAACTGTTGGTCAAGGAATAGCTCCAGAATTTCTTTTCTTTACAGTAAACCAGGGGACTTCCATGCACAAAGTTGTGTCAATGCAACAATAAGATTGCACAGGGAGTGTAAATGTGGATATGTTCCATCAGCATCGCTACCATTCATTGAGTAGATGTGGTATGTATTCCACATGGGTGCGTGTGCCCTGTGCACCAGTGTGTGAGAATTTTGCCTAGCAGTACCTGTAGGGGTAGCACTCACTTCCTGCAGCCATAGCCCTTCCCCATGCCACATAAAGGTAGCACCGCCCAGCCCCTTCTCACTGCCCATGGCCAGAGTCAGAGCTCTGTGTGAAGTCTTCACCTCACGCTGTTTTCTGAGACCTTTTATTGTATGTGATGGTGGGAGTACCTTAGGTTTGGTTTGATTTAGTTGGTTCAGTAGTTGGCTGTCCTGTGTGATGTCCCCATGAGGGTTCAAGTACTGTCTGTCATGCAGGGTGGTTATCTGCAACAGAAGCTCCCACATGAGGTGTTTGTCGTGTCTTGGCAAGAGACATACCAGTGCTCCCTCACCAAGTCATTCACCAAGACGACTTAGGTAACAAGAGACTTGAAGGAGAAACAGCACCTTCTGGAGCAGGCCATGAAGCCTATTTCCACTGGTCACCTTTGGATCCAACAGGTGATGCTTCTCTGCACTTAATCTCTGGTGTTTCCCCCAGGAGAAAAAGGGGTTGTTCACTCTCCTGTGCTATGGTGAGGAGGAGGTCCCCAAAAAGGAGTCAAGACCATTCCAGGGCTCGGGGGTACTCCTAGGAGGAATGCTGACTACTGCCTCTGGCACATGGGATGGAGCAGATCCGTCCAACCGCTTCCCGCTACTGTGAAACCAGCAAGGACCCATGCTGTCGACTCCGGTTTCAGCCATGGGTCATCAGTACTGACAATGTGGACACCGGAGTTCACCATCTCCATGGTGACAGGACACGAGGCAGCATCAGACCTGCTTTGTTTCAGTCCTAGACTCTGCTTGTTCAGGAGTTCTCCAGGGCTATGGTTCCTATCAGCTCTTCCTCTCTTGTGCCTCTGGCACCTTCTGGCTGCGTCACAGAGCCTGCAGGTCCATTGGCACCACAACTCACACTGCTTAGGACACAGGGTCTGGAATTGAGGGTGGGCCTAGCACTGAAGGCCCCCTCCATGCTGGTGCATCCTTTGGGGCCATCTCATTCTATACCAGCATCGGTACCGAGGCCTGTCCTGGAACTGGACGGGAGTGTGTCTTAGTCAGGGCTACCGGTGTTGATTCCCTACTCTTCAGTACTGGTGCCACCTCCTTGTTAGGCTTCAGATGAGGCTGATCAGTTGTTTACTCCTTTAGGACCAACTCTCCCATTGTCACCACAGAACCTCAGGTTGGGGTCATCATCCTCATCAGATGGGGACCAGAGATCACCCTTCGTTCATGGTCGGTACCAGATCGGCATCTGTCCCGCCATCAGGAGAGGGACTCTTTGGCTGGTACCTACCAGCCACCATTGCCTTATCCATATGCCCAGTGGCTTCCCTGGAATCTCTGAGATGCTCCTCAGTCCTTGATGTCCCACTCTTCGACCTGCTCCAGAGCAAGACTGCTGATGCCACTGATGGTTCCTTCTCCCAGATTCTCTGCTGCAAGTGACAACTGAATCCATTCTCCTGGCAGTCATGGAGCATTTCTGACTGGATGCTGTAGTACAGGATCTAGCGTTGGCACAGTAAACTACCTCCTTGTCCTCCCCAGATGATTCTGCCATGCTGGAATCTTCCTCTCCTTGGTGCCTTAGGACATAAGGTGTATCAGGACCTCCTGAGGTGTATGGCCACTACCTTGGGTATCCAGGTGTAACTCTACACACAAGCTGCTGGATAGACTCTAACCATCAGCTCCTGAGAAGTAGCCCCTAGCAAATGAGGCTGTCCTGGAGCCTGGAAACACCCTCTACAATACCCACATTCATTGCCTCCTATGGAGAAGTGTTCAGAGAAATGGTACTTCATTCTCAGGCAAGGATTTGATGTTTTCTACTCCCACCCAGCTCCTAACTCCCTTGGTCGTAAGTGAAGGAAATTACAGGACTTGGCAGAGAAAAGTATAAATCCATACCACAAAACTGAGTGTCCAAGATAATGGACTTGATGGAGAGGAAGATTTATACTTTCCTTTCCCTGCAGATATGCATCATGAACCAGCAGGCACTGCTCTCTAACTATGACTTTGTTAATTCGGTGGCCATGTGTAAATTTGCATACAGGTTGCCAGACCCCTCCAGGGAAGGGTTTAGTGCGTTCATTCCAGAAGGCTATTTGGTGGCCATGACATTGTTGCAGGCAGCTCTGGACTTAACGGATGCCTCAGCCAGGATTACAGCGTTGGCTGCGATCATGAGGAAGACCTCATAGCTTCAGACTTTGGGCATTGTGCCTGATGAGCAGCAGACCACTGAAGACAGACCGTTTGATGGTTGGCTTTTGTTTTCAGAAAAGACCAATGAAAATCTGTCCTCGTTTAAAGGTCCTCCTGAGCTACTTTGTGTGTCTTGGAAGCGTATACTCTATTTTGCCATTGTCTCATAGTCCAAGATTAAATGAAATGTTAATGGCTGAATCCAGGAACTTGCAGAGACGATATGAAAAGATGCCACAGCTCTCAGGAAAGATGCTGTTTAAGGTCACAATCATGCAAACATATGGTCTTAGCTTTCCGGATATGAATAGTCCCAATGACTTCGCTAGGACTACTAGAGCTTAAAGTTAAGCATGTGTACTTGCAGCCTGGGACCTAAATGCGGACCTACCTGTCTATTTGTGCAGACAGTGAACTAGCCAGGGCTTGGTGCTGTGTATCTCTGTGCTTAAAGGATTGCCCAAACCAGCATGGCTTGCCTTTAAATAGACCTGTCAAGACTGAAGTTCATTTCAGAATTTGACATGGTGTGATACCAGTTCACATCCCAGGGTCGTACTTGCACCAGCCCTATCTAGTCCCTTTGCTTTAGCTGATGCAAAAATGAGCATGTGTGCACTCTGTTCCAGTCACATGACTGAAGAGGAATGCACTTCCCTTTTGATTATTTTTCTTGACCCAGATCTCTTCCAAATATGGTATCAGCTTAAACAAGTTTGTCATCTTAAGCTCAGGCTTTTGCAAAAGAAATTCTGGTGTCCACAAAGGGGGGGGGAGGGGGGGAAGCCTTGTGCCCAGAACTTTTTCTAAAAATATAAAGACTGATGCCACAGTTGGACTCAGATTTGGTCCAAAATGCACATTTTTAAAAAAGTAGTGTTTGTAAAACTGTAGGCAAATAAATAGATTTGTTTTCATTGTTTTCTCTTTTAGCTCCAGTGGAAACTATTGTTTTTAAACAAAAGGCCATTGTCCTGCTGTGACTGCAATCTAAACATTGCTTTGGTCATCTGAAACAGGTTTACTTGCAGGATGAGCCACACCTGGGCTGAACCGGGTTATCCCATGATTAAAAATCATCAGGAATTATCTAAGGAATCAGTGGCAACATTACACTTGGGCGTGTATACTTTTTATGTTGATAGTGTTCTTTAAGTAAAACTATACTGCAGGCTTTCTAGCAAGTGACTGTTTCCAGATGCACCTGGGCTCTTGTTTTGGACCCTGAGCCAGGAAGCTGTGACATTAAACGTTACAGTGGACGAGAAGCTGGATATGAGTCAACAGTGTGCCCTTATTGCCAAGAAAGCTAATGGCATATTGGGCTGCGTTAGCTGGAGCATTACCAGATCATGGGAAGTGATTATTCCCCTCTAGTCAGCAGTGGTGCAGCCTCATTTGGAGTATTCTGTGCAGTAGTGGGGTTCCCATTTCAGAAAAGATGTGGCTAAATTGGAAGGAGTCCAGCAGAGGGCAACAAAAATTATTAGGGGCCTGGAGCCCATGACTTTATGAAGACAAGCTGGGGGAACCAGGAGTGTTTAGCCTGCAAAATAGAAGAATAATGAGAGGGGATGTGATAGCAGCCTTTTACTAACTGAAAGGAGGTTCCAGGGAACATGGAACTAGGCTGTTTTCAGTGGTAGTACATGGCAGAACTAAGAGCAGTGGTCTAGATTAGATATTAGGAAAAACCTTTTCACTAGGAGGTTGGTGGAGCACTGGAATGAGTTACCTAGGGAGGTGGTGGAATCTCCATCCTTAGAAGTTTTTAAAGTGCAGCTTGATAAAGCCCTGGCTGGGATGATTTATTTGGGGTTGCTCCTGCTTTGAGCTGGGGTTTGGTTTAGATGACCTGCGGTCCCTTCTAACCCTAATCTATGATTTTGATTCCCTCGCTGCCACATGTGATCCCAACTTCATGTGTAAAGAGAGAATGTTGCAAAGCTATTTTGGGACTTGTTGTGGGTAGGGAAATATAAGGAATAAATTTCTCCCAAACCTTCCTCTTACAAATTGAAATCCACTCCTGTATTTGTCATTGAGACTATGAGCTGCATTGGTGGGCAGATGTACTACATTGCAGGTAGAGGCAGAACCAGAACCAGATTATTCTGTTGGTGTGAGAAAGGATAGTATTTTACCTCCTATTGCCATGCTGATGATGACTTTTATTAGTTTGCATAGTGCCTGGTGCTTTGGAGACAGAAAGAAAACATCCCTGCTCCAAGTACTTTATAATGTAAGTAAGGGACAGACTGTAGCTTTTGGAGGGTGTTTTCAGAAAATCAGATGGTGATACACACAAATTATCTTTTGTTTGTTTTCAGTAACATAAGGTGCAAACTAGAAATCCAGACATTAGTGCTACCAGACTAACATTTAAGCAGTATCAGTACCAGGGTAGCCTTACTGATCACCTGGAATTAATTTGCCCACAGCACAATCCAGATCAATCACACATAGTACAGCAACAAATCCATTTCTATCTTGAAGGTCAAATTTTTAGATCTTGCTCAGTCTCGCAGTCATAGCTTTAACAATAGGCTGATTTAGGTTTTCTTCTTTAGAGAGATGGTGCCTCTCAGGTAAGAATTAAATGCAATATTGCGGAAAGACACATAAATAATTAAACTGAATCAGAAATGAATGTGGTTTTTAATAAAACCAAAATCTTTATTCCTCATGATACTTCCTAATACTGGAGGTTGTGAATTCCACAAACACTGGGCAACAGAAGGAAGGAGGCACCTATTCTACCTTTGTCCTTCCTTTGGATTAAAACATTGTTCTGTCTGAATTTAGAAGACCAGATAGTCTTGGCAAGATAATGTCTCACATTGCTATAGCAACTTTCATCCCAAAGGACCATAATATATTTTAGAAATGACATACTTCTGGTGGACTACATCAGCCAGGACCCTGCACAACACTGGAGAAGGGAAACATTTGGACAGGCAGTGTTGGAAACTTACATAAATTCCACAGGATCATTAATGTCTAAACAAACCTAAAAAACCCTTTGTTTTCTGCAGGTTTTATTTGACTCCCCCAGTATCTCTGATAAGACTCAGTTTCAGGCAGATGGGATTCAGTCCTTTTTAGATTTTATTATAACTTAAATCCAGGACCTTTAACCTGAAGTAGTCCATGCATTGGACAATGCAGTGTGTAGGGAGCATAGCCTCGGACCATATTGCTGTGGCATCCATTAGGAAATTCAGGCAAAAATCAGCAGTTTGTGAGTGCCTTCAACCATTGACTTTGGGCCCTAATTTACACTATTTGAGATTTAAAACTTCAAAATCTTAAGTGGAATCTGCAGCACACACTTTAAAGGGGCTGAGATGAGTATGTAGAGTCTGGTTTATGAACAGCCTACCACATAGGGAACAGACATAGAGGGTACTCTGCACTCTCAGGCTTCACAGGATGTGACCCTCAGGGGAAATACAGTAGATTAAAATGTAATAGTCCATTTGTTGGTGATGCTGCAAGTCTATACTGGCTCATACCAATGTCCCTAGCCACTTATCGGTTATACATGTCAGAGCAATGGCTGCCTTCCCTGTTGCAAAAAGTCTGCAGGGAAAACAACAACAATCTTCCAATAAATTAATTTGAATACAGTCTAAACATTTGATTTTTGCCCTCATGGCTTGCAATGAGAGCGTTATCGGACCTTGGAAAGGGAACATATCCAACTTCTCAACGCCCCTTCTAAAGCCAGCAATGAAAACATAGCTTGGAAATAAAAGAAAGCTTTTTCTATTGTTTAGCCATTTACATTCCAGGGGAAAAAAAGATTATTTGTACAGAATATTTTATTTTAAGGTGAAATAGATCTAGTCTGAAACTTGGGAGACACTGATTCAATGCCCTGGTCTGATTCTACAGATTTCCTGTGTGACCTTGAGCAAGTTACTCTGTGCCTCAGTTCCCCACCTATAAAATGATGATGACATAGTACTTTCCTATCTCACAGGGCTGTTAGGAGGAAAAAAAATCATTTTAAAATATTGCAAGGTATTCAGACACTATGAGAGCCACATATCGACCTAAAATAGATACTGTACAAACACTGGATTAGACATACAGAATCAGAAAGACTAGTTACCCACCCTAGTATATTGCTTTGCTCACTGGCCAATATCAGAACCTTTAAAGGGGTCATGTACTTGGTCAGCTGTTAGCAATGCTGTCTGTCAGTACATATGTTTCTGCATTTAATGACTTAGGAAAATAAAACACTTAGGAATTATCCAGCACTTTTCATCTCCCAACTGTTTTACCACACTAGCTAATTAATCTTTATAACACACCTACTGAAGGAGCCAAATATTCTCCCTAATTTACAGATTAGGAAATTAACACAGAGTAGTCAGTGACTTGCCTTAGGCCACAAAGAAAGTCACTATCAGAGCTGGGAATAACACGCTGCCGTTCCTGGCCACCAGGGCCGGTCCAACCATATACACGATCTAGGCAGTTTCCTAGAGCATCAGGCGTTAAGAGGTGCCAAATTAGATGGAAGTGAATTTTTTTTCTCTATTTAAAATAATATAGTAACATGTTTGTTCTAGAGACTTTCTTACTTTTCTCTATATCGAATGGGGGGGGGGGGGGGGGGAGCCCCAAAGTCAAAGTTTCCCTAGGGCATCAGAAACCCTTGGGCCGGCCCTCCTGACCACACTTTTGCTTTTTAAATTAAAACCCTTTTTAATATTTGAATATCCAGGCAAAAATAACAAAATTGAGCTGGCGACTCATTTTCAGCTTCCAGTTTAAATTACACTCAGGCTTTCTCTATACTACAGATGACAAAGGGGCATTTTCGCCCATGAAAGCTCATGCGCTAAACAAATTGGTTAGTCTCTAAAAGTGCCACAGGGCTCCTGGTTTGTTTGGCTGGCCTAGACTGACAGGGGCTCCACACCCCACTGAATCCCTCCTCTCCCCACAGCCTGCCCCCCACATCTTCACTTG